>OX383310.1:10400025-11000025 GCA_947523025.1 Dryobota labecula
TGTGATAGATACATGGTGCTCATAACATAACATGACCCCGGAAGGGTTAGGGAGAGGTGTACCCATAGTAGAGTGTCCGTGGAGTTTCTTGCCCCTTCTTCTCCATAAGAACCTACTACGCTTTGGAATGGGCAACTAGCTTCATCTTTCTGACTGACCGAACCCTTGACAGTTCAAAACTGCCTGTAATTGATTTGTTTTAAATAAATGCTTTGAGTTTGAGTTTGTACACCCACATTTCGGTAGTTATGTTTTAAGTGCCATTTAATAAGGGTGAGCCTATTGCCATCAAACAAGCACACATCTAGGCTCCGGGCTGTTACTGAGAAATTCCTGATGGAATAACGCAATAACACTGTACTCGACTCGGGAATCGTACCCAGGACCTCATCCTCTCTAGTAGCGCTTGTAACCACTAGACTAACGAGGCAACATCTTTAATTCCAGACCATTCTGTAAAGTTCACTTTGAACCCCACTCAAGTGATTGCATAATCACTACATATTATAAAACAAAGTCCACCGCCGCGTCTTTCTGTCTGTCTGTTGATATTTGTTGGAGGTGTCGGAAAAAAATAATCCGTCTGGGAGCTTTCAACAAAAATGCTGTCTAAACCCTTTGAGATATAACCACTGATGGTCGCCATAGCCCATGTACAATGGTCCACCTGAAAGAAACCAAACCCTTTACCATAGAACATAGAACTGTACGTCGCTTGCTCCCGCGTCACCAGTCCTGACTCTCTGTATATTTTGACTGCTGTGACCAAAACTACAAACGTAGTATTCAGGGAAGTTTTATTAAAATGTGGCTGGTATTTTAGTATATTATGTCGTCTTACGACTTCCACGCGATAAGCAAATTGTCGCGGATTGACATCGTAGCACTATTAAATTAATAAACAGCCATTGCTTCCGACTAAGTTTGCGTATATTTTGTACTTCATAATTGAAGTGAGAATTTCTTTACGCGCGTTGAGCACTTTTTGGGTGAACAAAAATCATGGAACTCGCGTCATCATCACCGAACGCTTTCCATGAGCTATATGTATACTGTGTTTATATGTGTACTTTTTGGGTGAACAAAAATCATGGAACTCGCCTCATCGTCACCGAATGCATTAGTTACTTAGTTTTCACTTCTATCGCCAGTCCCCAAAGACAGCCCCGCATGTTTTTTTTTATACAGTCTATCTGGCAGTCTGGATTTGTGGTCCTATTGATGGCAAGGGTCACCTCCTATTCATGGGACTTAAACATAACTGATGAAATGGGTGTACTTTAGGTGCTCCTTTGCGTAATCCTTCGGGGAATACAGGCGTAATTTATCATATGTGTAAAAGATGAAAATAAGAACAAGGTGCCGCCATTTTCTTATTTCCCGCTCATCGCTTACATCTTGCACCAAGAAACTTTCCAGCAAGGTGTGGCCCGTGATTGTTAATATCACGAGGGTGAGCAGAGCCCTTGTCACATGTATTGAATGCTAATCACGATCTTTGTGAAGCGAGATTGTCTTTGTCTTATTTTTGCGTCTAGTAATTGGGAAGATGTGTTTGTAGGTGGTGTGCGATGACCTTAATTTTTTTTCGTCTTTGATTATTGTAATTAAGTTCTTGATTGAGTGACGTTAGCGGGTTAAGACGCAGATATATGCCAGTACTGAGCTCACGCGATGCGTCGTGCGTCCAGCCAGTAATAGGACTCGCGCTGTCCCAAACAAGACGCATTATTAATTTATTATACACTAGCTTTTGCCCGCGGCTCCGCCCGCGTGGGCGTGGTTATCGCGTAAAAAAGTAGCCTATGTCCTTCTCCATATCCCCGGCTATATCTCTGCCAAATTTTATGACGATCGGTTCAGCGGTTTAGGCGTGAAAACGTAACATACAGACAGACAGACAGAGTTACTTTCACATTTATAATATTAGTATGGATATTAGTATGGATTAGTATGGATATGGATAAAACAAAAGGCTTTTTTTTTATCAGAAAAAAATAAAGGCTGTTTTGCATATTGAGACAGGAAGCAACAAAATTCGATCTAAAGAAAAGCGGCCACACTCCTCTAGATCGTATTTTGTTGCTTCGTGTCTCAATATGAAACTTTATAAAAGGTATTAGAAAATTCTAGACACACTTACCGAGGTTCCTTATTGAGCCGTTTTTCATAATTCCTTCTCAGCCGCGAGATAATATTTTTTTAAATGAGCTGCGCTTGAGGACCATTGTACGCCCTCGTATACTCCTTGGGCTTTACAAATAAACACGGAATAAAGTGATGCTAGGAATTACTTTGGTATAACCATACATTTTTTGACGTTTATACCCAGCATAACTTGTGGCTCAGTAGTGTTTGTTTAGGTAGATAACTAAAGATAAACAGTTGGTTTGTAAGATCATAATTGTCGTGAATTGTCATGAACCAAACCTATCGATTTCTAAAGCATACGGATATTTAAAACAATGATCAAATATTAATTTAATAACAAAACATTAATACCACAAGCGAAACCACAGGAAACGAACAACAAAGAAACCATTTTCAGTAATATCTTCAAAAGCAATAAAAAGTCGCCATATTGCCGCGACATATGTTCCAAACGCTCCCGCGGTTTGTCTATGACAAAGTTTTTTTTTATCTGTCGATGGGCAAAGGCGTTTATTGGATGTATTCGCTGACTAAGTTTTCGGTCGGATATTGTCGTTTTTATTGGAAAATGGGACATCGTAAGTCTGACTTTTGTGGACCGATAACAAATATCATAAATGGGAGATTATGGTTCTTATGTTGGTTGTGGGAATAGACAACTATGTAGTGAGAGAGAATTATAGTTTGTGTGGTGCGTTATTGCTTTTTATTGTGGTCTTTACGTACAGTGGCCAGCACATCAAGGTATATGAAACTGTGAAATTTCTCCAAACGATTTTACACTTTAAGGCCCAGATAATGCCAGTGACCTTGAGTGGTTAGCTTGGGTGTTCTGTACAGAGCTCACGCAACGCGTCGTACGTCCAGCAAGTAATAGAACTCGCCCATCCAGGGCCTCAAGTCTGCTATTGCAATAGTGTCAGAATGGTCTATCATTGATTTCATAATTGTGGATTTTAACAAGTTTGGTAATCTACTAATATAATGGCGTCATTATGACTTTCCAATGGTCAGCCACTGACATTCCATTGAAGTAATTGGTAAACTCTTACATAATGACAAATGAAACTTCCTACTAAACTTCCAACTTCCTACTACTTCAGATTGCTTATAACACTAATAAATAATATGTAAAAATATATATAAATGAAATTTGGCATGAATAAATGTTCAAAATGCCATTGTAATACAATTCTATTACGACACCATTGACCGACCAATGATCGACCATTATGAATTTAGCAGATTACGAATTTTTAGCAAAATGACAATGGGATCGTGTTGGAGTGACGAATTTATAAAAATAGCAGACGCTAATAGAGCGCTGTCCCAAATAAAACGCATTATTAATTTATTACACATAAAACAAAAGGTATTTTAATAAAACACGTACAATAAAAGATCAATAAGTAAATTATCTTTAAAAAGGTGAAGGTTTCACAAAAATACGCTTGATAGATTTTGCGTGATTCTCAGTTTTATATCCACGTTAGACAACTTTACAAACTTGACAAAATCTTAAATATTCACATATTAAGAGGGTTGTCACCAGTCCACGCCAGGCCACTCCTTTAAAAACATATTATTATTATCTCGTGACTGAGAAGGAATTATGAAAAACGGCTCAATCAAACTATATCGGTAAGTGTGTCTAGAATTTTCTAATACCTTTTTTAAAGTTTCATATTGAGAAATGAAGCAACAAAATTAGATCTAAATAAAAACGGCCACATTCCTCTAGATCGTATTTTGTTGCTTCGTATCTCAATATGAAACTTGAAAAAAGGTATTAGAAAATTCTATACTCCATTTGTTATAACATTAGACAAATAACTGTTCTCACCCTTTCGTTATTTCCATGTAAACGTTTAATAAACTCCGTTATTTCACGATAAATACAAAGCATTGTAATCTATTTACCATTTACATTAAAAAAATAACTCTAAAGTGCAGTAATTTCAACAATATTATACAATAACTGTCGTTATTTAGCCGTTATTTGTCTAATGCTATAGTAAATGGAGTATAGACACACTTACCGATATAGTTGATTGAGCCGTTTTTCATAAAGTCAGAAAGAACGCTATGTGAAAACGAAGTAATAGCGCGGGTGGGCAATGCCATGTGACGGGGTGGGTCAAGGGAACAAGAAATTTCACGAGGACGAAGCCGCGGGCAGAAGCTAGTATAATAAAGCCGAAGAGTTTTTTTTTGTTTGTTTGTTTGAACGCGCTAATCTCTGGAACTGCCAGTCGGATTAAACAATTTTTTTTTTATAATTTGCCTTTACAATAGTTTGACAATTTTATGTAACATATATATGTACCTATATAAATACATTTTTTTTTCAAATAAGAGTGTTAATAGGTATGGGAGGAATTTCTCACATTCACAAAATAGAAAAGAATCATTTAACAAAAAAATAATAATATCATGTCCACAAAAGCAACTAATAGAGTTGAAATTAGAATTGTAGTCTATACAATGGTGCCGATTCCCTTGTTCACAAACTAAACTAAATTTAAGTTCAGTGCATCTTTTTCTTTCTATTTCATTAAGAAAAGGACAGAAGATAAATTTTAGTTTAGTCCTGTCAAATTAATCAGCGCCTGTCACTACTCCATGCAAGTTTAGACGTGGTTAAATACTTGCCGACTAAAATTACGTCAAAATACGTCAAGCGCTGATTAATTTGACAGGACTAAACTAAAATTTATCTTCTGTCCTTTTCTTAATGAAATAGAAAGAATAAGATGCACTAAACTTAAATTTAGTTTAGTTTGTGAACAAGGGAATCGGCACCAATGTCAAATAATGAGATGATTATTGATTATGTCAAGGAAGAATGTAAAAAATAAAACATCGTTGTTTGGGAACAGTCAATAGACACTTACATAATTATGCCGTTAATGAGTTACAAAAGAAGCCACACGAAAAAAAAAATGGGATCTCATTAGCCCTGTAAATAAAAATTGTGTAGTGAATTCTAATTTGTTTGCGGTCACTTGAATGAGGTTCATACACTATACAAAATAATATAATACTGCCAACACTATTCGAGCAACAAGTCCCAAGTTTGCGTAACAGGATTAAATTAAACCGCCAAAAACACACGAAAACATCTTTTTTGTCCTCTTCGAATTTTAAAACCGCCTAATCCCATGTCACGTCACGGATTACCCCGAGATAACTCTCAACAGCACTTGAACTAAACCAAAACATCCAATTTTGTTCCAATCCCTACCACAATAACAATTTTCCGTCAAATTTAATCACAATTACAAATCTAATAACAGAAAAAAAAGATTACATACTATCTTCGGCGATCTACCGCAGGCTGTAGCAACGAACGCCTTTGCCGAAAAGAAAGTGGAAAGATCGTCTATGGAAAAAGATGGCGGTACATTTAGGCGGCTTGTTTGACACGAACATCTTGTTAGCCTGTACCAAATACGTAGTTTTATAAATATAAATAAGGTGTAAAAAAGGTTGGTAAGTGTGATTACGGTATTTGTGTTGCGGGTTCTGTATAGCAATACGTATTTGTTTTTGCTAATTGCATGTTTTCTTGCTTTACTGATATAAATTTTAAGGGTCTTACAAATTAACACGGAATAAAGTTATGCTAGGAATAGGTACCGTGTGGTGCCGGACGTAAAGAATAGCACCACTACATTTCCTCCCGTAGGTGTTGTAAAAGGCGACTACGGGATTTACTTAGAGAATGGGCAGCAGCGTTCTCTATGCATTTTTAACACCATACTGCGATCGCCAACCCGCCTGCCAAGCGTGGCGATTATGGCAAACCCCCCCAATTGGGGGAGGCTTATGTCCAGCAGTGGACGTCTTTCGGCTGAAATGATGAATGATGATGAGGAATAACTTCGATAGAACCATAAATTTCTTGACGTTTATGCTTGTCATAACTTTATTCTGTGTTTATTTGTAAGGCCCTAAAAGTTTAGAGGTGTTGATATTTTCATGATGAAAATGCAAAAGAACGGATTGAGTTCCATTAAATAATAGTAGAACTGTAAATTATTTAATGGAGCACTCATTATTACTTGATATGTTTATTGTTTGTTGTTTCAGCAGTTAGAGGTAAGATAGCCAGTTCCTCTGTGGTTGAGGATTCCGGGTGAAGCTCGCTTCCATCTTCGGCCCTATCATCACTTACCATCGGATGAGATGAGGATTCCACGTTAGGGATAAAAAAAATATATTAATAGTAGTAAGTATTAGCATTATCTGCGGGGTAATTGCGTAACTCACTGTAGGAAGGTAATTGATCCATTGCCTCATATGTTTGAAAATTTTGTTTGCTCAACAACGTTAATAACGCAATGAATGTTGTTGAACTCCCAAAATTAAACCCATTGCTACTTACATTAGTGTGTTGCTAAAGTGTCTGTGCTATGGCCACGAAGATCTACAACAAAATTCCTAATGACATAAAATAATGTATACCCAAATGCTTGTTAATTTTAGGAACATTATAATGTAAATATTCATTTGATATTTTAAAATGTAATAAAATAAACATTTTATCAAGTAATGAGTACTTAAACATATCCAAAACATATAAAATAAAAGTACTGACTGGACCTTACTCAACAGTGGCGCCACCTGGTGAGCACAAAACCGATAGCCCCCATTACCTTGCGGTCTTACGCTTCTCGCATCCCTTCTTCGTGGATACAAGTAACCAATTTTACCAAAAACATGGAGTTATCTACTTAGGGAGCCCACGGAACCCTAAACCCCCACGGATATAATACTCTCCAACACAATGGGAGTCCGTAACAAATGTAGCGAGTCGTTTTCTTGTCACTTTTTCTATGTAAATTGTCTGCGCAATTTGTGTCGCGACTGTCGTGCCTTTGTTGCCGGCAATTTTTTTGTCGCCCCGCGATTTTTTTGTTGCCGCCCTTTCGTATTCAATTAAACGTGTTGCTGTGAGCTGTACTTGGATTATTGGATGGATTTATTTATATTTTATGCGTTGGTTTTAAGGGGTATTGGAGATAAGTAAGTGTTGCGTCAGTGCCTCAATGCAAGCAATAGGGATGTGTCCTGGGTAAAAAAAAAAAGAAAAACTGTTTAGTCCGTCAATCAGATAATAAAAAAATATTAGACACGTATTTTTTTGCTTTATGATATTAATAAAAAATACTTAGATAAAACACATTAAACTTGGGGAGTCCGCTCGTTACGTCATAGCTACGTATAAAATCTAGTGAGAAGTGACGTCATGTCACATTTGAACTCAATGTATCACCGTAGTGTTTTGATTACGTAAAAAAAGAAAAAATACGTGTCCAATATTTTTTAATAATCTACATGGCGGACAAAAAAATTTTTTTAGTCATCATCCCTATTGTTGCGTGCTCTGGTGATTTAAATTAGTTGTGGGGTTTAAGGGGTTGCTATTTGCTTGTTTGGTCTTTATTGGTTTTCATTTTTGAATAGACAAGAACTTTGTGGCTATCTTAAAACATTTATAAAAATTTACTAGAGACCCATCCCAGCTTCGGCTTATTCCACAAATCCCCCCTGAAAATCCCCCTTAGGAGGAAAAGTGGAATCTGAAAACAGTCTAGAATTCACCCCTGATAATCCCGCTAAGGAGAGAAAACTAGAATTGAAAAAACTAAAAATTACTTATTCCAAGATCCCCTGAAAGAGATTTTTTTACATTAGGGTTCAGTTTTTTCCACTGAGGGGGATTCTCTCAGGGGGGATTAGTGGAATAAGCCCCCAGCTTCGTATGTGTGTCATGGGGGGTGGGATAAGTACAATCAACAAATCAACAAGTAACTCCGATTATCGATACCGATTATCTTTTACAGTAAAAGTTCGCGAGCACATTCGCAAGAAGCTGGCAGTACGGTAATGTTTTCCCATTGTTTGTCTGATTTGTTTTAGTATACATATTTATGTTACATATTACATATTTGTTTATTTGTGCTTATATTAATATATAGATAGATAGATAGAATACTCTTTATTATGTACACCATAAAAATTACAGATATTAATGTAGAACTGTTACATAGGGTGTCACAATGGGCGGTCTTATAGCTAAAAGCGATCTATAATAAAAATATTTTTATAGTAAATTTATAGTTTTTAATAGGTTTATGTATATCTTTATATTTAAATGAATATTTATTCCTCAATTCTCGCTATTGCATCTACTACTGTTTGTCTCTGCATCACCCGAAGGTTGACTGGTAGAAAATGCTTATGGCATTAAGTCCACCTCTGTACATTTTGTGTGCTTAAAGTATTAAATAAATTAATTAATAACTCAGCTTATCGTAGTCCTCTGGACATAGGCCTCCGCCATAACACCCTGTGCTCTCCCTTCCGCATCCAGTCTGTCCCAGCCGCCTTAAGGTCGTCTAAATCGTTTGTTTGTTGACATTTTTGTCAGTGACGCAACACAGTGTAACAATATAAATTGTCTTTGGTCCCTGGTCCTGACATCAAGCAATGGACTAAATTGTCAATCTTTTATTGCTTGAATAAGAGGCTTTTGGCTACTACAATGTATGTATTTTATAATTTTATTTTTTAATAAGTGCGTTTTGTTTGTGCAGAATAAACAATTTTTCTTTCTTTTTTTCTTTCTTTTTCTTTCTCCATCTCGCTGGGGGGCGTCCCACACTACGCTTGCCGATACGTGGTCTCCACTCCTGGACTCGTCTGCTCCACCGGCCATCAGTCCTTCAACAAACATGGCCAGCCAATTACCACTACAGCTTGCTTACTCTGCAAGCTGTATCGGTTACTCCGGTTCTTTTTCGGGATAAGTACGGTGACGGCCAATCTAACGATTTAAATCTTTGCTTCTTGTAGTGAATCGAGAGGGTCCTATAATGATATTCTAATGGATGAAAATTTGCATACCTATACTACTTAACACGCTTTGATTTCGCCGCCCGATAGTACCTAGCTACAAATAAAAAGGACAAGTTCATAATATCATGTTGTTGATGCAATATTTTCTTGTGCTTGCCAAATAGGTCGATCGAGCTGGTTATGCTACGCTTGCCGCGGTGGTTCCGTGGATGGATGAGTATCTTTATATACCATGATTTATGTGTTCAGTAAATTTCGAAACAAAATTTTATTATTTCTGTAAAAAAAAGTTACCTACCCGAATTATTAGGTCACACAGGGAGACGTCATTATGTCACTCGAGAGGTAGTTGCTAAAAATCAACGCTGTTGACGATAGGTTCGTCCGAAGTCACAGCATTTTGCTGAGCAACGACCTATTCGTGCACAGATGCGACGCACGGCTTTATTTTTTTTTTAATTTGTTGTTTCTTGCAAAGGTAGATTTAGAATTTCCACTGCGATAGACATTTAGGGGTTTATTCATAAACGTTGCCTAAAGTTAAGTGACGTTCAAACGTCAAAAATGTATGGTTAAACAGTCGCTAATCATTACTTAACTTTAAGCAGCGTTTATAATATGCGTAAAAGTGTCTACTGCATGGCTCCAGTCATATATGATAGAATACCTAAAAGCTGGAAAGAATTGCCGCTATCATTATTTAAAAAAAGGCTTCGAAGCTTTTTAACGGTCAAAGCATACTATAGCGTAATAGAATTTTTAAGTGAAAAAAAATTTGAAACTTACGACTGTTAATATTGTTTTCAAATAAGAATTATGTTAGGTTTTGTAGTGTGTTTTGTTCAGTTTGTTAATGTTTAGATTAGTTTAGTGGATTAATTCCTCCGTAATGTTTGCATGCCTACTGGTAAAATATGGCAGAACTTATTCCCTATATCATCATGTACTGTAACCATATTTGCAAAAATAAAATATCTTATCTTATCTTATCTTATCTTATAAATAAACCCCTTCGTTTTTGTTTTGTTTTATGTTGACATTTACCAATGTTGCACAACGCAATAGATTACGCAACATCTATTGTCTGTGGTCTTGGCCTGACATCAAGGAATGGACAACAGTCAAACTTTTTTATTTTATTGTTACACTAGCTTTTGCCCGCGGCTCCGCCCGCGTGGATATCGGCTATCGCGTAAAAAGTAGCTTATGTCCTTCTCCATAACCCAGACTATATCTCTACCAAATTTCATGACGATCGGTTCAGCGGTTTAGGCGTGAAAACGTAACATACAGACAGACAGACAGACAGACAGATAGACAGACAGAGTTACTTTCACATTTATAATATTAGTATGGATTTAAAGTTTTGAATCCGAGGTTTTTGGTTACTTTGTATTAGTATGTGTATTTTGTCTATTTTTCATGTAATGTGCGTCTTGTTTGTGTAGAATAAACAATTTTTCTTTCTTCTTTCAAGACCCCTCCGTGGCCTCCGTGCCTCGGAAAGTACGTTAAGCCGTTGGTCTCGGCTGTCATTTGTTAATCTTTGACAGTCGTTACGGGTCGTCAGAAGCCCGAAAGTCTGATAGACAGTTTTACCAAAGGGTATCATATTACCCAGTAACTGGTTAGTGGAGGTCAGATAGGCAGTCACTCCATGGAAAATACTGCAGGTATTCAGCTGTATCCGGTAAGACTGGAAGCCGACACCAATATAGTTGGAAAAAGCTTGGGCAGATGATGATCACCAAGTCATAGGTACTCAATTAAAAAAACAATAAGATAAACATATGTATCGTCACCTGAAAACCTCGTAGGTATATGCAAAAAAGGCAACTTTACAGCAGGAAGAAAAAACTGCGCCCTATAAAATGTTATTACCATAGTTTCTTCAAATATCTCTCTTTTAGTGTGCAATATTCAAACTCATCATAGATGGCGTCACAGGTTGCAAAACTTTTTTTGTGTGAAACTAGGACGTGCATTGCCAGGTTTTCTTTCCAAAAATTTATTAAAATATAAATTACCTAAATTGCATTCCTGCGGTTTTCACTCTAAGGCGTCGATATGATAAAATCTCGTAAAAAGGATTGAAACTAAAAGGGGCTAGACTATTACCTAAGTGCACGCAATTTTATATTCCACTGCCTTCATAAAATTGTCATAAAACCAGATTGCTGGGCTTGAAACGTAACAACTCAAGTTTAATACCAACTTCACAGCTTAATGAACACCGAATGATCCCTATTGGCTAATCCCCATTGATTATAACCTCTTTTAACCTCAAACTCTTTTTAAATTTCCTTCTTTTTTTTTACAAGCGCGTCCAACGACAATAATTGGTTAATTGATAACTATAAAGTTTGTAGTTTATGGTTGTTTCATTTTTTTATATTAATTGTGAGTTTTAAATTAAGTATTTATACGTTGGTGTGTAAAATGAAGAATTTTAATTATTGCGCGGCAATTGTTTTATTTGAGGCTATGTAAATAATTTAATTATGGGTTTTTCGCAATTCTGCGTTTGTATGAGGATTATTGGGTGTAGCAGCTGCTTATATTATCCCACACAAGACGATTGACTGCAAGAATCATTGAGTTAAATAACTATAGAAGCAAACCTCATTAAAATGTGTCAAAAAAGTGTAATCACTATTTAAACGCGACGACACGCGACCTACCTTTGAAACCACTAAACATTTAAAAGTAATAAGATACTGATTCTTATTCAAAAGTTATTATGTTATTCATCCACTGCTGGACATAAACCTCCCCCAATTGGGGGGGGGGGGTTGCCATAATCGCCACGCTTGGCAGGCGGGTTGGCGAGGTTCACTTCGGTTGGCGTCACACAGAGCACTGAACTGACGTTAGCTACGCATATGGCTGTGACCATATGTCAAGTGGCGCCTTAGCGCGGTAATTACTAATCTAGTGTAACATAGGATATATCGGTGGTTTCGTGTAGATTGATGTGCTGGCCACCGTAAGTACATAATCTATATCTATACATGTAATAAAATAGTAACGAACTTAAAACTGTACATTGAATATTAAAAAAACCGGTCAAGGGCGAGTCGGACTCGCGCACCGAGGGTTCCGCACCATAGTATATAGCTTCATAAGCTTCATTCGTATAAGTAGGACCTAAATAGTTATGTGCCCAGAAAAAACTACAACTGTGCTTCACCCAAATCAACCTGCGAGTAGGTAGGAAAGAGGATATTTTGGTTGTGAACCGCGAAATGTTTTTAAATTTTCATCGGCGAGGCCTTTATTCGTCAGTTAATTTTAACATTGCGGTGTAGAATATTGCAGTTTTTGGTCAGCGCCATCTATTGACAGATAAAGGAACCAATGTAATTTTTCTTGATTTCTGAAAAAGTATGCTATTTAGAGACATCGTTTCATTTTCCTGAATCTTTACATAAGCTTCTATGACATACAATAATTTCAGATTTTTCTCTATGCAAACTTCGGAGATAAGGTGGGGAACGGTATTTTTTTTTACATTTTTCATCAAAAGTCGAAAACTATGTGGCCTAAAGAAAAAATAAAAAATGTTTGAGAATGTGCAAACAGCGCTCTTTCATATGATACCCCACATGCCCTAGTAGCGGCATTTCGAATTTTTAAGACCACCTTTCAGTCCCTGTAGCAAAAAACAAAAAAGCTTTTTTGTTTCTTTCTTATTTGCAAAATAGTTGGGCAAACGTCATCTAAAATTATTCTAAATTTCAAGTTGATAGCATCAGTAGTTCTTGAGACATTCAGCTGTGACAGACAAACAGACTGAGTCACACCATAAGGATTCCTTTTTACCATTTTGGTACGGAAACCTAAAAAAAAGTAAGGCTACGAGATAGGTATGGGAACTAGTCCGATGCTGAGAATATAGTTTTTAGAATTTTTATCTGTTTGACTGATTGTCTGGATGTATGTTCCGGATTGGCGCAAAAATGGCTGAACGGATTTATTTTTGTATTTATTTATAGTTAATTAGCTTTTTTTTATTTGTTAATTTGAACTCGTGGCTAAGTAATAACAGCCGCACGGGTCGATCCGTCAGGTTAAGCTACGCTTGCCGGGGTTGATCCATGGATGGGTGACCATCTTACATACCGAGACTCCTCCGTGCCTCGGAAAGCACTTTAAGCCGTTGGTCCCAGCTGTCATTCGTGGATCTTTGACAGTCGTTACGGGTCGTCAGAAGCCCAAAAAAAAAAGTCTGACAACCAGTCTTTCCAAGGGGTATCGTGTTACCCAGTTACTGAGTTGTGGAGGTCAGATAGGCAGTCGCTCCATGTAAAATACTGGTATTCAGCTGCATCCGGTTAAGACTGGAAGCCGACCCCAACATAGTTGGGTAAAGGCTAGGCAGATTGATTTTTAGCTTTTATCCGTGGCTCCGCCCGCGTGGATGTCGGTTATCGAGTAAAACAGTATCCTATGTCTTTCTCCATATCCCACGCTATATCTGTGCCAAATTTCATCGTGTATTCCCGTTCGTCCCCCCGACTTCGTCCACTTAGTGGGACGAACGGAAATTTACAAAAATAATATTAAATTTGTTCTCGATCGTCCCACTCGGGATTTTAGGGGGACGAATGGGAATATGTTCTTAGATTGGTGCCATTCGTCCCACTAAATATTGTGCATGAAATGGTAATCGTTATTTTGCAGTTTACTTTTCAAATTAGTTACTTCCCTAGTAGCATTTTCCGTTGGCATTTAGTTATGTGGACCAACCAAACGCCAGCAAAAATGCTACTAGGGTTGTTTGGATTTAATAATTATTTTACAAAATAAATTGTTCTGTATAAATATTACCTATATGGCTCAGGCAAGATGCGCTGGTGAAGCCGTTACTTAAAATAAGAGTGCCAATAACATTGTTTCATTTGCCTGAACCCTATTGGTTTACCTGACATTGGAGCCGATTCCCTTGTTCACAAACTAAACTAAATTTAAGTTCAGTGCATCTTTTCTTTCTATTTCATTAAGAAAAGGATAGAAGATAAATTTTAGTTTAGTCTTGTCAAATTAATCAGCGCCTGTCACTACTCCATACAAGTTTAGACGTGATTAAATATGCCTTCTAAAATTACGTCAATTTACATCAAGCGCTGATTAATTTGACAGGACTAAACTAAAACTCATCTTCTGTCCTTTTCTTAATGAAATAGAAAGAAAAAGATACACTGAACTTAAATTTAGTTTAGTTTGTGAACAAGGGAATCGGCACCATTGTCTCCCTCTAGTATCATTAAATAAGTCGGTGGCTTAGTGGCACAGAGTCCCCCCGACCGATCACCATGTTCGGCAAGTCGATCCCTTGGGAGAAGCGAGCCAAATATATAGGTGTGACTCTCGATTTTATTTTAAAAAGTTTTTATATTGACATTACAAACAAACACTTCCAATTTCATTTATTTGTATAGATATTTTATGTAGACAACACGCAATACCGGCGAATAATCGATTATTTGATCCTTCAAGACTTCTCAGCCATTGCATTTTTAATTCTCCGTACTATCGTTGCTACTTACATATGCATACAATGTGGGTCTGTCTGTTTGTGCAGCACGCGATGCTTTAAGCGGCTAAAGTTATTACTTCCCTTCGCTGCCGTATCGGGTAATGTTTTTAAACGTAGTTGGTTCTGGTAAAGAGGTGATGAGCTGAAATGCCGGCTGTTTTACAGAGCCTGAAGAATCAAATGAAAACGAAAATGCTTTTCAAACGTCAAAAAAGTCAAATGCACTTTCCGGCACTCTCAAACTCAAACTCAAAGCCAATTAAACAATTTACAGTCACTTTGAAATTGACAAAGGAGTCGGTCATTCAGAAAGATGAAACTAGTTGCCCATACCAAAGCCTATCTAGTAGGTTCCTATGAAGAAGAACGGGCAAGAAACTCCATGGACACTCTTTTAAATTATATTGTTACAAAATATATATTAATACCGTAGGTTGTTGCGCAGTTCCGTTTTGTTCGGGGAAAAAAAAAGGAGGACGTAAGTTTCCGAAGGATGAAACTGTCTCAAAGCACTGACATTCATTGACCAGTAACTCATATTTGCCATAGTTAATCTTAGGTATTGCAAAATATTCACAACATTAATCTAATTAGAAATAAACCCGCGAAAAGTGAAGTCCACCCACAAACAGTGCATGACATTTGACATTTCGGCGACCTCACACTATACTAGTGCCTCTAGCGGCAAATACATACACGGTAGCCCTCATTACCCCGCAGTAATAATCTGGATGCAAAGTTACGCCGATTATGAGGACGCAATTCGTCTGTCAAATTAAATTCAAGATGGCTGCCCAAACGGACAATCAGGGGCCCAAGTCTGCTATTTTTATAAATTCGTCACTCCAACCCGATCCCATTGTCATTTTGCTAAAAGTTCGTAATCTGCTAAATTCATAATGGTCGATCATTGGTCGGTCAATGGTAATGGGAATTGTATTACAATGGCATTTTGAACATTTATTCATGCCAGATTTCATTTATATATATTTTTACTAAGCAATCTGAAGTAGTAGGAAGTTAGAAGTTTAGTAGGAAGTTTCATTTGTCATTATGTACGAGATTACCAATTCTTTCAATGGAGTGTCAGTGGCTTACCATTGGAAAGTCATAATGACGCCATTATGTTAGTAGATTACCAAACTTGTCAAAATCAACAATTATGAAATCAATGATAGACCATTCTGACACTATTGTAATAGCAGACTTGAGGCCCTGTTCAAACGGACAATCAGCACGGATACGATTTTGGAAGCAATCATTCTGGCTTCCCATTCAATAGATAATTTATGAATAATTCATATTCCCAATAGTATTTAGATATGGATCGTTACCATAAAGTTTTACAGTAAACTTTTATAGATCGTAAACTTTTTCGTCAAGTATTTGGTTTAAAGTTAAATAATTTACGCTTCAAATTATTTAAAATACTTAAGTGTTACAATAAACATTGGATGAGTTTTATTAGATTTTCTTTGAGATTAAGAAATGCTTATTGGTTTGTTTTTGATTGGAGAGATTTTGAACAGTGTGTTTTTTATGTGCATGCCCATAAATGTTACTTATTTCGTAAATAAACATTTTTGAGATGACATAGAGTTAAGCTTATCTAGGATTTATAGAATATACTTATACACATAGGTATACCAAATGAAGATCCAAGATGGAACTATAAGATAATTCTCATATAAAAGATATAATTTTTTTTTTGTTAAAATCAAAAAAAAAAAATCAAAATATTTTATTTCACATAAACCTACATGGGCACTTATGAAACGTCAGAAGCTAGGTGCACGGTTCGAGTTAGTCGTTTCCTATGGAGAAGAGCCGGCAAGAAACTCCACGGTTACTCTTTTAAAAATAATTGGCTTTACAATATTATTAAATAACAGTGATAAGTAATAGGTATGGGAGGACAGTGTAGGCCTTTCAACAATTACCAGGTACTTAACAAAATAGAAAACCGCCAACAAATCTACACTCTACTAGGCCTACAACGTTCTCACATTCACAAAATATAAAATAATCTAAGTATATAAAATATTAATGACATGATTGCAATTACAACTACAGTAACATATCTGAATAAATATCATGTCCACAAAAGCCACTAATAAAGAATTGGAATTCGATTTGTAGGTAAATAATGTCAAATAATGATAAGATTATGTCAAGGAAGTATGTAAAATAAAAAAAATAAAAAAAATCTAAATAAACATCGTTACTTGGGAGCAGTTAATAGACATGGACATAGTTATGTTGTTTATGAGGTACCAGGGAAGCCACATGTGCAGAAGGAATTATTGCCAAACTTCCTTGTCTTCAACGTAGTCTTTTATCTTATAATATGCTTTTTTGATAAGGACACGTTTGATGTGGGTTTTGAACTTTCCGTCGCTAAGTTCTGTAACCGACTTTGGCAACTTGTTATAAAAGCGGATACTGTTTATAAGAAATGACTTGCTAGTTTTAGTTAATCTGAATTTGGGTATCACAATTTCATGTTTACTACGTGTATTTATATTATGGAAATCGCTTCTTATTTTGAAAAGTCCTAAGTTTTTGCGAACATACAAAATACTTTCTAAGATATAAAGTTAAATATTCAAATTATCTATAATAGGTATCATCATATTTTCGTTCAAAGAAATTCTGGTTTGTTTTTTGTGTTTCCCGCCCTTGTTCTTGTTTGTGTTATCCAGAACAATAAATTATTGCTACAAATTGAATTCTTACCGCTAAAATATTTCTAGGAATTCAAAAGAACATGAAAAACACAATAGGCCAACATTATTAAATAAAATGTGAAATAACGACTTTTTCAGATGTTAACAGATAATAAAACTCCTCATAAAAAGTTATTAAATACACGCGAACAGAATCTCAAGAATCCATTTAACACAAGAAAAACTCATTTCATCTTTATCGGACAACATCTAAAAACGGCCATCAAAATTCTATCTCGCAACCTCATTACAAAAATCCAATTCTTTCATCAAAATAACATCATCATTGTTAAAAAAAAAAAAACACCCCAGCACATCCCTACTATATTTATAAAAATAACCAATAACATGCGTTAATGTTGGCTGAATACATGCAGCTGCCGTTGCTATGAAAAAAGTTAGGCGCGTTGTCATTGGTCGGTGTCATGGCGGACGCATTAGCCGCATCTGTCATCTCTATATTGTTTCGCGCCATATTTTTAGCGCTAATATTACGTATTTATGTGTTGTAATAAAATGTTATGTTTACTGTTAATTGCGTAAGGTATGAGGGTTTATTTTGTGAGGAATTTTATGGAAAATGAAACGTGTGGTTTTTATTTCAGTGTTGTGTGAACATAGATCATGTATTTAGTTGACCGTTGACTATCGTTGGTACAGACCCAAACCCATGACACTAACTTGCTTATATACAGCATAAATAATATTGCTATACCTACTTTATAGGTATGTCATTCTGCATCATTTCAGAAGAAAGATTTTTACTTCTGGACATAGTCCTCCCTCAGGTACCGCCACTTCGACCGGTTCTGTGCTTTCCGCATCCAGCGGATTCCTGCGGCTTTCACAAGGTCATCAGTCCACCTTGTGGAAGGCCTTCCAACGCTACGTCTTCCGGTACGCGGTCGCCACTCCAGAACCTTTCGGCCCCATCGGCCATCTATTCTGCGAGCTATGTGCCCTGCCCATTGCCACTTAAGACGCAGATATATGCCAGTGACCTTGAGTGGTTCGCTTGCGTGTTCTGTATTGAGCTCATGCAACGCGTCGTACGTCCAGCCAGTAATAGGACTCGCACATCCAGAAGCGCTGTCCCAAATAAGATGCATTATTAATTTGTTATATATAAAACAAAATGTATTTTAATAAAACACGTAGGTGTACTAAAAGATCAATAATTAAATTATCTTTAAAAATATGAAGGTTTCAGAAAAATACGCTTGATAGATTTTGCGTGATTCTCAGTTTTTTATCCGCGTTAGACATAACTTTACAAATTCATTCACTATGTAATATAAATATAATCTAAAATATTCATATATTAAGTTATTAAAAAATGCTCTAATTTGACATATATTTTTTCCAAATCAGATCACATCAAAGATAATATGAATTGCGGGCTACTCGTACCCTGTCGCTTTTGCCTTAATTTAAAAGCTTTGTCATGAGGAAAAAAAAAAACAAAAAAAAAACCGTTCCTAAAGGATCTATCAGAAGTCCTTTGCAAAACCTCTGAAAAGAGTTTCATCAACTCGCTAAGAAAACTCAATACGATTCAAATAAAGTCTTCACAAATCAATAATATTTTCGAATTGATACACACTTAAAAGACTATGTTCTCTCAGGCTATAATCAAAAAAACGTAGATATGCTATGCGTAACGTGTATATTTTTTCATAAATAAATTGATAACCATGAGAAACCTAATGGCGTGAAAATGATGGCCGACAGTCATGTATAAGCTGGAGAACTATGGACGTGAAGCGAATACTAAGTAGACGAATGGTGTATTATACTTACGCTAATGAAGCGAATAAATGAGTAGATAACTCAGATATGTTTTCTAATAGTCGTGGTCTAGCGGTTTAGGTAAAGAACAGCTTAAAACATAGTACATTGTGATACAAGGGTGGAAAGTAGGTTATTGCAAACGAGCTGTCATTAACAAGCCCAAGCCAAAGGCGAGGGTTTTTAATGACACGAGTTTGCAATAACCTACACACCCGTGTATCACACAACGTTTTTCAAGACAGTTGTGGGAAATAGTAAAAAACAAATCAAAGAATTAAATAAAATTATCGTAAGTCGCTATATATCTTTCTCGAGATTCTGGGGGCAAAATTTCATCTTGCGCAGTTTTCGCATCAGATAAAATATCGGGTGGAGTTAATTCCATTTCATCAACTGTAGTGATATTAAAAAAAAAAAAAACAGAAAATGGCGCGTTTTTGCAAATGGACATTTTTTTTTATAACGAAAAATGTTGATGTGAAAATAATTAAACTAAAACTGGTAATTAAATATATTAAACAACTATTTAGAAGACTTTTGAGAATTCAATGCTAAGACGTACGGACTCATTCATTTTTCCTCGTATAAAATCTATCCCATTTCATTCTATGTATGAAAACTCCTTGCTACTAAACTGATTAAATTGTCTTAAAAATTTAAAATTCAACTGCAAAAGTAATGATCGAGCCCGTAAAAAATAGTCAAGACCGCGTAAATGAAAGATACCTATTTAATTTTCGAATCTTAACTATAGCCTCTGAAAGTGCGCCATGTTTAACAACTGTATTGAAATTCTCTCTTATATTTTTAAACGTTGCCCCACACTAGGAACTTCTCCTGTATTGTGGGTGCGTTTACAAACATTTAAACTGACATACACAAACAGCTAGACCCGGAAACTATTTGTAGGTCATACAAATATTTTTTCCGTGTGGGAATCGGACCCGCGACACGCAACTCAGCAGTCAATCGCTGAAACACTGCGCCAACCATGCCGTCAAATTATTCTTTCTTCCAGTGCTAAGAAATTAGGACCTAAGTTGTTACTTAAAATAACTTATAAATAACTAGCTTTTGCCCGCGGCTCCGCCCACGTGGATGTCGGTTATCGCGTAAAAAAGTAGCCTATGTCCTTCTCCATATCCCAGGCTATATCTCTGCCTTTCATGGCAATCGGTTCAGCGGTTTAGGCGTGAAAACGTAGCATTCTCGTAATCAAGAAGTTAGTATTTTAGACATTATTTTTGTGCCCTATCACTGTTTTTATATCTAATCCAAAGGTTGACTGGTAGAGGATGTCTTGTGGCATTAAGTCCGCCTATGTACCACTATTGAGTACATGAAGTTTAAATAAATAACATACAGACAGACAAACATACAGACAGACAGACGGAGTTACTTTCACATTTATAATATTAGTATGGATTGTATGGATAGTACCTATGGCTATAACAATTTGCGATAGAAAATCCCGCAAACAGTGAACTGAATGTTCACTATTTGCGGGATTTTCTATCGGGTTTCACATTTGAAATTTCTAGAAAGCTCAGTCTACACTAGCGCCTCTATCGGCGAATTCAAGCGCGGTAGTCCTCATTAGCTCCTTCGTAACATGAAATACCTATTCCACCTTCAAAATTATTCAAAAATAGAACACAAAAAGTATTAGTTAGGTTCCTCCTGTCACTACCCGCATCCAGGCGCTCGTAAAACCCGAATTATTAACATATAAATTGTTATTTGTCAAGCACGGTGGCCGTGGCGCGATAAGGCACGCCGCGCAAACGATTATAATGTTCTATATTATACAGAGGTAGGTTGAGGTGCTAGGTGGAATAAACTTGTTGGGAGTTTGAGGTAATTTTTTTTGACCTAGGATTAAAATAGCTTCCACAATAAATAGGTGATGTAGGTACGTTCGGCGCACTCTGAGCAGTACTCCGGTAAAAGCTCCTACAAACAGGCACGACACGCGACGCGACGGGCGGTGCCTTTGTGTGGTGTCGCGTGTCGTGCCTGTTTGTAGGAGCCGTAACACCTTGCATATATTTTGACCATGAGCTGCTATTCATAATCCGATCCATCTTGTTCCTTGCTGTCCTCCCCCAGCGACGTCCTAAGCCGAGGTCCGACACCACAGTCTGTGTGTTTATACCGGCTAATCTTTGAAACGTCTAGACCGATTTTGACGGGATTTTCACTGGCAGATAGCTGATGAAAATGCATAGAGAACGCTGCTGCCCATTCTCTAGTAAGTCCCTTAGTGGCCTTTTACGACACCCACGGGAGGAAATGGGGTGGTGCTATTCTTTACGTCCGGCACCACACGGCAACAATATATACAATAGTAACAAAGAAATGATTAACCCGCCTCCTAACTGAAAGCGTTAGTCGCGCGAGTACGCGATTTCCGCGTTTAAGGACGCTATCACATTTTTCCACAAATATCAGTGCATTTCAGGTACCATTTTAATGAATAGGAGTCACAACTGCGAGGATATCTTGATTTCAAATTAAAGATAATATATTCATCTCCAGAATGGGTCCATAAAAGTTGTATGTCCCCATACAAAATATTCACACAAATACGTTAACCTAACTTAGGCTTTTATTTCAGACAAGCCACGGGCTGCAGCTAGATAGATAAATTATATTATATTCTGCAAGATAGGTTCATTTAGTATTCTAGCGGACCCAAGCTCACCTATTCAGTCATACTGAAGACTGCAGTCTTGCAAAATTAATTCGCGGCCAATTGTTTGCGCAACATTGTATTTTTTTTTTAACATAATAATGATATAAATAAAAAAATAAAATCATTTTATTTCGGATAATACAAGATCCATAAATTGTTAGTAACATGTTTGCACTTAAATCACAATTGTTAGTAACGTAAACTAAAGACGAATTTGTGAGAAGACCACCCAACATCTAGACGCAACGAGAAATGGTAATGATCTAACTATGGTATAAGTCTCCGCACAAATTGCCTTATTATGGCGGAGGAAGTGTCTGCCGCCACCGCCTTCAGGATACTATTGTGACTGCCTCTTATTCTGCTCAGGAGTGAGGCCGTTTTTTTGCGGATGATCGCATGAAATCCATCGGTATGATTTACCGCGAACATTTCCGAGGCACTGCAAAAACGATATACCTACATATATGTTATAGTGTTACAAACGCAGAGAGCCTACCATGAGACTACGGATCAGCGGAAGCAGTGACGTCACCGCCAATCTAATAATTGTTAATGTTTGATGATGATTTATGGTTAATGAGGAGCTCGTGGCTAAGTAATAACAGCCGCACGGGTCGATCCGTCAGGTTAAGCTACGCTTGCCGGGATTGGTCCGTGGATGGGTGACCATCTTTACATACCGAGACTCCTCCGTGCCTCGGAAAGCACGTTAAGCCGTTGGTCTCGGCTGTCATTCGTGGATCTTTGACAGTCGTTACGGGTCGTCAGAAGCCCAAAAGTCTGACAGCCGGTCTTACCAAGTATCGTGTTACCCAGTTACTGGGTTGTGGAGGTCAGATAGGCAGTCGCTCCATGTTAAATACTGGTATTCAGCCGCATCCGGTTAGACTGGAAGCCGACCCCAACATAGTTGGGAAAAGGCTAGGCAGATTGATGAATTGGTTAATGTTTGGTTAATTATTAATTAATTATTGATTTTATTACTCCTTATATTTATTTTGTTTAATGTTTAAATCATGTCGATGTATCAAGTTGTAATTTTTTTAGGTTAGCAACTGATTTGTACGCGCTTATGAAATACCCTTTAACCGTCTTTTGCGCCCCCGTTCGCTGTGAAACGCCGAATAAACCACATAAAAGTATTTTGAGTCTCCGTGTTTTTTCTACTCTTCACCTACGCCCAGCCTCAGCAGACCCACATACAAGACACTACTGAAACACCCTCAACACATCCCCTTCGTCACCATAACAAGTTATTTTTTTTACGTCACACCTGGCCATAATGTGAGTTTTACCGCATGCTACGCGTACAGTAAAACTCGCATTATGGCCAGGTGAAGACGTAAAATTGTGTACTCACCACGGGCAGTAAAAAAGAAAGCCCTCTATCGCATATTTACAACCCTGCAGCTCGGGTCATAAATACCTGCGATTTCGGTCTTTCTTTCTTTTACAGCCCTTGGTAAGTAATGTACTATGTTCATCTAGGTAGATTATGTTAGGTAAATCAAGCGTTAAATAAAGCGCTTTCGCGCCAAAAAGCATTTCGAGTTATGTTTGTGTGCTTACTTTATCGCAATCAATAATTAATATACAAAATCTGTTCAGCGAATAACTAGCTCAACATTCTCGTCTCCACAACGCGCTGTTTAGATTTTTCTAATTATCTTTCATTTTCTTATTTCGGAGGTCATAATGTCATCAAAATTTTCTGTTTTTGTCTCTTAATCGTTCGCATTAATCCGTCGCGGGCTGGCAATTTCGCATTTCTAGAGGTTTTTTGTGATAATTTTATTAAATTTAAATCAATTTAGAAAAAAAAAATCAGCCAAGCACTAGTTCTTTTCCATTTTTTTTATAAGTACCTATGTATGCAATTTTTTTACAGTTATTTTGGTATTTACTCATAAAAATTTACATAATTATGTCAATTATTTTCTATTTGCAGTATTACGACTAAATATTTGTATTTTCCATAAAGTAAATGTTAAAAATAATTATAAAATACAACATACTAGTACTTCTCTGTAATAAAAATTGTACTTTGTTTTAAATTTAATAAAATAATCACGAAATACCCCTAGAAATGCGATGTTGCCAGCCCGCGCGGAAAGAACGCTCTTAATAAACAGTTTGTTTCATAATAACAATGCATCGTGTGTATGGAATAATTAGATTATTTTAATCCAAGAGTTCAATAAAGCAAATACCAAAAAATAATCTTAAAAGACTTAAGGGTCCTACAAACAGGCGCGACAAGCGCCGCGACACAAAGGCTCTGCGTGTCGCGCGAAGAGTGGTGCCTTTGTATCGCGTCTCGTGTCGCGCCAGTTTAAATTAAAAATAAATATAATTTATTTCAGGCAATTATTAAACCCTATTTTATGTATATGTATATTATTATTTTCTCTTCTACTTTTACACACGTTGTCTACATCTCTATATCTACTTTCCTATCGCAGGTATGCTGGAAGAGATTTCATTAGAAATAAGCATCACCTTTGTACGTATTTTTCTGTTCCTTTCTTCTTGTCTGTTTATACCTATTAAATAAATAAAATAAATATATTAATAAAAGTCTTTTGCCTGTTTTGTAAGATGGACGACACGGTACACGGCTTTTACAATTTCATTCTTACTCAGGGTTACCCTTGTGTAGAATGACACTCTGAGCTGAGCTTACTTAGTAGCGCGGAAAAGCCGGAAATGTTCCTCTCGGTGAACATGTCAATCGCAATACACCGCCAGGGCAAGTTCATCATAGCCCGGTAAGCATTATTATACAGTACACGAAGAGTGTTATACGCACTCATCGTGGACCGGTACCAAAGTTGGCTGGTGTATAACGACTGACAGTATAAACGTCATAGCACACAAACTCAAACTCAAACTCAAAGCATTTATTTCAAATAAACCAATTACAGGTACTTTTGAATTGTCAAGCAAGGGGTCGGTCAGTCAGAAAGATGAAGCTAGTTGCCCATTCCAAAGCGTAGTAGGTTCCTATGGAGAAGAACGGACAAGAAACTCCATGGACACTCTTTTAAAATATTGTTACAAAATATGGGTTACATCATTCATGTTGAAGTTATACATGTGAGAACAATGTAGAAAGACGTGCACGTGCACATATCAACTCGGAAACGGATCGTTACCGTATCAACTCAAGCCGTTTAGTATTCTTTGCATGAAACTCCCTACTGAAAAGCACACTAATCGGAATCATAATGTAAACGATTCGCCTCGGGACAAGCTCACGAACCGCGGTGTGGCGTGTGGTCAACCAGCGGTCCCCGTGCTTACGGCTCGTCGTCCCCGCGTTTATGCCTCTCCGTCGCCGCGCTTGCGTCTCTTCGTCCACCCTTGTCCCTCTCACCCCTCCCGCGTTCGGATTCAAACTGTTCTGGTGCCAGCCAGGTCAACCAGCAGCGGTCAGAGAGCCGTAAGCGCGGCGTCGCCTAGCTGTAGCCGAATCGACGTATCGGAGCTGCTGGTCCGCTTTGGTTACGTGCTTACGTTAGGTTGACGCCTGTTTGACGGCGAGGCGAAAGGCGATACGGTTCAATCCCTTTCCGAGTTGATATGTGTGCTACGACCTTAAGGCTGTTCTACCTAGAACAGCCTTTATAAAGACGCTCGGCGCGTGGACTCGTCGCACGCGATTCTTGTATTACCTATACACTAGAAGGCCTTTAAAAATACAAGAATGCCATCTTCTTCACATAATTCTGCCCAAGGCTGACACTTAACATATTCATGACGTGCAAACTGAGCACATTATCAACAATTATTAAGTATACATTATATACCTGTAGCACACCTGTCTTTACTGCACGTTTATGTAAAGATTGTTCAGCAGATAGGTTTGTAGTGTGAAGTGCTTTTTAATGCACATACTTAATACCTAATGATGCCAGATCTTAATAGGACAGGGTGTTTTAGTGTCAAAGGATGAAGCTGTCTTGTCTAAGCAAGTTCGTCATGCTGCCTTAGATGTCACTGCTTGCGGTAGCGTCGGGGGTCGGGTTGCCTCTTTCCCTCAAATATGGCGAGGGGGGTAATAGCTGGTTTTGCGTTATGCTCGTGAACGGATGCTGCTTGAATAGAGGTATAAGGAGCAGGGTGGTAAGTTCACTCATCCTCCATAGAAAAGGAAGGATCCTCAGTCCAGATGGGTGTTGTGTCTGGTGGGCAACAGCCCGACGGTTGATGTCAGGATGTTGTATATATGCTAGTCGCGCGGTAAACTCTGATTGCGCGATGCAGGATTTGTGACGTCAGATCTTTTTGATGCGTAGTTCGCTTGTGGCGTTGGAGATGCCACCACAGTGCCAAAGGACATGGCTGGTCAACTAAATCTATTGATAACAGTAGGGCCTTGGGGTCCAAGTGCCCAATTGGTTGTTCAAGACATCGCCAAGTGGTTGGTCAACACTTCACATAGAAAAGAAAGAAAAAGTATTTATTGTGACTTGCACAGGAACATCATAAACTAAACTAAACTAAACATACAATGATAAAGGTCATCATCGTCATCATTTCAGCCGAAATACGTCCACTGCTGGACATAAACCTCCCCCAATTAGGGCGGGGGGGGGGGGGTTTGCCATAATCGCCACGCTTGGCAGGCGGGTTGGCGATCGCAGTATGGTGTTAAAATGCATAGAGAACGCTGCTGCCCATTCTCTAGTAAGTCCCTTAGTCGCCGTTTACGACACCCACGGGAGGAAATGGGGTGGTGCTATTCTTTACGTCCGGCACCACACGGTAAAGGCACATGGTATAGGTATAAAAAAATAAAATAATATAAAAATAAAATAAAATGTTGTCTACATCTCTATATCTACTTTCCTATCGCAGGTATGCTGGAAGAGATTTCATTAGAAATAAGTATTACCTTTGTACAAGAATGTATTTTTCTGTTCCTTTCTTGTCTGTTTATACATATGTGTGTACATAAATTGTTAAATAAATAAATAAAAATAAAAAACAGAAGGTCCTACAGTCCTAAGATCGTACGAGGCCAACAGGTACCAACATCTACTGTGAGGATTTCTGTGGAATGTTTATTACTCCATGTTGCAGACAAAACAGTTATACTAGGGTTAACAAAAATGGCGCTGCCATACTGTGTGTGAGGAATTTCCAGTGCAAGCGTCATTCCAGGGATGTTAGGCCTAAGATGTTCGATGCCGCAATGCGTTTCCTGGACAGAGAGAATGTCACAGTTCGTTTTCTGGCAAAATTGAGATAGCAACTGGGACTTATTATCTGAGAACCCCTCAATATTGATTGATGTGATAATGAGAGCTGGCTTGGAAAGCCGGTGATGGGTGCCCATAGATTGGTCTTTTTTGTTATTATTTGGCCCAAAAAAGGGCCGTTGGTCGTGGCTCTGAGGAGAGCTAATTGAATGTACCATCGTGGTGAAAGGATTAGTCAACTAGACTCTGCGTTACCGAGTGCTAGCTGAGGCTCCTCCTATCTCAGCACGATGCTGCGACATTTAAAAATAAGTGTCGCCGCGGTGGTATTCTGATAGGGCCTAGGGCCCGTTGCGATGTCACAGGCATCACACATGACCAGAGAGCTGGCCTATTTTTAGGGCTCCGTACATCAAAAGGAAAAAAATGGAAGCCTTATAGGATCACACGTGTGTCTGTCTGTCTTAGCCAATTTGCTCCGAGTGTAATGGACCGATTAAGTTGAAAGGAGATTGTTCTGCATCCATACATCGTTCGCCCCAGAACCAACAGCAAAGGAAAATTACTTTGCGTGTTCTAAATTACAAGTATATGCCCATGAAGACAAAGTTTAATGACGGACAACTTGCAAAAAGGATTTATTTCAAAAGAAAACAAAGATTTTGAGGTTATATTTAGTAAGAAACAATCCTTTCAATACTTCGAAATGCATCCTAATAAATGCATGTCATTGTTATTTTTATTTTTATTGCCTGTATGTGATTAGTTAAGCTAAGAGAATCAGAAAAACATTTACGTACTTACCTAGGTACCTATTAGGTATAGTTATAGTATTAAAATAGGTAGGTAGGTAAATAAGTACTTATTTATTTAACTGCAGTGCAAACGACTTTATCCGAATGTTTTTTTTGATTTTATTTATTTATACTTAGGTAGGAAGTCATATTACCTCATATAAGTTAGTCTTGTTATTAAAAGATTGGACATCACTAATTGTCTTGTCTAATCTAATTGTCAAAGATGGCGGCATATTTTATGTGATGTCTATATTCGCTCTTTCAATTGTTCATTAGGGAACGCAGAATGTCCGTTTCATACAGATATTCGCAATTAGTCTGATAAAATATATTTATAATTATTATGTAGTTCAGATGTTTGTTGGTCTTGGGGCCATTTCCGACGATGTCATTTGACGTGCATATCAATTTGAGTGACCCAAACACGGACGTGAACCGTAAATAAATGAATTTAGAATATTGGGGTCAGTTTTGGGAAGCAAATAAGAAAAATAAAGTTAAAAAAAATATCGAATGAAAGTGCTTTCTATGAGGGTCTCAAATATATATTTTTTATAATTTTAAAATAAATTGTTTTAAAGTTATAATTTAAAATAGACGAAAATTGACCATTCCCGGCCTTATCTCCGAAACTACTGAGTCTAGTCTAACAGAAAATACTTCTATACTTATAGATTGCAGGAAAATCTCTATGAAGTCTATGGTCTTAAAATAACATGGTAAATCTCTCGATATTGTGCGTACAAACTTATATTTGCTGTTGGAATGTGTGAGAGAAGATGTTTTTTACCTTTTTATTTACCTACTCACAGGTTGCTTTAGGTGAATCACAGTTGTAGATTTTTCTGGGCACAGAACTATTTAGGTACCTATACGAATGAAGCTATGTATGATGGTACTCGGTGCGAGAGGCCGACTCGCAAATTTAGCAACGTACTTGTTAAATGTAACACCACTTGCTTTATTAACCTTTTCAGACCGTCACACACAAATTTTAACCCCACATTTTACCATTTTGATATTTTTTATCGTTAAGCAATCGCTCACTTGACGTCTAGTTGACAACTGAAGTCGGATATGCCTGCGGACATATACGACATAACAACGCGTTGGCGGCGTACACTGCTGATCTAGTACTTTATAAAATCACTAGCTTTTGCCCGCGGCTCCGCCCGCGTGGATGTCGGTTATCGCGTAAAAAAGTAGCCTATGTCCTTCTCCATATCCCAGGCTATATCTCTGCCAAATTTCATGACGATCGGTTCAGCGGTTTAGGCGTGAAAACGTAACATACAGACAGACAGACAGACAGACAGAGTTACTTTCACATTTATAATATTAGTATGGAAGTATGGATTGTTTATTTCAGTCACGATTACATTTCGCTACGCTTCATCAACGCCATTCAAAAGGTCTAATTATTTGACTGGATCTAGAAAGGCAAGAAAACTCATTTTAAAAGATGCTCCACAAAAATAATCTACCAAAAAATATCCCCTCTTTCCCCCATGTTTACTTACTCCCTACAGACACATAATGCCCCGAAAAATGATATAAATCACTTAACAATACCAAACTGGGGCGAAGCGGCACAATTAGACGCTAACTAGTCCAAATTACCCACATCTCGTCTCGGGGGAGAATGTAACAGATTATTGGTGTTACGAAGCGCTCGTGGGGGCGTGATGTTGCATTTTTGCCTATTCTACTCATAATGGAGTGGGGAGTATATTATTGTTACTTAGTGTCGGTTTTTGTATGAAAATGATCATTTAAGTTGTCTATGGTAAATGGTGGCTCTAAAATATTTTTCTGAACTGGCTGACTAGCTGATCTTTTCACCAAATCGTTAAATATTTGTGTACCTAGTGTACTTACACACATAACTGACAGAGAAGCGATTTTTTCCGTTATGCTTAAGTTAAGCGTTTTCATCACTGAAATAAACTAAAAACATCATAATTTAAATCGCAACATCAATAAAATTCCCGCCAAAACGCAAACGTCAAATTCAAAAACGCAGAACGCGACTTCGACTAATCACCTCGAAAAAAAAAAAAAAAACAATATCGCCCTGTTCCACGTAACGAAACCCCGAAAAACGATTACAAAAATAAGCCATACCCACACCTATTTTATTACATGCAGATAACAAAATAATCTTCAAAGGCAGAACCACATACTTACCGTGGATATTTAAAAAACTATAAAAAGTAAAACTGGCGATGGCGGCTGTTAAGAAGCGTGGTTCTGTAATAAAACATTGTTATTTATGGTTGGGTCTTAGCTATGGTGGACCCGTTTATATTTATATTCGAGGTGTGATTGGGTAGGTAGTCGTGATTTTGTATTTGATTGGCGATTTAGGCGGCGCGCGGCGTTCGATTTTTGAGGATCAGGGACGGATAATTTTTGGCGGTGTACTATCGGGGACATTCGAATCGGCACACTTTCAAAACAAAATCATGTGCTCAAATCAAATGAAATCAAAATCAAACAAAATCATTTATTTCTTTGCAAACATGGGCATAGTACTTACATAGGTGTTTTTATAATAAAGTTCTCCATATTTTACCGTCATATGGGCATGAAAATGTTTACAATTCCTAATAAAAAAAACAAAAATGAGTAACAGATCATTGGAATTACAAATTATAAATAAAAAATGTCAGCGTGGTCACAGCAATACAAAATAAAATTAATTAAGTCTATATAATGTCAAACGGAAATAAAAAGTAAGTGCTCACGGATATCCACATCTATTTACCACCCCTTTTAGAGACGACCATAAAAAAAAACTTTTGTTTAAATAAATTTCTCAGGCTCTATTACAATGATTACAGATGTCTGACCACCTCGGCTGTTTTTTTTACGATATTTTATTTTTCATTTACAAAAACAAGGGACTCAGCAAAAATCTGATGCTGCGATGCTATTGGATGATGAGCGTAGGTAAGCGTTACCATAGCGGCCGATCGCTGCAAGCAAGAATAGTCCTTACGGTGGTCCGATTCAGATGTCCCCGATATTACCTAATGGTTATCTATTCTTTCTTGAAAAACGTGTAGCTAAAGATCAGTTACTTCGTTTGGTATGAGAAAAAAAAAATCGAATCCGGGGTCGGGTAAAGTGTTAAGGGTTTTTCCATCAGAAGTTTCTCAGTAGCAGCCTAGAGTCTGGATTTGTGCCCGGTTGATGGCAATAGGCGCGCCCCCTATTACATGGGACTTAAAGATAACTAGCGAAACGTGGTTGTACTATAGGTATACCTCTGTTTAACCTTTTGGGCTCAATAAGCATGATGTTATGTTATGTATATAAATGAGGTTAGGCTTAGCCAGTGTTGCCAACCCCAAGAAACTAAAAAACAGCTCACCAATTTAAAAAAAAACAGGAGAAAACAGTAGGTAAAGGAAAAAAAAAGGCAGATTTCATACTTTCCTTATGTAATTACAACAATCACCTTCTTTTATTAGTTACCAGGACTCACATACATTGTTATATTATAATACTAGCTTCTGCCTGCGACTTCGTTCGCGTGGAAGTCGTAAGAAACCACAATATACTAAAATACCAGCCACATTTTAATTTTTTTCCGACACCTCCAACAAATATCGTTAATATATACAAAAATGTATACAAAAACTTATCAAATTATATACTTAAACCTTCCTCGAGAACCATGCTATCCATTGGTGAAAACAGTATGAAAATCGGTGCAGTAATTTTTGAGTTTATCGCGAACAGACAGACAGACGCAGCAGAAGACTTTGTTTTATAATATGTAGTGATGATTGATCACAACATAATAAAAAACGAGTCCTAAATAGGGTGAAGCGATACTGTACGTTTGGACAGCTTTTAACCCTTTACAAAGCACAAGTCCGATCCTGCATGGAGTATTGCAGCCACCTTTGGGATGGCTCAGCTAAGTACCAACTTGTTGCGCTTGACTCGGTGGAACGCAGAGCTAAGAGGCTCATTGGCGACGTAAAACTGGTGGATGCCAAGCTTCACAGCTTGGCTCATCACCGCAAGGTTGCCTGCTTGTCGGTCTCCTACAGATTGTACTTCGGCGAGTATGCCCATGATCTCCATGACCTCATTCCACCGGCCCCCTTTTACCATCGGACATCTAGATGCACTGCAAGTTTGGCCCCTACCCAGTTGATATTCCACCAACTCGCACTAAGCGTTTTCAAACGTCTTTTATAATGCGCACAGCAAAGGAGTGGAACTCTGCCTGCGTCTGTGTTTCCGAACGCATAAAACCCTAATCTATTCAAAATGAAAGTGAACAGGCTTCTTTAGGGCTTCAGGCTTCAGGCTGCAGGCTTCTCACTCCATCGTAAACTTTGTCTCTGTCACCCAGACCAAGACTAGAGTCAAGAGCAAACCCATAAAAAAACAAAAATTTAATTAAAATTATTTTCCAGTTCCATCGTAAGTATTTTCAATCATTTTCCTTTTGTAAATCATACATAATATTTTTGTTAAATTTCTTCATGTGCCTTTCTGTGGCTTTAAATGATTAGCAATCGGTTATTACATAGTGGTTATAAAAAAAAAATTGCATATTTGTAATAGGTGATGCTGAATGCTAATTGAAAATAGTAAAAGTTTGGAATGAAACAGTAAACAGGGGCATCAATCTGAAAACAGCAAATCTACTATTAAAACAGTAGGGTTTTTAATACTGGGCTTTACTAAAGTCCAGCTTGTGTCGGCAACATCGAGAGATACAAGGAAAAATTGTAAAAACAATTTTTACACCAATTCATAAGGCGGCGATAACCGACTTTTAATGATTTTATACTGAAGATCACGTCTAAACGAGTAGTGTTAATGAGTTGGAAAAAAAATATGTTGAATTAGAACCTTTTTGTTAGTAACTTAATGTATGAATATTTTAGATTATGTTTATATTACATAGTGAAATTAATTTGTAAAGTTATGTCTAACGCGGATTAAAAACTGAGAATCGCGCAAAATCTATCACGGTATTTTTCTAAAACCTTCACCTTTTTAAAGATAATTTAATTATTGATCTTTTAGTATACGTGTTTTATTAAAATATCTTTCGTTTTATGTATAATTAATAATGCGTCTTATTTGGAACAGCGCTACCGGATAGTCTAGTCCTATTACTGGCTGGACGTACGACGTGTTGCGTGAGCTCTATACAGAACACCACTCAAGGTTACTGGCATATATCTGCGTCTTAAAAGTAAGAAGTCGTCTTGAAGCCTAAGTATGTGAAACATAGTGCTGCGTCCACACCGAGGTGGCGACATCCAAGCAACAGTGCTTAGGTATCCTGAGTGAGGAATCTCCACACAATACGAGCAGTGCAAGGGCGTAGCTAGGATTTTGTTAAGGGGGGGAGGGGGGGCTAAGAATATATCTAAGGTAAATGCTGCATGAGCAACGGGGCAGGTTACGTTAAAAAAAAAGTAGTCGACGAGGTTCTTCACAAAAACGTTTTAACACCTCAGATTCAATTGTATCCTTAGTTTTTGGTACCATGGTTCGGTGTACACTGAGCATGCATAGGCCGTTCAAACGGTTTTCAGTCATTGTTGATCTCAGCCATGTTTTGACACGACGCAGTGTAGAAAAGGACCTCTCTATGTTACTTGTAGTTACAACTTCGTTTTTTTTTATTAATAGGCTACGTAATATTACTTTACGGTTTTTGAGTATTCCTGCATCTTCTAGGGGGGGGGGCAGCGGCCCCCCTGCCCGTACCTCACTATGCCCTTGGAGCAGTGTCTTCTGTATAAGGGCATTGTGTTTTCAAAGTGGTCAGATGTACGTGACTGTCATAGTACACCCATTTCAAAATGTGGTTTCCTACAGCCTATTGGAATATTTGACTCCATTTTGCATACCCGGTCAATTAAGTATCCGTAGGCCAGTCACAAAATATTATCCAGCAGTACTTAATAAACATGAAACTACATAATTTATTATTAAAATTATTAACTGCTTAATTATAGTTTACTAAAACTGATATTTTATGTAAATTGCTTGAACAGCTGGAAGTCATAAGTTACCTGGATCTGTAGATCATAATAATAAGTCCAATTATGTTGATAGAAATATCTAGCGTCAAACCTGATCTTGTACAGGCTGTATTTTTATTTAAAAGATAATTTTGGTTGAAGTAGAACTCCTTGCGAAAGAGTTCGTATCGTATAGTAAAACCATCATACATATCAATGTAGGTAAGTACTGCGAAGCTCATAGACAAGCCCTGAGAATAGATACGTCGTTACCGCAAAAAATAAGCAATATAAAATTGTATTGTAGCAATTTATTTCAAGAAAACGTGTTCATTTTTACGCGCCTAAAACAATGAAGTCTTTTAACTTAGAAACTGATTCTAAATTCTCTTGAGTAATCGAATGCAATCAGAATATTTTTTCAGCTAGATTGAAATGCAATAAAAAAAATTGAGTATTGAGTATATATATATATAAAATTGAGTATTGAGTGTATATTATATATACATAGGTAACTATAATTAATGTACTGGGATTAGAAAATACATTGATTAATCTCAAGGTTACAGATAGTTGCATTCCTGTTTTCAAGAAACACGTAATACTAACTTTTCCTAGTATATACTCGTATATTCTCGAAGTAGCTATATTCGTTAAAACTACCTATACTCCATTTAATATAGCATTAGACAAATAACGGCTAAATAACGACAGTTATCGTGTAATATTGTTGAAATTACTGCACTTTAGAGTATTTTTTTTAATGTAAATATTAAATAGATTACAGTGCTTTGTATTTATCGTGAAATAACGGAGTTTATTAAACGTTTACATCGAAATAACGAAAGGCTGAGAACAGTTATTTGTCTAATGTTATAACAAATGGAGTATAACAAAAATCAATTTCCTGCATTGAATGATAGGAGGATGCGAACTACTGCCATGAGATCAAAATATCAGAGTTTATTGTGTACTTGGTAGATATAACACTTCTTTGATTAAAATAAACAATATTGGTATGGCACCTTTATCTCATTTAACATGCAAATTATTAAATCATTTTAGACTTAGCTGAGTCATGATCTCAATTTGAATTTAAGTTGTGTATAAATTATCTGTCAAAATCAAAATCAAAATATTTTATTTCACATAAACCTACATGGGCACTTATGAAACGTCAGAAGCTAGGTGCACGGTTCCAATTAGTCGTTTCCTATGGAGAAGAGCCGGCAAGAAACTCCACGGTTACTCTTTTAAAAATAATTGGCTTTACAATATTATTAAATAACAGTGATAATAGGTATGGGAGGACAGTGTAGGCCTTTCAACAATTACCAGGTACTTAACAAAATAGAAAAGTGCCAACAAATCTACACTCTACTAGGCCTAAAACGTTCTCGCATTCACAAAATATAAAATAATCTAAGTATATAAAATATTAATGACATGTTTGCAATTACAACTACAGTAACATATCTGAATAAATATCATGTCCACAAAAGCCACTAATAAAGAATTGGAATTCGATTTGTAGGTAAATAATGTCTGTAAGTTAACTACTACGAGTATATTTTTGTATGCCAACAGGGGCCCAAGTCTGCTATTTTTATAAATTCGTCACTCCAACACGATGCCATTGTCATTTTGCTAAAAGTTCGTAATCTGCTAAATTCATAATGGTCGATCATTGGTCTGTCAATGGTCTCGTAATAGAATTGTATTACAATGGCATTTTGTACATTTAGTCATGCCAGATTTCATATATATATATTTTGTGTTATAAGCAATTTGAAGTAGTAGGAAGTTGGAAGTTGAGTAGGAAGTTTAATTTGTCATTATGTACGAGATTACCAATTCTGTCAATGGAGTGTCAGTGGCTGACCATTGGAAAGTCATAATGACGCCATTGTATTAGTAGATTACCAAACTTGTCAAAATCAACAATTATGAAATCAATGATAGACCATTCTGACACTATTGTAATAGCAGACTTGAGGCCCAGGCAGAATGTACTGGGAATATATCTGAAACTAACACCATTATTGTAACACCTGCATTCTATGCAAATAAATAAATAAATAAATAATAATTATTATTATTGTTATATTTAATTTTTTGTGAATATTTGCCATAATTTAGGACGGTCTACATACGTAAGATATGGTTTTCCAATATTCCGACGGCCGCGGCATGCGGCATGCGCGGCTTCTCGAAAATGAGAACAGTAAACTGAGATTTTGATTATTTCATAAGGAACAAGTTAGCACCATTTTGTCTTTTTTATTTAATAAGTTATTTTAATTCAATATTATATTATCTGAAATAAATATTTGAATGAATTTGACTGAATCAAAAGATGTGAACGATTTTGATGGAAGTTTGCTAGCGAAGCGTGTTTAAATTGCACTTGTATCAGCAGAAAGCATTCATTTGCAATATTTTTAGTTCACGGACCTCTCGGTTCTGTGGAACTGAAAATATTGCAAATTAAGTAATTAATGCTTTTTGTACGGGAAAATGTAATTTGATTTTGTTCCACTTCGTCATATTTTCACAGAATAGCGTTCCTTCCGTTGAGTGCGATGCACCACATATAATCTCTTGGCTTTTCAGTCAATCTATGCCCGGTTTTTTTATAATTGTTATATTACTTTTATCTGTAAAGGCTTTGATGCCAATAATAAAAAGCAAACCTAGGCCACTGCACACAGATTCCCTATTTTCCAAAGCACACAAATCAATATAAAAGCAAAGATTATAAAATCAAATGGAAGTTCTCACAATCGTTTGCTACTAAAATCCCCTCTACACAAGAAGGCGTGTATATAACTAGCCTCGCTGCCTTTACTCTTAAAAAAAGAAAATTAAAAAAAAAAAAACCACCCGACGATGAGGTAACGAACGAGGCGCGGTCGGCGCGTTCCTTTTTTAAAAACCTTCGACGTGTGTGGTCCGATTTGATTTGAAACAAGAGAAATTGAACTTTAATTCGTTCTGAAATATGGTTGGTTTTCGTGTGTTAACGTTTTAAAGAAATGTTTTTCTGTAGTATGTATGAATATTGGAACTTTAAAGAACTTAATTGGTAGAAAATTGTATGTAATTTTTGTTTTGTGTGTGTGCGCGTATGTTTTGACTTTCCTAATTTTTGTATGACTCAATATTGTGTATTGTTTCATTTAGTTTAATTGGTTTAATTTTAGTAGTGGATTGCTTTCAAACACCTGGAATATTTCATGGTTAATATTATTGACTTTTACGTAGTCGCTTGACTATAAAGTCACATCATAACTAGCCACCAAAGACTTTATTTTTATAAGATACTTTTATCAAGACCTGTACAAAAGATTCTTAATTAAAATATTTACTCCAAATTATCATCTTTTTTCAGCCGAAAAATGTCCACTGCTGGACATAGGCCTTCCCAAGCGTCGCCCAAATGGTAGCTATTTTATGAGGGCAAAATTATTTAAATAAAATTAGATGCTTTGCTCCATAGATTGCTTAACTCACACACTGACTTATTACAGTCTTGTTAAATGTTTGTAAATAAGTGAGCATCATGTATCTAACATATAATAAGTTAATTTATCCGTCATTGCTTCATGTTTTATTATTATTTTTACCTATTGTGGTACCTATGGTAATTTTATTCCAGGTGCATCGTCTTCACGTATAGTTATATAACGAATCTATAGACAATTTTGTATATTTTAAAAGAGTAAGTATGGAGTTTCATTCCATTAATCTCCATACGAAACTTTTGGAAGGGGCAACTAGAATATTTTTTTTTTTTTTTGGAAATTTTGACGTTCTAAATTACCTCATAAGTAAGTACTTATTTGAAATAAATGACTTTGACTTTAAGAAGATAATATCTAATATACAATCTGAAAGAAAAATAAGGCTTTTGAAAACTGTTTTTATGCAAATAACTTTTCCAAAGTTCTCAATAGATGGCGCTGTCAATCCCTACAGTTCCCAAATCAGTAACTGCGAGTAATCATTAACGTGGGGGATTTTTGGCAAAGAAGTTCATACTTATACATAAACTCACGGCTTATTTCATGGGGGTAGGCAGACACTACAGAATGCCATCGTTTACGATCCTTAGCCGATACCTCCTCCTCCTCCTTTGATCCTTAACCTAATTTTCTTTCTTTCTTTCTTAGGTAGATTTAATAACACGCCGGTTACACGGAACAAGCTATGTTCAATGAACACGTCACTCCGGGACAGATTGCTGTCAATGGCGGTGCTGTCGAGGTTGTTCGAGAATATGTTTACCTCGGGCAAACTCTTCAGTTTGGTAATAATAACTTTGAGAGGGAGGCTATCAGAAGAATTTAGCTGGGCTGGGCAGCATTTGGGAAGCTTCGTCGAGTGTTCTCGTCGCGTATTCCACAGAGCCTAAAGACCAAGGTCTTCAATCAGTGCGTCCTGCCTGCTATGACTTACGGAGCCGAAACATGGTCACTCACGGTACGGCTGGTCCATAAATTCAAGGTCGCTCAGCGAGCTATGGAACGGGCTATGCTTAGAGTTTCTCTGAGGGATCGAATCCGGAACGAGGTGATCCGGCAGAGAACCAAAGTTGTCGACATAGCTCACAGAATAAGCACGCTGAAGTGGCAATGGGCCGGCCATATTAGCCGTAGAACCGGTGACCGTTGGGGTAGACGTGTTCTTGAGTGGAGACCGTGAATCAGCAAACGTTCCTACCTTACGTTTGCCGATTCGCGGTCTCCACTCAAGAACACGTCCTCAGGCTAGGTGGAGCGACGATTTTCGTAGGGTGGCTGGTACCAACTGGATGAGAGTTGCCGAGAATCGAGCTGAATGGCGTGCAATTGGAGAGGTCTATGTCCAGCAGCGGACTGCTATAGGCTGATGATGATGATGATGATGATGATGAATAACACGCCGGTTGCGAGTACTATGCGACTGACCTTTCTGAAGAACATCACCAATAAGGTCACTATAATATAGTCTTTCAAGGGCATGTCCCACTTCCGACGTTTCTAAAAAGCTATTACGCTACAATTTGGACCACAGACTGAGAACAGACAAAAACAAAATCAACAAAATCATCAAAATAAAAAATAAAAACATAAACCTACATGGGCACTTATGAAACGTCAGAAGCTAGGTGCACGGTTCCAATTGGTCGTTTCCTATGGAGAAGAGCCGGCAAGAAACTCCACGATTACTCTTTTGAAAATACTTACTTATTGGCTTTTACTTATTGAATATTTGTACCACAAAATATTTATCTCATTTAAAAAAAAAAAACAGAGTTTTCTCTCCTCCGTCGGATCGAAACGTGACACTTTAGGTACCGACCGAGACAGATAAGGTAATCAATTGAGATAAATGATCATTGAGCGAACAGAAGGGTTCAATTTCAATCATTTATGGTTTTGTTGACAATGGGGTGAGGATACTGTTTGTGCCGCAAAGGACAAAAAAGGTATACTTCTTTTTCTCGTGTTGGTATGAGCTGTAGAAGAGGGGCTCGTGGCTAAATGACGACAGCTACAAGGGTTGGTTAAGCTAAAAATAAAAATGTTTAATGCATCAATTTTAATGACTTATTCTTGTTACAATGGGGAGAATGCTTTTAAGCAAATAGTTTGCTTGTGTTAGAATGCTCCGCCCTTCCCCAGGTTATATAATATCTATTCAGTTATTGAGGTACTTAGTTCAAGATATATAAACTTTTACTAATAAAAATACACAACACACTAATGGCGGGTTGTTTCACGTCCAAGACACTTACGTTGAAGACAAAGAAGTTTGGCAATAATTCCTTCTGCACATGTGGCTTCCCTGGTACCTCATAAACAACATAACTATGTCAATGTCTATTAACTGCTCCCAAATAACGATGGTTTTTTTTTTTTTTTTTTTACATACTTCCTTGATATAATCTTTTCATTATTTAACATTATTTACCTACAAATCGAATTCCAATTCTTTATTAGTGTCTTTTGTGGACATGATATTTATTCAGATATGTTACTGTAGTTGTAATTGCAATCATGTCATTAATATTTTATATACTTAGATTATTTTATATTTTGTGAATGTGAGAACGTTGTAGGCCTAGTAGAGTGTAGATTTGTTGGCGGTTTTCTATTTTGTTAAGTACCTGGTAATTGTTGAAAGGCCTGCACTGTCCTCCTATACCTATTATCACTGTTATTTAATAATATTGTAAAGCCAATTATTTTTAAAAGAGTAACCGTGGAGTTTCTTGCCGGCTCTTCTCCATAGGAAACGACTAATTGGAACCGTGCACCTAGCTTCTGACGTTTCATAAGTGCCCGTGTAGGTTTATGCGAAATAAAGTATTTTGATTAGATTTTTTTTTAAAATATTTTGATTTGATTCCACTTGACGCACGCGTATACGTCATAAATGGCGCTAACTATCGTCAAACCTAAAAAAAGCGTCGTTATACAAAATTATGCCCTTAACGTTCGTTAAAAAATAACGATTACAGTAACCCACTGGTTATCGCCACTTTATTCTTCTACATTATTTTGAAGTTTGACGATCGGTTTTTTATGCAGTGAAACAACGCGTTGTATTTAACGAACGTTAAACATCATATGTATTCGTTATTATTTGACGTATTACGTTACCCAACCGTTTGAAACAACCGGCCCTAAGTAACCATCTAAACTCATTTCATAGAATAACAGCCTATAAAACATCGACATTGCTTCATTTGTTACAGATTGCTTCAAACCCTATCTCTAGGCTAGACCTAGTTAAAGGGATCGAATATATATAATTGTGCTTATAGTGTGACGAATATAAAACGAATAATCTACAATTCATAAAGTGCAATGTGCTCTTGTTTTATGAAATAAATATATCTATTATTTTTGTATTTTTTTTTTTTTATATATTTTACAAATCTCGGGACCCTCGGGTCTCGGACCTTTGGAAGGCGTACGAGGGGCCGAAGCCAACTCGCAGAGACCCGTTAGACGCTTTCTTATTAAATGAGGCACCAACCGAAGATTATTCCTGTACGCACTATGCAAGTGCACCCAAGGACAACCCCCGGTTGGTGTAGGACTATTGCAAGATATGGAAACAAAGATATTAGACTATGGGTTTGGGTGGTTAAAATGGACTGGTTACCTAAAACTATGGAAGGACTATGGCCCCTGCCTGATCAATGTTTTATTATTGTATTTATTATTATTATTCGAACAGTCCCATATAAGGCCAACTTCCATAAAAGGAAAAACAATTTTTGGTAGACAAGTCTTCGTAATTATCAATAATATCTCTAGTACTCTACCCCAAAATGGCTTCCCTGCACTTATTGCATGCCTCCTATAAAATATGACTTCTTTACGGTCATTACCTGCGCCTGCGCACGTCAGAGTAATAGGATAATTACAGTGTTGCCAGCTAAAAGCGTGGCAAGTAATTATGTGCAGATAATTGGCGAAGATGGCGGGGTTGCCATGTATAATAATTGAAATGCCTAGCGTTGCGCTTGCGCTTGTTTGAGGAATTCTTTGGTTTTTTTTTTTTAATGGATAGGTGATTAAGAAGATATCGTCTTTATGTGGTTTTATAAAAACGTCCCCCGAAGCGACGACGCTTGGACCAAAATATTACCTTTTTTACACATTATTTGTATACTTTTTAGAAGTTTTTTTTTTGTGTCGGGGTTTTTTTTAATAATTTTTTTAAACTAGTAGACAGCTACGATCAACACGTGCCTCGCCGAAATCTGCGCAGCTGTACATATTTTTCCCATAGACAAGCACGTTACTAATTTATACTCATTTCTCTTTGCTACTCCATTATCAGACCCTGATCACCATGTCATCTATAACCTTTTCATTGAGACCATTCCAATGAGCCCAAACACGATACCTCTGCTGTAATTTGGTGAGGGAGTTGGGTATCCTGCAAATTCGCACTCCTCTGTTTCCGTCGGGGGTCAACAAAAAAAAAAATACTAATTGGAAAGACAGCGTTTTTATTAGTAGATAGGAAAACACTGCTGTTCATGCCCTAGATAGAGTCTTTGATCCTCTTGTGTCGATAAGATTTTTGATCCTTTCTTGTGTCGATAGTATATTTGATCTTTGATCGTCTTGTGTCGATAAGATTTTTTTTTAATTTTTTTTTTAATTTGATCTTTGATCCTCTTGTGTCGATTAATATTTAATACTTTCTTGTGTCGATAAATATTTGATCCTTTTTTGTGTCGATAAGATATTTGATATTTGATCCTTTTTTTGTGTCGATAAGATATTTGATATTTAATCCTTTTGTGTCGATATTTGATCCTTTCTTGTGTCGATAAGATATTTGATATTTGATCCTTTTGTGTCAATATTTGATCCTTTCTTGTGTCGATAATATTTTGATCTTTGATCCTTTTGTGTCGATAAGATATTTGATATTTGATCCTTTTGTTTCGATAAGATATTCGATCCTTTCTTGTGTCGATAATATTTTGATCTTTGATTCTTTTGTAGCGATAAGCTCATCAATCAACTTGACCTATCGTAGTCCACTGCTGGACATAGGCCTCTCCCAGGATGCGCCATAAGATATTTGATCTTTGATCCTCTTGTGTCGACAAATATTTGATCCTTTCTTGTATCGATAAGATATTAATTTGATCTTTGATCCTCTTGTATCGATAAATATTTAATACTTTCTTGTGTCGATAAGATATTTGATCCTTTCTTGTGTCGATGATATTTTGATCTTTGATCCTCTTGTGCCGATAAGATATTTGATACTTTCTTGTGTCGATGATATTTTGATCTTTGATTCTCTTGTGTCGATAAGATATTTGATCCTTTCAGATATTTGATTTTGATCTTTGATCCTCTTGTGTCGATAAGATATTTGATACTTTCTTGTGTCGATAATATTTTGATCTTTGATCCTTTTGTATCGATAAGCTCATCAATCAACTTGACCTATCGCAGTCCACTGCTGGACATAGGCCTCTCCCAGGATGCGCCATAACACATTGTCCTCCGCCTTCGCATCTAGTCTGTACCAGCCACCTTTTTAACGTCTCACACTCAATTCAGCATCGCTAGCATCCGCATCTAGCTGCCCTAGCTGGGGGGCGTCCCACACTACGCTTGCTAGCTGACTAGCTCATCTTATGGTAAAAATATTAGCCACGCAGCAACGCGATTGTGGGGCTGACTGTCCAGGATGCGTTGGACAGTTAGACTAAAAATTATGAAGGGTGTCTCAGTAAGAACTTGAATTTTAAAAACTCAAAAGAATATATTCATTAAAGTATGTAGTCCCTAGAACTGTCCATAGACGGCGGGTGCGTGCAGGCAAACTCTTTGCAGTAGGTACCTACCTGCCGATCCAACACTGGTCTACTTTTACCAGTTCGGCGAATGGCAGCCACCCACAATGAAGCATTTGAACATATGGACATATTTACATGCTCTTTGATATTATGGTTTCGTTGCCTTTTGTCTATGAAATTTGAACTCATGGAATGCTAAATTGTTTGTTGATATACTATTTTTATTCTGTTTTTATAATATTAGTGTAACCGTCATGCATGAACAGTTCACCTTCAAGTGACTTTAAGTTTTTATTAATTAGTGGTAATCTGTGAACAGCGCTGTGGGCTACATTATTACTTAAGTTAGGTATTTCTTTTTTTCTGTTTCTAACATTGCATAATATAGCTGTTTGTTGTTAATATTTAATTAATAAAATAAAAACAAATAAATGTTAAACGGTTAAATTCCCACCGTTGCATTGTTGGCACGAATGCACTCTTTTCACGAAATTTTGCAGTACATTTTGCAGTAAGGGCCGCTGGATTTCACGAATGTGGCGTGCAATATCTTCTCTGATTTCCTCAGTTTTCTCTGGGTGGTTTGCATAGATCTTACTTTACATAAAACCCCAGAGAAAATAATCCTAAGAAGTTATAACATAACTTTTTGGCGGCCAGTTTTGGTCTCCAAAACGAGAGATGACACGACCAAGTGTAATATTTCTAATCTCGAGAACGAAACACAAGCATAATTAATGATTAAATGAACTTACTTGTTAGTGAAGTGATCATAATTATGCGAGGTGTTTCGTTCGAAGAGATTAGTATCCCGCCCTCCCTAATTTAACCCCCTAATTTGTGAAATGAATATTTATCTTATCTCTGAACTAAATGAGGTATTGGACTCAGTGTACCTACTATATATATTTTTTTCTCTTTGAACTTAGTGTATTAGTGGCGACATTATAATTATGTGTCTGGAAACTTGGTTTGCAACGTCATTGTTTTGCGTGCAGTGTGACAGGTGGCACCATCTTGTTGAAACCACATCGCACACCTAGATGAAGGGTGGCACAACTCAAAATAATCCAAAATCGAGTTATTGCGATTATCGGAATCAGTGTTAAAAACTACATTAACTCCAAAGACACCGGTGTACAAACTCCATTCATAAAAGACTAGATTGCGCTGTAAGTCAGTCTTTTTGAGTAGCTCCACGGTCACCCCCCACCAACAACAGTAACGCATCACCAGTTACGACATGTCAGCTGCAGGGAAAGATGCTGTCAATACGCTCAAAGAGTAAATTATTTCGACTTAGTTGTGTATTCGTGGCTAATCGCAGTAATCAAGCGTGAATTATTTTGAGTTGATTTCGTATTCGTGATTGAATCGGTCTTGTTTCTTGTGTGTTCTTCAAATTATTTCCACATACCCCAGTATTGTTGAAAATTGTTGTTTTATTAAATTAATATAAAAAAATATATATTAATAGCAAATTAATATCTTAGTAAAATAATATACAACATCATACAACAATAATTTAAATCGGTCAAATAGAAAATGAGTAGAACGTTTTTTGCTGTTCCCGAAAAAAGAGGTATTTTGAGTTGTGCTACTCTTTATCTAGGTGTGCGTCATCTCGTTTAAGTCCATTCCGTCCAAGAGCTGCCAAAAAATGTCTGTCAACATGGCCCGGTAACGGTTGCCGTCGACAGTCACAAGCTGATTTGATCGCGTAATTAGCGAATGGTCATAGTAAAATTTTCCCCATTTTCGTAATGGGTTTTCACAATTAACAATCGTTCTTCAAAGCTGTAACGCACCTTTTCGTACATGTCTATGTTTTAGTTAAACAAATACCAAAAATATAATACCAATATGGCTGACTCAACCATTTACGGACGAAAATGGCGCGTGATTCCAAATTCAAGTTCTTTCTGAGACATCAAACATATGTTTGTTTTATTTTTAAGGAACTAATCAAAAATAAATATACCCTAAATAAAATAAAACACCCACAGTGTTTTATTTTATTTAGGGTATATTTATTTGAAAAGAGATATCGGTATATTAACAGTATTTGATAGGTATTATTTATATACCTATAATTTTTTTTTTTTTTTTTAAACGTTGCCCCACACTTGGAATTTCTCCCGTATCGTGGGTGCGTTTACAAACATTTAAACTCACATACACAAACAGCCAGACCCGGAACAACTAATTGTAGGTCATACAAATATTTGTTCCGTGCGGGACCCGAACCCGCGACACGCAGCGCAGCAGTCAAACTAAATATACAAAAACAAAAATACAAATGAAAACAAAAGGACACTTAGGCGTCGAAGTACCATATGGCGGGTGTACCAAAATTTTGATACAATTTCGTACTGAAGAAGGTAAAATTTTTTTAAATGCAGGTACTGTAAAGAAAATTTTAGGTATTAAATTTTTTGTAAATGGGATTATTCGATCAGTTATGGTACACCCGTCATTTTAAATCTCTTTCAATCCACCAATTTGGTTGAACCGTTTAAAATTGTCATTACATAAAAATATATAAAATATATAAAAAATATCAATAGGTATTTCGTGTAACATTTTGTCTCATTGGCAACACTTTAGTATTAATTAAACACCTCGTTACGACTCAACAAAGAGTGCATGACTAGACATGTAACCTCAATCATCGCTATGAAGAAGGGAGGCGTGTCAGTATGTGTATTGCGCCTTGTGCATGTTACATCGAAAACCGCTGCGGTAATTTTGATGTTTAACGTTTTAACAGGAAAATTGCTTTAATTTTTTGTTTCAGCTGTATTTTGCTCGCGTTCTTGTAAAAGTCACAGTTAATGTTTAAGTTTTATTGTTTAAAATCATCACGCCTTGTTTCCCCGAGGGGTTAAGCAGAGGTGTCCCGTGTCACTCACATTACGCCAATTATGTTTAAGTCCCTTGTACGTACAGGAATCAAGAAGGCCGCGATTTTTTTTTGAAAAAATTCAATATTCCATTTTTCTTACGATTTTTACAATCATCAGCTCATTGTCTGGGTGTATGTTGTTTAGAGTAGGATTCGCGACCATACCAAATATGTATTTACAGAATTACATCAACCGTTAGAATACTGCTTACTTTATGACAATAAGTCCGCCTCTGTACATTTCTGTGCTTGAAGTATTAAATAAATAAGCAAATAATTAATTTATAAAATCTGTTCAGCGCATAATTACCTCAACATACAGAATGTTCAAAACCAAAATCGAAATCGTTTTCATAATGCTCTGATTAGTTTTTTCTAATTATTTTTATTTATTTTTTAAATCGGAGGTCACAATGTCATTCAAATTCTTTTTATCTCTTAATAAACGGTTTGTTTTATGTCAACAATGGGTGGTATATAATTAATAGAATTAGAAAAATGGCCACATTCCTCTAGATGGTATTTTGTTGCTTCGTGTTTCAATATGAAACTTTATAAAATTTCATCTACTATATAAAAATAAGTCGGGTTTTCCTTCCTGACGCTATAACTCCAGAACGCACGAACCGATTTAACCAATTCTTTTTTTTAAATGTTCGTTGAAGTCTAAGGATGGTTTTTTTTAAATGGTTTTTACGAAAAATTAGGGTAGGAGGGTAGAGTAGGGTAGGGTAGGTATGTAGGTAGATAGGGTAGGGTAGGGTAGGGTAGGTAGGTAGGTAGGGTAGGGTAGGGTAGGTAGGTAGGTAGGGTAGCGTAGCGTAGGGTAGGGTAGGTAGGTAGGTAGGTAGGTAGGGTAGGGTAGGGTAGGGTAGGGTAGGGTAGGTAGTTAGGTAGGTAGGTAGGTAGGTAGGTAGGGTAGGTAGGTAGGTAGGTAGGTAGGTAGGTAGGTAGGTAGGTAGGGTAGGTAGGGTAGGCTAGGGTAGAGTAGTGGAGTTTACACTATAGCTTTTGACAGAACGAAGTCTGTCGGGTCAGCTAGTTTATTGATAAACTTCGTATTTAGCGATACTACAGTCAATTCGGCTGTGCGTACCAGATGAGTATGTGAGCAGGCGGCGGCGGCCGCGGCTGCTGGTGGTGCCGACCGCGCGCACCAATCTGCTTCAGCGAGCACCACTGATGCGTGCGTTGAGCACGCTCAACTGGGTAGCGAATACAATTGACGTGTTTTCTTGTTCTCTGAACGACTTTACTTTGGCGACCTCTAGAGTTTTATGTTATAATTAAGTTAAATTTAGGTGTTATATTTGTTTATGGTGAATTTCGTTTATAATAGACCAGTATTTATTTAATAATTAGAAATTATGAAGGATAAATATTATGTAGGCTTAACTATCGCATTAGGGTAACCTGTCATGATAGATTTAAGGTGTTATCATAAATAAAAAAATAAATAAAAGGTATTAGAAAATTCTAGACACTCTTCCCGAGGTTCCTTACTGAGCCGTAATTCATAATTCCTTCTCAGTTACGAGATAAATTTTTTTTTAAGGTGTGGCTCTAGTGGACCGTTGTACGCCCGCTTAAGGCTCCGATATATGCCAGTGACCTTGAATGGTTAGCTTGCGTGTTCTGTACTGAGCTCACGCAACGCGTCGTACGTCCAGCCAGTAATAGGACTCGTCCATCCAGAAGCGCTGTCCCAAATAAGACGCATTATTAATTTATTACACATAAAACAAAAGGTATTTTAATAAAACCCGTATACTAAAAGATCAATAATTAAATCATCTTTAAAAAAACCGGTCAAGGGCGAGTCGGACTCGCGCACCGAGGGTTCCGTACCATCATAAGCTTCATTCGTATAAGTAGGACCTAAATAGTTATGTGCCCAGAAAAAACTACAACTGTGCTTCACCCAAAGCAACCTGCGAGTAGGTAGGAAGGAGGATGTTTTGGTTGTGAACCGCGAAATGTTTTTAAATTTTCATCGGCGAGGCCTTTATTCGTCAGTTAATTTTAACACTGCGGTGTAGAATATTGCCGTTTTAGGTCAGCGCCATCTATTGACAGATGAAAGAAGTAATGTAATTTTTGTTGATTTCTGAAAAAATGTGCTATTAAGAGACATAGTTTTGTTTTTCCTGTAATCTTTACATAAGATTCTATCACATAGAATAATTTCAGATTTTTCTCTATGCAAACTTCGGAAATAAGGGGGGCGGGACGGTATTTTTTTTTTTACATTTTTCATCAAAAGTCGAAAACGCCTAAAAGGCCTAAAGAAATAAGAAAAAATGTTTGAGAATGTGCAAACAGCGCTCTTTCATATGATACCCCACATGCCCTAGTAGCGGCATTTCGAATTTTTAAGACCACCATTCAGTCCCTTTTGAAAAAAAAAAAAAAAACTTTTTTGTTTCTTTCTTATTTAACTATTCTAAATTTCAAGTTGAAAGCATGAGTAGTTCTTGAGATATTCAGCTGTGACAGACAGACAGACAGACAGACTGAGTCACACCATAAGGGTTCCTTTTTACCATTTTGGTATAGAACCCTAAAAGGTGAAGGTTTCAGAAAAATACGCTAGATAGATTTTGCGTGATTCTCTGTTTTATCCGCGTTAGACATAAATTCACAAATTAATTTCACTATGTAATATAAATAATTATAATCTAAAATATTCACATATTATAAAAAAAAATGCTCTAATTTAACATATATTTTTTCCAAATCATTACCACTACTCGTTTAGACGTGATCTTCAGTATAAAATCATTAAAATTCGATTATTGTCGCCCTAAGGCGTACACGATCCATACCCACATAACATCATCAACATAAAGTCCGAAGTCACACCTGTCTGTAAAACATCTGCTGCTAATTATGTACGAGAAAGGATATCAGGTGTCAATCAAATGATTAAGTACTTCGTTATTAATGCAGTGGCCATGTTTTGTATGGTGGAGCAATTTGTCAAATTGAAGAAGTATTTCAGCAGTGTCCTCCATAGTTAATTCGCTGGGATTATAAGCGCAACTAGCTTCTGCCCGCGACTTTGTCCGCGTTTAATTTCTTGTTTTCCCTCGACCCACCCCGTCGCAACAGATTGCCTGCCCGTGCTTTTACTTCGTTTGAAAAATGGTGTTCTAGCTAATAGGAATGTAATTCTTCCTCAAGAATTGGGCTGTAAAATGCAAAAAGATTTTTTCAAATCCAACTCGCAGTTCCAGAGATTAGCACGTTCAAAAAACAAAAAACTGGCCAAGTACGAGTCGGACTCGCGCACGAAGGGTTCCGTACCATCCATACAAATCCTTATCCTTACTAATATTATAAATGTGAAAGTAAGTCTGTCTGTCTGTCTGTCTGTCTGTATGTTACGTTTTCACGCCTAAACCGCTTATCCGATCGACCTGGGATATAGAGAAGGAACTAGGCTACTTTTTTACGCGATAACCGACATCCACGCGGGCGGAGCAAAAAAAAAAAAAATCCGTTGTTTGGGATTAGGCCCCCCTTAAATATTTTTTTTTCTGTTTTTTAGTATTTGTTATTATAGCGGCAACAGAAATACATCATATGTGAAAATTTCAACTGTTTAACTATCACGGTTCACGAGATACAGCCTGGTGACAGACGGACAGACAGACAGACAGACAGACGGACAGCGGAGTTTTAGTAATAGGGTCCCATTTTACCCTTTGGGTACGGAACCCTAAAAACTAACTCTTCAGCTTTAGAATAGACTACCTCGCAGAGTTGATAATTATTTTGCTGCGGAGTTATTATAAAACAGTTATATCTTCTAAGATATTCATTGAAATTAAATGATGTAAGGGCAACTTTGTTCAAAATTAAATACTTGTGATGAATAACGTATTTATTTGGATAAGGATTAATACCATGTTTATGAAAACTCCTTCGCAAATAATGCATTAATTTCATTACCATATAAATTTAAATTTGATTACCATAAAAAAGGTTATAGTGAGTCAATCTTAAAAGATAGACATATGCTGTCGCGGACTTTTTTTTAGAAAATTTAAAGAGAAACAATTCCATTATACATGATATTTGCGTAACTTAAACCGTTTACGCAGCGCTCGCAACGGAAGCTCTCAAAAAGGAATAATTTTTCCCGTTTCTGCAACATTTTTCATTTATGCTCCGCTCCTTTTGGTTGTAGCGTAATGTTATATAGCCTATAATATTCTTCAATAAATGGACTATCCAACACAAAAAGAATTTTTAATTCCAACTAGTAGTTCCTGAGATTAGCGCGTTCAAACAAACAAACAAACTCTTCAGCTTTATATATTAGTAAGTATATTATTCTTCAATAAATGGACTATCCAACACAAAAAGAATTTTTCAATTCCAACTAGTAGTTCCTGAGATTAGCGCGTTCAAACAAACAAACAAACAAACAAACTCTTCAGCTTTATGTATTAGTATAGATAGATAATCAGTCTTATTGACCCCGCTTGCAACACAGATCACTGAATACTCTGCACTGCTCACTGATCTCTGATCACTGAATTGAATATTATCATTTTTAGGGTTCTGTAGTCCACAAGGAACACTTATAGTTTCGCTATGTCCGTTCGTCTGTCCGTCCCCAGCTTAGCTCAGAGACTCTTAGTACTAGAAAGCTATAATTTGGCATGGATATACATATTAATCACGCCGACAAAGTGGTAAAATAACATCATGAAAAATATAGTTATTTAGGGTACCTCCTGTACATATAAAGTGGGGATGTTTTTTTTTTTCGCCTACCCTTTGTTGTGGGGTACTGTTGGATGGGCCTTTCAAAAATATTGCGGGTTTGTGAAAGCAATTTTTCGATTACGGGATCCGTTTCTGAAATATTAGGCTTTAAAATGCTAATTTTTGTTAGAGTCAAGTGTCCCCCCCCTGCTAGCTAAACGGTTAGTTTTGCATAAGGGAAAAAATTCACGATAGTAGTATATATAACGACTTTAAAAGGAAAACTATCACAGCTAAGTAGGCTTTTCAAGTTTATAGTCGACGCCGTTGAAAAACATGTTCCCCCATACAATCTGTATACACTCAGAAAAAAATATTGTTGGCTATAACAATAAAACTTTAACAGGGGAGAGCCCACCATAGTGTATAGTTCGTGCGTCAATGTTTTTATTGTCATGAATTAAGTTGTCAGTACAACAATATTCCTTCAACAAATATATGTATTGATACTACAACAATGTTTATATTGTCAAATTAAATCTCAGTACAACAATTATGTGTATTGATACTACAACAATGTTTCTTTTGTCAAGAAGTAAATTGTCATTGCGACAATATTCTACAAAATATATGTATTGATACCACAACAATGTTTCTATATTGTCAATACAACAGTATTTTTTCAATAAAGTGTGTTTGGATACTACAACAATGTATCTTTTGTTTGTGGAACTAATTCAATTTAACTGTCACTTTGTTGTAATAACAATACTAAGTTATGAGCGCAACAGCTGTACTTTGTTAAATTAAGTATTCTGACTTTGTAACCACCATTAAAGCTTAGTAACGGTATTAAGGTTGTTTGACTCAAATCAACTCATAATTATCTACAGTAGCAAAGTTATTTGAATGCAGGAGCTACTCTGCATCGTGAAAACAACAATGCTTCCTTTGTTATTATAAAAGAGCCTTCGTTCCAGTAGCAATGTTATGTAAATGCAGGAGCTACGCTACTTCGCGAAAACCACTATACTTCCTTTGTTAATATGAAAGAGCCTTCGTTCCAGTGGCACAGTTATTTAAATGCAGGAGCTACTCTACATCGTGAAAACAACAATTCTTGCTTTGCTATTATGAAAGAACCTTAGTTCCAGTAGCAATTCTATTTAAATGCAGGAGCTATGCTACTTCGCGAAAACAACTATACTTCCTTTGTTAATATGAAAGAGCCTTTGTTCCAGTAGCAATGTATTTTAAATACAGGAGCTACGCTACTTCGCGAAAACAACTATACTTCCTTTGTAAATATGAAAAAGCCTTTGTTCCAGCAGCAATGTAATTTAAATACAGGAGCTACGCTACTTCGCGGAAACAACTATACTTCCTTTGTTAATATGAAAGAGCTTTTGTTCCAGTAGCAATGTATTTTAAATACAGGAGCTACGCTACTTCGCGAAAACAACTATACTTCCTTTGTAAATATGAAAAAACCTTTGTTCCAGCAGCAATGTAATTTAAATACAGGAGCTACGCTACTTCGCGGAAACAACTATACTTCCTTTATTAATATGAAAGAGCCTTTGTTCCAGTAGCAATGTACTTTAAATACAGGAGCTACGCTACTTCGCGAAAACAACTATACTTCCTTTGTTAATATGAAAGAGCCTTTGTTCCAGCAGCAATGTATTTTAAATACAGGAGCTACGCTACTTCGCGAAAACAACTATACTTCCTTTGTTAATATGAAAGAGCCTTTGTTCCAGCAGCAATGTAATTTAAATACAGGAGCTACGCTACTTCGCGGAAACAACTATACTTCCTTTGTTAATATGAAAGAGCCTTTGTTCCAGTAGCAATGTATTTTAAATACAGGAGCTACGCTACTTCGCGAAAACAACTATACTTCCTTTGTTAATATGAAAGAGCCTTTGTTCCAGCAGCAATGTAATTTAAATACAGGAGCTACGCTACTTCGCGGAAACAACTTTACTTCCTTTGTTAATATGAAAGAGCCTTTGTTCCAGTAGCAATGTATTTTAAATACAGGAGCTACGCTACTTCGCGAAAACAACTATACTTCCTTTGTTAATATGAAAGAGCCTTTGTTCCAGTAGCTAACTCTCCTTTGTTAAAACAACTTCACTTTCTTTGTTTAGACATAAAAGCTTTTGTTCAAGTAGCAATATCATTTACATACAGGAGCTACTCAACTTTGCCAAAACAATTATATTTCCTTTGTTCATATAAAAAAAAACCTTTGTTTCAGTAGCTTTTATAAAAACAATTGTATTTTCTTTTTTACTGCGGATAAGGCTTTGGTTCAGTAGCTAATAAATATATTAGCAAATAATGTAATATATTTGCTACTGAACCAAAGGCTTATTCTTAGTTATAAAGAAAATACAGTTGTGTTATATAGAAGCTACTCGAACAAAAACTTTTTCATAATATGAACAATAAAAATATAATTGTTTTGACGAAGTTGAGTACCATAGCTAGTGCATTTAAATAATATTGCTACTTGATCAAAAGCTTTTATGTATATACAAAGAAAGTGTAGTTGTTTTAGCAAAGAAGAGTTAGCTACTGAAACAAAGGCACATTCATATTAACCTATGAAATATAGTTGTTTTCGCGAAGTGGAGTAGCTCCTGAATTTAAATAAAATTGTATTTTATTAGTGTATTGGTACCAGTAACTAATACTCATTGAATAAACTAGTTTGTCAACATACTTATATATTTCAATAGACTAGTTTTTGTTTGAAACACAAATGAGTATTAGATACATAGGTACTGGCAGTACAATAATACGTTAGTGAAACAAAGGCTTATTCGTAGTAACAATGGCTACTGAAATTAAATTCTAAACGCCTAAAGTATACTAAACAATATCAGCTAAGACAGAAGATAGGTTTTGAGTGTACCTAACAGTGGTCTAAATTATGATAAAAACAACATTATTTTTAAGGTATTTATATTGTTAAACCGTAAATACAATAAATAACATATTCTCTTATAAGTAACATAATATAACATCACGCCTGTATTCCCCGAAGGGTTAGGCAGAGGTGCACCTATAGTACACCCACATTTCGCTCTTATAAGTAGGTACATAATAATCAGTTCAGTTATAAAATAAAATTAATTTGTTAAATTAATTAAATTTATGATTTCTTGCAATAAAATCTAACATTACCAGTAGTAACCCAAGTCTGTTATGTCCTAAGTTTTTTTTCGTTTTAGGTTCTTTGTATTGCGAGCCCGCAGTTTTAAGTAGACCTTAATATACTACCTAAGCATGGCCAACGACCACGAGCTATCACCCTAGTAGCATTTTTGTTGGCATTTAGTTGGGCATTTTTGTTGGCATTTAGTTCGGCCACTTACCTCTGTAAGTGGCCGAACTAAATGCCAACAAAAATGCTACTAGGGCAGTTCTTACATCAAGCATTATAGATAAAATAAAATTAAGGATTGCAATACAAAATCTGCGGGCACGCACAATACGGAAAACCAAAAACGAAAAAAAAAAAATCTCACGACTTGGGGTACAAATCAATTCTGGTCAATACTTTGTATACAGGGTGTTAAAGAAATTGCGTGCCATAGCTTACAGGTGAGTTCAGTATCGATAAAGGAACCCGTAAAAAATACAAAAATTTAATACCTTTAAAAAAAGTTTTCAAAAACCGAAAATTATCATAAGATGAACCTAATGTTAGTACCTACTAATTAAATAGCAATCTTTTAGAATTGATTAAAATATTGCTTAAACGTAGTTTTTATTTTGTTTAAATGCTAATTAATAATTTCCTAGAGTCACCTGTTTTTTATCGAACGCAATGAAATACCTACGGCCGAACACTTCGATAACGCCGGGAGAAGGGTAGGTAACCTAGGTACGTAAATTACAATTCCAAGTATTTCTTCTTCCTACTTTAGTGTGCTTATCTCCTTCAAAATTAAAACCTACGTTCGATAGTAGGTAAGTAATTAAATCATTTAAACAAATAAAATAATTTCAATTCTACACGATTGTTATTTTAAGTTAGTAGGTACTAAATTAGGTTGATTTAGCAAAAAAAAAAAATCCTGACTTCCGACAATCGACAAGGGTTATCGACAAAGAACCTACCCCTAAGCTATGGCACACAATTTCTTTGACACCCTGTATTAGAAAATATTATAGTAGGTATGATTACACAAAATGAATTAATCTTATAAGTAGGTACATGATAACAAGTTTAAGTTAGTACAGTTAATAAAAAAATTACGACTACACAGTTTAGCTATTGCAGCTTAGAGCCTGATTTTGATGATTCTTTTTTATTTAATATAATAATTGACTTAATATTATACTTGTTTCTTAAAAAATTTACAGAAACTAAAAAAAGTTGCATCATCAGTTCTTATTAGTTTTAGGTGAGTTTTTTTACTCATTAAATTATTCGTTTTCAGATTATAATGAATAACAATGTTTCATCTCCTATAATATTCGTAACATATTAAAACTATAGTCAGTTGGTTTTTAACCATACCATTTTAGAAAAAAATTAATAACGTAAAATAAAATAACCCAAAGATTATTCAAAAAACACTCAGCCCATGCATGGTTCCAGTACGATAGTAAATCCGCAGGGGGCTTTTAGTGACAAAATACAAATACTAAAAAACATGCAATTAAATCATCTTAGTAGTTAAAATTACCGGTAGCTAACTCGAGCAGCTCAAGTGTAGTTTGATCTTGCCTGGAAGAACTTCCTTTCTCTGCCAGAAGTTCTAGAAGCTTTGTTTTAATAATCGGGAATTTTTCCTCAAAAATTTTGTCAGCATCTGGGTACACTGTCTGGAAATCCAGGGATAACTGCAACAAATACAATTAAAACATTATAACATGTGTAAAAATAGAACTACATTATATGTAATTCAAGATGAGGGATTAAAGATAGGTATTGGGTCTGAGCGGAATATGTCAATTTGTTGATGAGATCAGACAGGTTTTAAACGTCTAATGTCTAAAACAAATAACTCACCAGTTCATTTCCATCGGGCAAAGTGAGGGCAGGAAACCAGTCAGTGTTATTTGTATGATAGACCTTCTGCTTTCAGTTTACTGTTTCGTAGTTGAAGAGTTGTAAGCCACTTTGTCACCACTGTCTCTCGGGGCGATGATGTTCCCCGCAACCAGTTTAAACATTCTTGTGGAGATGAGGTTGATTCAAAATCAGAGTCGGCAACAGTAAAACTTTCTGGAAGAGGCCTCACACGTTTGGAATTATTATTTTCAGAGCAGCTGCTATCGCTCTCGCTGCTTAAGCTCCTTTTTTTTTCTGAAGAAAGAAGTAGTCGTCGATGTGTAATCAACCTGTTGTGGAAGAGGCCACTGGCCTGCACGACTTTTCCTCCGACGACATGGTAAGCGACATAATACACTTCGGTAACCTCTCCCTTGAATAAAGACCACCTCACGTGCCCATTCTTGCCAAATATTTTTTCGAATAGTTGTTGAAATGTCTTGTGTTTTGCTATTAACGCACGGTCGCGCGAGGTGAGCTTCTCTGAATTGTCTGCTTTTTTTAGTAGCAATTGCCCCAAAGTCAGAGATGTCAACAACTGTCATAAATTTTTGCAGCCGTCTGTTCCAATTCGACTTTTGACTATCCAAATTTTCCAACTCTTCGTCGAATAGTGAATTCCAGTCCTGTACAAAATATATAAACAAGTCATTATTTATTCATTATCACCTTTCCAACAAAAAAAGAATAAAAAAATCATACGGTTTAATTGAGAAACCTCCTCCTTTTTTTGAAGTCGGTTTGCCTGAATTAAAACTAACTGAATACTGGTAGTTTTAACCTCTCGTATGTCGTAATTAGAGACACAATTAAAAACCCATTGTGTCTCGCGTAGATCTACGTTCCGACATATGAAGGGTTAATATGAAGTATGGTTTACCTGAATTGACGTATCTACTAGCCCATCATCCGTTACGAATAATATAGGAGATGAAACATTGCTATCCATTGCAATCTGTAAAATAAAAATAAATGAATAAAACACACACCTTTAAAACGAATAAGAATAAAACTGATAATGCTATTTTTTTTAGTTTCTGTTAATTTGCTAAGAAACAAGTATAATATTAAGTATTAAATAAAAAAGAATCATCAGAATCAGGCTCTAAGCTAGGAAAGTAGAAAGAGAGAAATTAATGGTCATCTCTTAGCTGCCACGGCTTATTTTAATTTTTGAATTGTTTTATTACGGACGCTTCTAACGTGCACGTCTTTCTACAAAAAATAATAAGTTGGTAGAACTGTAGTACCTATTATTTAAATGTTTTTATTAAAAAAATATTATAATAAAGTAGGTAGGTAGTTATCTAATAATTATTGAACCACCAAAAACATTTCCTATAATTTGTAAGATGACAATAACAACGTTGTGAAAACGACAAAATTACTTTGTTACGATCAATTCATTTAATCATTTCAATCAAATCTCAATGTAGGTAGTTATGTACCTACCTAGCTACCTATTTAGATCATCATCATATAACAGCCCGGAATCACCCACTGATGGATAGAGGCCTCCCCTTTTTTTACCGACTTTTTTTTTATCCAGGTGTTTCCCGCGACTTTGACGATTTCGTTGATCTAACGAGCTTTAGGACGGCCCTGGTTTCTATGGCCTAACCTTGGCCACCACTCGGTGAAAGAATACTTGTACAGTGACCAGCGTATCAAGCTACACGAAACCGTCAAATTTCTCCAAACGATTTTAAACTTTATAATGTTGAATTATATTCAAAATCGAACAGTTTGTGGTAGCTTGATGTGCTGGCTGCACATCAAGCTACCACAAACTGTAGATTGTCTTGTACTTTACCGTACTTTAGATGATTCGGACCATCCTTAGTTCATCTGTGATAAAAAGCTACTAAGTAAGCAAATAATAAGGAAACTTACCAATGAAACTGTCCTTTAGATGGCCCAAACGGGCAGAATCGAGAAATTCTTCCATTTTCTTTATTATTTAATATTGAACTGCCCATGCGCACGCACTCAACACAAATGGCCGGCCGCGGCGGCCGGCGGGCGCCGGCAGCCGGCCGGCCCGAAGGAGCGAGACAAACGCACGCGCACACGGCAGCGGTCGGTCGATAAATATGGACCCCAGTGTTGCCAGATGACCGTCTCGAGTTCTCCCCAAACCTTATCCGAAATGCCCACAAAATTGAGGTTTTGAAGAAAAAATCCCCCACAACCCACCAAATATTTTTTTTTATAAATGAATACACGATTTTATACTATTTCAGTAATAGCTTCCATAACAGGAGCTTCAGACGACCCTCGTGAAGATGCTGATTCTGTAATGGAAGCTATTACTGAAATAAAATTGTATATAAATTAAAAATAATAATAAATAAAAAAACTCGTATTTAATCGTTATTTAATCTTTACTCGCGTCGTCTGCAGTTCCGTACATTTTTTCCGAGTTAAATCTCTTTAGCATAAATTGAACTGGGTTTAAAAATGAACACATACTTCTATCAATGAATTATCTTATTTTCAAGATAAATTCAGCAATGTAAATGGCTAATCTGTGTTTATGCTTCTCTTTAATAAAATAAATGCCACTTGGAAGAAGGCTCTTTCCACAACTGCGTTAGAAAAAGGCAACGACAAAATTAAAAATTTAATATACTAGTAAGAAAAAATATTGTCTCTGTCTGTTTGTTTGTATGTACATACACGCATCACGCAAAAACAACTGGATCAATGTTGATTAGACAGTATTAGTTAGCATAAACTGCAATTTAAAACTTAGAATGGGTTTCATGCAGGTACTGTCATCCCTTAAAACGGGTATACAGTTTGTATGGATTTTTTTAAAACATGCATGAATGAACTTGAAATTTTGCATGTTGAAATATCGGGTTAAATAATTAGACACGGGCATGTTTATTTCCTGAAATTGAACCCTTAGCAGCATGAAAAAGAGAATTACTTACAGGAATATGTTCGGAACGTAATGTGGTACCTATTCATGTGTGATCATTAGCATTCGTTTGGGTTTTTTATCTATGTTTAGTAGTTAGTTTAATTAAATACTTTATTGGATTTGTGGTGGTGTCGGCGGTTGAATGAAACTAATCGGGGCGTCCATCAATAAAACCGTTGGCAACACCGATCCTATGCGCGGCCCCGCCCCGCGCAACCAACCGCAGCGCGCGCGACGTGTTTCAACAAGTTTTCTTGTCTTTGCCGTGAGAACAAAATGAGTTTTGTTAAATTTCCGAAGATTTTTGTCGGAACAATGCACAGAGTACTTTTACTATAATATTTTACTTTTTGGATCAATGTATAATCGACTTAAAAAAAAGGAGGAGGTTTCTTAATTCGACCATGCTTACTATCCTTACTTCCTTACTAATATTATAAATGTGAAAGTAACTCTGTCTTTCTGTATGTTACGTTTTCACGCCTAAACCGCTGAACCGATCGTCATGAAATTTAGCAGAGATATAGCCTGGGATACGGAGAAGGACATAGGCTACTTTTTTACGCGATATAACCGACATATGGAGCTGCGCGCAAAAGCTAGTATATTATACTTTTTTTATAATGTGTGTTCGCGGATAACTTCGTCGTTTATGAACCGAATTTGATGATTATTTTTATGTTGGAAAGGAGATATCCCAAGGGTGGTACCATGATAAGGAAACCAGGATCTGATGATGGCATCCCAGAGAAATTGAGGGGAACCTACAACTAGCGACCCGCCCCGGCTTCGCACGGGTGCAATTCACATTACAAATCTTTGAATTTTTCGGCTTTTCTTTATTATAATATGTAATATGTAATGTAGGTATTATACATATTAACCTTTCTCTTGAATCACTCTATCTATTTATTGCTGAAAATTGCATTAAAATGCGTTGAGTAGTTTAAAAGATCTAAGCGAACAGACAGCGGAAGCGACTTCATTATGTAAAGATGTTCATATTGACACACTTGCAATGTTCCATTGTCACCACAGCGATATAATTATTGTATGACAAATGGTAGTTTAATGCACCGACTATAGTTATTTTGTAAGATTTATTTGCAATTTTCACATTGGCACACTCGCAACATTTCATTGTCACTACAGCAAAATAAATATTGTCTGACAAATTGTAGTTTTATGCTATGACTATAGTTATTTTGTTAGATTTATTTACAATGTTCACATTAGCATACTCGCAGCGTTCCATTGTTACCGCAGCCACATATATATTGTATGACAAATGGTAATTAAATTCTACGACTATAGTTAATTTGTTAGATTTATTTACAATGCTGACATTGGCATACTCGCAACGTTCCGTTGTTACCACAGAAACATATATATTGTATGATAAATGGTAGATAAATTCGACGACTATAGTAAAGTTAGATTTATTTACAATGTTCACATTGACACACTTGCAACGTTCCATTGTTACCACAGCCACAAATATATTATATAATAAATGGTAGTTAAATGCTACGACTATAGTAAATTTGTTAGATTTATTTACAATGTTCACATTGACACACTTGCAACGTTCCATTGTTACCACAGCCACATATATGTTGTATGAAAAATGATAGTTTAATGCTACAACTATAGTTATTTGTTAGATTTATTTACAATGTTGACATTGGCATACTCGCAACGTTCCATCATTACCACAGCCACATACATATTGTATGAAAAATGATAGTTTAATGCTACAACTATAGTTATTTGTTAGATTTATTTACAATGTTGACATTGGCATACTCGCAACGTTCCATTGTTACCACAGCCACAAATATATTATATAATAAATGGTAGTTAAATGCTACGACTATAGTAAATTTGTTAGATTTATTTACAATGTTCACATTGACACACTTGCAACGTTCCATTGTTACCACAGCCACATATATGTTGTATGAAAAATGATAGTTTAATGCTACAACTATAGTTATTTGTTAGATTTATTTACAATGTTGACATTGGCATACTCGCAACGTTCCATTGTTACCACAGCCACATATATATTGTATGACAATTGGTAGTTTAATGCTATGACTATAGTTATTTTGTTAGATTTATTTACAATGTTCACATTGACACACTTGCAACCTTCCATTGTTACCACAGCCACACATATTGTATGAAAAATGATAGTTTAATGCTACAACTATAGTTATTTTGTTAGATTTAATTACAATGTTCACGTTGACACACTTGCAACGTTCCATTGTTACCACAGCCAAATATATATTGTCTGACAAATGGTAGTTAAATGCTACGACTATAGTTATTTTGTTAGATTTATTAACAATGTTCACATTGGCACACTAGCAACGATCCATTGTTACCACAGCCACATATATATTGTACGACAATTGGTAGTTTAATACTATGACTATAGTTATTTTGTCAAATTTATCAACAATGTTCACATTAACACACCTAAAACGTTTTGTTGTTACTAAATCAATTTTTTTATTAACTTTAATGTAAGGACAAAGCTAAATTGTTCCTAGCACATTAAACGACGGGCAATCAGCGCACAATAAAAAAGTTGCTAATCTCAACTAAGCTCTTTCTGTAATAGTAACAAAGAATTTAGTTGCTCCGACAGGAAATTATCAACAAAGCATTTATTGTGGCTTTGTTGACCCATTTTTCTCTGAGTGTAGGAGAGCATGTTTCTCAACTACAATGTTAAGTTTGTTCTTGGGATAAATTCATCCCAACTACGGAACCCTTCATTTTTAATTAATCGTATCAATCTATGCTAATTTATCTTTAATTCATTATGTATTTTATTGTTATTATTTTAAATTTTCAGTAGTTGGCCATATTGTTCTCCCGACTTCGTTAAGCCCCGTGAACATTTGCCTCCCAGGCGTGATCTGCAGTGGACTGTATGGAAAGCTCTCAATCGATTGTGTACCCAGGTAGGCCGCTGCAGACACAATTTGTCGAAGTGGGGATAACTGATCCATCCAACACCCAGTGCGAGTACGGTGCTTCTGATCAGACCATGCCCCAATTGCTGGAGTGTCCTAAGTATCCGTTCACCTGTACCTCGGATGACCTAAAGAATGCCACTGATGCCGCAATCGACGTGGTCACCTACTGGGCTCATAAAATATAAAATAATTAAAAAAAGAACAACTAAGGAGAGTACCATCGACCCGAAAATATGAAGATTTGATTTATTATCTATGTGAAGGTGTACCTATTCCCGCTGTACCCATGGTCCGTGAAAAAGGCGAAAAAATTAAATAAAAAAACGTTCCATTTTTTTTCCATTTTAGAAATAATAATTAAAAAATCAGTAGAAAAGTAAAATGTAATTAAAATTGATTTTTTTTCGCCATTTTATGTGAATTACCATAGGGACATGGGCGATGGGAACAGCGGGAATACCTACATCTGTGTGAAAAATAGTTGGACTAGAAAGGGAGTGACTACCGAGTTGGCGACTAATAGAGAAATTTGGAAGAAAAATACATGTTCCGCCGACCCCAAATAAATTGGCCCAAGTCTGCTATTTTTATAAATTCGTCACTCCAACACGAACCCATTGTCATTTTGCTAAAAGTTCGTAATCTGCTAAATTCATAATGGTCGATCATTGGTCGGTCAATGGTCTCGTAATAGATTTGTATTACAATGGCATTTTGAACATTTATTCATGCCAGATTTCATTTATGTATATTTTTACATATTATTTATTAGTGTTATAAGCAATTTGAAGTAGTAGGAAGTTTCATTTGTCATTATGTACGAGATTACCAATTGTTTCAATGGAGTGTCAGTGGCTGACCATTGGAAAGTCATAATGACGCCATTATATTAGTAGATTACCAAACTTGTCAAAATCAACAATTATGAAATCAATGATAGACCATTCTGACATTATTATAATAGCAGACTTGAGGCACAGGGCAGGAGAACCATGTTGATTTGAAAAATTAAAATGAATACGCACGCTCTAACCAAAAACGCAAAAAATCAAGCCATTCTTCCAATAAAGTCGAATCCGTTATACGGTTTCTGCATAACCGTACCTACCTACTTCAGCAACACTCCAAGCCGAAATGACCACAGATAACATAAAACAAACAGCCTAACCTTATCAACCAAATCTTTAACTTTTAAGTCCTCCTTTTGAAATCCAATTTTCGCCGGCACCATTTTGGCCGGCGCAGCGCGACGGGCGTCTAAAAAACGAGAAACGCTCGAAAAAAACGAGAAACGAGATGAAAAAACGAGGAATTATTTTGACAGGTAACACAATAGCGGATCCCGTAACGCGCTGCGTGTATTCTCTAATCGGTTTTAGACCCAGTATATGGTAATTTTCAGGTCTGACTTTTATTTTTCTTATGTTATTCTTGCGACTGTATTTTTGTGGTACCTATGTGCAAAAGTAGTTATGTTGTTTGTCCTGTTTGGTTAAGCGGTATAATTTATTATTAATGTAAATAATTTTAAACGCAGACACATAAAAATGTCTAGCTCGACTATATGACTTTATTTTATATGTCATAGTTTTTATGTATCTAATATTATCTTCTTATATATAAAATTCTTTTGCCATAATCGCCACGCTTGGCAGGCGGGTTGGCGATCTCAGTATGGTGTTAAAATGCATAGAGAACGCTGCTGCCCATTCTCTAGTAAGTCCCTTAGTCGCCTTTTACGACACCCACGGGAGGAAATGGGGTGGTTTGGCGTTCTTATCCGTAATGAATCTACGATTTGGAACGGACAAATGTATTAAACTTTCAGATTAACTGACTGATCTATTTACAGTTCAAAAGTCATCATTTCAGCCGATAAACGTCCACAGCTGGACATATACCTCCCCAAGCACCGCCACTTCGACCAGTTCTGTGCTTCCCGCATCCAGCTGATTCCTGCAGCTTTCATAAGATCACCGATCCACCTTGTGGGAGGCCTTCCCACGTTACGTCTTCCGGTACGCGGTCGCCACTCCAGAACCTTTCGGCCCCAACTTCCACCTGTTCTGCGAGAAATGTGCCCTGCCCAATGCCACTTAAGTTTGGCAATTCTTCGAGCTATGTCGGTTACCTTGGTTCTCCTGCGGATCTCTTCATTTCTGATTCGATCACTTAGGGAAACTCCAAGCATAGCCCTCTGCATTGTCCTTTGGGTGACTTTTAACCTTCTTATTAGGCCAATTGTGAGTGACCACGTTTCAGAGCCATAGGTCATCACTAGCAACACGCACTGGTCAAAGAATTTCGTCTTGAGACACTGCGGTATGTGGGACGAGAAGATATTGTCCCACATTTCAAAAGTAAACAGTTTCAATGAAATAAACATTTTCATTTTCAAGTTTGATACATCTCTTTTACCTAGTCTCTTCCCAACTATGCTGTGGTCAGCTTCCAGTCTAACCAGTAGCAGCTGAATACCAATATTTTACATGGGACTGCCTATCTGACCTCCATAACCCAGTTAGATACGAGTACTTACTGGGTAACACAATACCGCCTGGGACCCCCCAATGACTTGTCGTCAGACTTTCAGCCTTCGAACTACCCGTTACCGTTAAAATTTACACGGAAATAAAATTATTTCTAGTTCTTCCAAAAGGTAGTTTAGCATGGAGAAGAATGGGCATGAAAATTCATACTTAGGCTGGTGTTAGAGTCACGCTGAGCATCGGCGCTGATAGCTCAGCGCGTAGCTTGTCAGCGCTGAGGTTCAGCTCGAGACGTTTCAGTATCGTGCTGATCTTTGCTGAGTACAGACGCACAAAAATGCGAAATGCGTCATGACTGTTCATGCTGACGGCGTTCGCTCGGCTCGACACTAGACTAGAACGCTCACTGAAGACAGAGGCGCGTGCGGCGGTCAGCGCTGACGGCTACGCAACGCCGAAGCGCGACGCGTACGGCCGCTGACCCGTCAGCGCTGATAGTTACGCGTTATTCTAATTCTAAAACACTTCCTAGAAGTTCAATGTTTCGGCACTCAGCGCCGACGGTCAGCGTGACTCTAAAACAAGCTTTTCTCTTTTTAACTGTTTTACAATACTATGTATACATCAATTATATAATTAAATGTGAAAACGATGCCTATAGAATAAAATTATTATACACAGGTAAAAACAGATCAAAGATCTACAAATGACAGCCAGGACCAACGGTTTACCGGTCACCCATCCACGTACCAACCTTGGCAAGCGTAGTTTAACCTGATCGATCTGCCTGTGTGGATTACTGAGCCCCGAGTCCCTCCTCGAGCAAAATCGATGTTTTCCTAAAATTGCTATCACTTATTATCGCTACCGCTTAACGCCATCGCTTATCGCTATCGCTTATCGCTATCGATTATCGCTATCGCTATAGCTTATCGCTATCGCTTATCGCTAACTCTCATTCCCATATCCTCTACCCAACCCATGGTGGTTCCAAACACCTTGAATACTTTCACCTCTCCGTTATTAGATAATTAGCTCACCGCGGGTATCAGAGCATATTCTATTGTCCGCCATATTGGATCCTATAGAACAAATAATGGGAATCTTGGAGGGGACTTGGTTCTTTATGTGGGTTTTTTGAATAAATTTTTGTAACATACTGCACTTTTTATGAAAATATGGAACTTATTTTATTTAAGTGTTACAACAGTTACGTCGGCGGCGGCGTTACATATGATGGTTAAAGGCTCGTACAGACTCGCGCGATATCGCGGCCGCGACAGGAACCGACAAAAAAATTGCGCTACTAGTGTCGCGTCGCGCCCGCGATATCGCACGAGTCTGTACGAGCCTTAAATAAGGAAAATTATTATACCTTTATTTATGAAAGCAATAAACAATGTAAAATACAAAGTAATAGTAATGACTGTCTTGACATAAAAAAATTAAATAGGTAAGCTAAAGTAATTAGGAAGTCCTGCGTAGAAGCGAATATATGGCAGTTAACTCCTTCAGTTTTTGTTAGAAGTAAATAAAGACATCAACCGTATTTTGGAAAAAATTGTAGATTTTTATACAAGGGATGAAAAGGACCTATTTATGGCGCCAATAGTTCGAGTGCCTAAATAGGTTCTTTCACCCGAGGTAAACACTCTGCTTTTCATTTCGAATATGAGGACAGTACCTACCTAAATAAAAACCTGATTGGTTAAACAAACAATATTATATTCCACTACTGTCTTAGCCACTTCTCTAATGAAATCAAGCGTTAAATACGTATCTGAATCTGATTAACTCATTTTATATAAATATCTGTTCAAGTAAACAAATAGCACTTGACAAAACAAGACTTTATATCTTTTTTTTTAATTTTTTTTTTGTTTGTTTTTTTTTTTATTAGCGCTGGGGCTCTGTCTCGCATAGTGTCGCAGCATTATGCTGAGCGATGGCCGTTTTGCGTGGATGTGACGCATATTTACCCCAAACTTATTTTTTTTTTGTGTTGTGTTCTTTTTTTGCGTCATGTTTACCGCAAATAAACGTTTTTTCTTCTTTCTTTCTTTCTAATTAAGTGCTGACAATTTTCATTTTATTACAATAACTGCGGACATTTTTTGTTTTAATTTTTTTATTTTTTCTCACTACACCTAATTTATCTAATCAACATTGTTCAGTGTGATTGAAAATTCTTGATGCGATAGATGATCTAATTTATTAACTTGTTTATTTGTAGTTCATATAATCTATATTAATTTTTTGTTTTAATTATTTTGCATGTATTACTACTTTTGTACGCCCTAAGAGGCAAAACACAGCGCCCTCAATGTATTACCAAATAAGAACTTATAATGTAACTATGTTTTACAATAAATAAATGAATCTGAATCTGAATCTGAAAACAACTGAAGATCGAATTGCCGCTTTCCCGCCTTTTTTATATTTCTTTTTCTGTAGCATTATACCAGCCAGTATTTTTTATCATTGATGATGGTAAATATTTAGCTCAAATCTATGTAAATTAAATAATAATTTAGTGAAAAGTAAATTCTAAGCATGGGCATGTTACAAAACTGTTGATGATATTTTTTTATTGACGACACGATTGGCGCAGAGGTTAAGCGATTTACTGTTGCGCTACGTGTCACGGGTTCGATACTCGCGATTTAACAGAGTGGTTGTATAAAAAGTTAGGACATGGCTTGGATAGTTTTAAAAAAATTTGACAGCAGGGAAAATCATTTCCCAGGGACAAAAAGTACTGTTTTCATCCCTCTAATCAGGTAACTTTAAGCATAGTTTCCAAGTACGCGAAATGGTTCTATATATTACCTACAGTAATTGGCCATAACAATTTTCTTGGTAATGCCCTATTAACTAAATGTTGTAAGATATAAGAAGATGACTTTGTTTGTCTTTTAATTTATCACAGTTTTGCGTTCAAACCGATCTCCTATAAAATTATGATTTTATATATAACCGTTTAATATACTTTGCAGCCGTCGCCGTCGCCGTCGCTTTGAATTTGAGAAACAATTTTGCTGATTTTTGCTACGTTAATGGCTTGTTTTTAATATGACAATCTATTGTCTTCCATGTTCGAATTAGATTATAATGCCATTTTACAAAGTTGGTCTAGCAGTGGCAAGCGTTAGGTACTGCAGAACATGAAGTCCAGGGTTCGGTTCCCAGTTCGATAAAAGTGTTATTGGGTTGTTCCATCTGGAATTCCCTAGTACCAGGCCGGAGTCTGGATTTGTGCCCGGTGAATGGCTCGCCCCCTATTTTATGGGACAACTGGTGTAATGTGGTTGTAAGTGCACCTCTGCCCAACTCTTTGTTGAAAACAGGCGTGATGTTATGTTTAAAATACAAAGATCTTCTAGTGGGACGAAAAATGTACGAAGATCTTAGAGGGGTCATTTAATACGCGTCATAGAGAATTTCGTGTCAAAGATCAATCCTTTGCTACCAAACCTCTTCGTCAAATATTCAAAAAGGGAACTCCGCGGGGAACGGAGACATTTTTCCTTTGACCGGAATCAATTTGGCGCGTAACGTTTGAAATAGGAACGTTCTCGCCCGTCAATCGTGTGTTGTCAAGTGCACTTTGTTCTCTATTGCATGCCGCAGTGATATTGTTTGGTTATCCTGTTATCCTTTATTTGACTGTATATTCGTTGGTCGACAATATTGTAAAATTGCTGGTCGGATTCACAATTATTGTTCTTAAAAATATTTTATAGATCTTTATTTAACTCAGCTACTGGTATTTAATCTTAAGGCGACGATAACCGACGTTTAATGATTTTATACTGAAGATCACGTCTAAACGAGTAGTGTTAATGATTTAGAAAAAATATATGTTAAATTAGAGCATTTTCTTAATAACTTGGTGTATGAATATTTTAGTTTATGTTTATATTACACTAGCTGACCCGACAGACTTCGTTCTGTCAAAAGCTATAGTATAAACTCCACTACTCTACTCTACCCTACCCTACCCTACCTACCCTACCTACCCTACCTACCTACCTACCTACCTACCTACCTACCTACCTACCTACCTACCTACCCTACCTACCTACCTACCTTACTACCTACCTACCTACCTACCTACCCTACCCTATTCTACCCTACCCTACCCTACCCTACCCACCTACCTACCCTACCCTATCCTACCCTACCAACCCTACCTACCCTACCCTACCTAACTAAAACCTTCAATTTTTTTTTTTTTTTTTTTTTTGATAAAATCTATTCTCAGCCCTACCAAATGATGACTGACACGTTATGTCAAACGCCATAAAGTTACATTAGAAGATAGAGTTACCTACTTATTATTACAATAAAAATGTAAATATGGTCGTTTTCTTACAATTTTTTTTTTTTTATCTTTCTTAAATTTTTCTTACATAAGAACCTTCTCCTGCCAATAACAAACACAACAAAAAAATAATTAGCGAAATCGGTCCAGCCGTTCACGCGTGATGCCGTGACCAAGGGAAATAGGGATTCATTTTTATATATATAGATAGTGAAATTAATTTGTAAAGTTATGTCTAACGCGGATTAAAAACTGAGAATCACGCTAAATCTATCAAGCGTATTTTTCTGAAACCTTCACCTTTTTAAAGATAATTTAATTATTGATCTTTTATTATACGTGTTTTATCAAAAATACCTTTAGTTTTATGTCTAATAAATTAATTATGCGTCTTATTTGGGACAGCGCTCCTGGATGGGCGAGTCCTATTACTGGCTGGACGTAGGACGCTTTGCGTGAGCTCAGTACAGAACACGCAAGCTAACCTGCAGTATTAATTCATGGGTGCTATGGAAAATCTCGTTTCGAAGAAGTTTCAACATCAATGAAATGACCTCTATTTCGAGTTAGAGTATTCAAAAACAAGTGCGTATTGGACCACGCATAATGAAGGGTTCCGTAGTTGGGATGAGTTTATCCCAGTTTTTTTTAAAGATACTTTTTGAAAAACATGTTCCCCCATAAATTCCAACTGCAAATGTAAGTTTGAGTTTAGAACGCTCAATATTTGGGAGATTTACCATGTTATTTAAGACCATAGATTTTTTCGGTTTTCCTGTAATCTAAAAATATAGAACTATTTTATGTATTTTTTTTTTCCAATATTTTAGGCTCAGTAGTTTCAGAGATAAGGGTGATCAATTTTCATCTTAGTCTGTTTTTAAACTATATTATTTTTATTATATATTATAAAAAAAAACATACTTTAGAGCCTCAAAGTAAGCCCTTTCATTGGATATGTCTCACGGTACAGTGTGCAAAACTTTTTTTAAATTTCTTATTTTGTCTCCCAGAAGCAGGGCCGGATTTAGGGCAGGGCAACAGGGGCTCTAGTCCCGGGCCTCCATAAGGAAGGGGCCTCCACAGTATGTTTAGAAAAAAAAATACATCCTTTGTGTCCATCAAAGAGGAAAAAGTTTACATTCACAAGGAACCTACCTTTTCATTTTCTCTTTTTTTTTTAAATCTGTGCATCAATGTTTCTCAAAAAGTTAAGGACAGTCTCCTAGACCGTTTTCCTGTAGGAACAACGGTTAAGGTATCTATTTACTGCCCCGTCTCAAAAATCCAACCTGTTTATAAATTATAAAAAATACTGTGAAAAAACTAAAAACACGTTAGTTACAAAAGTTTTTCGGGGCCTCAACTTCTTGGTCGCCCCAGGGCGACCCCACCTTAAAATCCGGCCCTGCCCAAGTGATCCCCATATTCAAAATTCATTTATTTACATAACACTCTCGTGTTCGGGTCACCGAAATTGATATGTGTACCAAACACTACTTAATCAGTCTATTAGATTTGGAGAAAATTGGCTGTGACAGACAGACAGACACACGAGGATTCCTATATGGTTTCCGTTTTTCATTTGCACTTACGGAACCCTAAAAATATCTGCACTATTCAAAAGTAAGTGCAAGTTCATCATTAAACCAAATTCCAATACACTTTTAGTCACACTGCAGGTATTTTACTTTAACATAATACCGATCTTTTTCTTACCCGTAAAATTTTAAACCCAACTAAACTCTTTGCAAAAAAAAGTAACAAGCCTCAATCAGCCATGAACCGTGCCCGTCAAATAAAAAAAAATAAAGTCAAAACACTTGATAATCAATTTTACCGCGAAAATTGTACGCCGAAATATGTTACAAACTTGTATTTGCGGCTGTCAAACTGCTTTTTGTTCTGGCAGCCCGTAGATTGGGTGTTTGAACAGCTGTATTGGTAAGTTTGTGGTGCAACAACAATGGCTTCTTAGAATACCTGCCGTGAGTTTTTAAATCTGTTTCATTAGCGACAAGCGTATCTTATTAGGCGTATGAATGCGCCACACAATTGACAATGCGACCTGTATTTGACAGAAAACTCCATATTTCCGTGTTTGTATTGGTCTGTTTGGTGATCCGTGGACAAAATGTTCGTGGTAAGAAAGTTCTATAGTTTACTTAAATATTAAAAAAAAAAAAAGATTTAATAGTAGTTGCATGGCTTTTTTGCCACATTTGTATCTTATGTCACTTAAACTTTGAAGTAGGTTTCAATGCTAAAAATACAAAATAATAAATAATAATACCTGCCAATTTTTTCAAAAAGCACGATCATCATCATCATTTCAGCCGAAAGACGTCCACTGCTCCCAGGCCCTAGGACTGCTCCCAGGACATAGGCCTCCTCCAAGCAACGCCACCTCGACCGGTTCTGTGCTTCCCGCATTCAGCGGATTGCTGCGGCCTTCACAAGGTCATCGGTCCACCTTGTGGGAGGCCTTCCAACGTTACATCTTCCGGTACGCGGTCGCCACTCCAGAACCTTTCGGGCCCAACGGCCATCTGTTCTGCGTGCAATGTGTCCTGACCAGTGCCACTTCTGGCGCCGCGGCTCTTCATTTCCGATTCGATCACCATTCTCCATTGCCCTTTGGGTAACTTTTAGCCTTCTGATAAGGCCCATTGTAAGCACGATAGTGATGTAATAATAAATCGTGGAGTTTTCGGAGCGCGCGTAGCAGTGTTGTACTGCCTATACTCCACTTATCTGTTAGTAATATACAGGGTGGAAAAAAAAGACCGTGGTTGGAGGAAAAGTACCCTTAATATTGATGATGGCAAATTTTACTGAAAGGAAACATTCCTTTATTTTCAAAAATAATTAAAACTGCTTTTAAAGATTTTTGAAAAATCACCTGCTTGAACCGGGAATAGAACCGATGGAATGTGGAAAAAAAAACATACTATATTTTATAATACCAACCGAAAGAGTCATTCATAAGGATCCATTCCTTTGAAAGAACATAGTATCTTAAATGAAACAAAGACCAAAAAAATATTTTTTTTTTGTTATAAAACTTACTATCTAAAGAATATAGTTCACTTAACTTATGACTCGCTCAAAATGAGACCCACTTTCACGTATGCACAGACGTACCTATTCTTCGACTGAATTCGCTACGTGTCGCCTTTTATATCGAGTTTTTATCGTCTTTCTTTCATTTAAGATAATATGTTGTTTAAAAGGAATTGATCCTTATGAATGACTCTTTCGGTTGGTATCATAAAATACAGAATGTTTTTTTTTACATTTCACCGGTTTAAAAAATCTTTAGATGCAGTTTTAATTATTTTTGAAAATAAAGGAATGTTTCCTTTCAGTAAAATTTGCCATCATCAATATTAAGGGTACTTTTCCTCCAACCACGGTTTTTTTTTTCCACCCTGTATAAAGATAGATAAGCGCTGTGTGTAGATAGATAAGCGTTTGTGCCTATATCGTTATATTAATTTGGTTGTTCCATAATCTGTATATGAGACAGCTGAATCTAATATTTTTAATGGAGTACCTAATGATCTATATTCCATTATAGAAAAGATCAGGGCCTCAAGTCTGCTATTACAATAGTGTCAGAATGGTCTCGCCATTGTGAGTATTTGACAGTGTTTGTATGGCAAATTCGTCAAAAACTCACAATGAAGAGACCATTCTGACACTATTGTAATAGCAGACTTGAGGCCCTGGGCGCCAAACTACATATAAAAATATATCAGTGGTATTAGTATTTAGTATTAGAAACGAATAATGATTTATTCCGTTCTAATACCAAAAACTAATACCACTGATATTTATTTCATCAAATTTGTTGGAAAACATATATAGTGGTATTAGTTTTTGGTATTAGAAAGGAATAAATTATAAAAATTAATAGGCGTGCTTTAGTCGCAGATTAGTATTTGTTTTTTTTGGTTTTTTCACCGCGCTGCTGGGGTGGTAGGTTTTTTTTTTTTTTTTTTTTCAAAAATACCAAGTAATAACCGAAATATAAAAAAAATCAAAATAAAATTCTGCCGTGGTAGGAAGTTCACTAACATCTAGCCATAATCTCATCTCAGCGACCATCCATGTTAAAAAAATATGAACATTTGAGGTATTTTTGACATTTTGAGTCTGAGATCGCATTCTAAGGGCGAGTTGTTTCACGTACACTTGACGCACGCGTACCCGTCATAAATGGCGCTAACTATCGTCAAACCGTTGTTTCACAAAATGATGCCCTTGACGTTCGTTAAAAAATAACACACACAGTGACCCACTGGTTAACGTCATTTTATTTTTCGACATTTGAAGTTTGACGATCGGTTTTTTATTTAGTGAAACAACGCTTTGTATTTGACGTACGTTAAACATCATAATGTAATCGTTAATATTTGACGTACGTATGTTACGTTAACGAACTGTTTGAAACAACCGGCCCTTAGTAGGTATACGAAAAATCCGGGAATGAGGGAATGAATATTATCGCGCATGAATTCGCCGCTAGAGGCGCTAGTGTAGTGTGAAGTCTCCGAAATGTCAAATGTCACTGTTTGTGGGTCCACTACGCGGGTTTATTTAAAATTAGATTATTGTTGTGAATATTTTGCAATACCTAAGATTAACTATGGCAAATATGCATTACGGGCCCATGTATGACAGTGCTTTGAGACAGTTTCATCCTACGGAAACTTATGTACTCCTTTTTTTCGAGCAAAACGGGACTGCGCAACACTACGGCATGCTCGATATTTTGACGGTACGGTTTTAAGGTATTAAATATGATTTAATTGTAATCTTTGTTTTCATACCCTTAGTAGCAAACTTAAGCAGCTACACTTTAGGACCTTATTCGACAGTTTCGCCAACTGGTGAGCACAAAAGCGGTAGCCCTCATTGCCCCTCTGATGCCCACCTGACATTAACCCATGAAGAATTAGTTTAATTTTTACCAATCAATCTGCCTAGCCTTTTCCCAACTATGTTGGGGTCGGCTTCCAGTCTAACCTGATGCAGCTGAATACCAGTATTTTACATGGAGCGACTGCCTATCTGACCTCCACAACCCAGTAACTGGGTAACACGATACCCCTTGGTAAGACTGGTTGTCAGACTTTTTGGGCTTCTGACGACCCTTAACGACTGTCAAAGATCCACGAATGACAGCCGTGACCAACGGCTTAACGTGCTTTCCGAGGCACGGAGGAGTCTCGGTATGTAAAGATGGTCACCCATCCACTGACCAACCCCGGCAAGCGTAGCTTAACCTGACGGATCGACCCGTGCGGCTGTTATTACTTAGCCACGAGCTCCTCAGTTTAATTTTTACCCTATTAACAATATTTGCGGTAGGTAGGTACTCGTAATTATATTTGTAGATATTTTGAAGTGTGACTGCCATGCACAACTAATTTTATGTCAAAATTATGTAAGGTAACTTTGCACGTCTCATACCCCACGGTTCCTAAAAACCTCATTAGGAACAAAGCGTGAACATTCCTCCACACCGTATCAAAGGATTCCAAAAATCCCGTTGAACCCACAGGACATTACTGGTCAAAATACAAACACCCACAGCGTCACAAATCGCGCCAAAATATTGACGTAAAGTTTGACAGCTCTTTGAAAAACGAACACCGAATTGTCTCTGTCACCTGGCCATAGACAATGGTGTGTTTACACCGTCGCGAATTTGTGTTTTGAATAAGCCCTCTTTGTGTGAAGACTTTTTGTAGGTGTTTTGAGGTAAATATATTGTTAAGTACTTTTGTTTGTATTGTCTTATTTGTCTTATTGTTGGTACCTACTACTGGGTATGTTACGCGTGCCCAATTTTATTTCTAATAGGTACCTGCAGTAATGAAGTGGAGAAGTTGAGACAAAGGTGAGATGTCTTTAAGATATTTATGTCTGTTCTGTAGAGAAGGTACGGCAATGGAATTGAGATATCTTGTGTTTGTCCTTAGTTCCGTTATTGTATATCTTCGTAGTCTGCATGGAGTAAGTTCACTTTAGATTTTATGTAGGTATTTTTTCCCATACATTGAGGGAATAACGGTTGGTCACAAATCTAGCAAATCTAATCTTATATGTAGAGTAATTTTAACCCACCCATGGTGTGATCTTGGACAGCGAATCTTGATCTTACAGATGAATTGAAGTGTCTGATATTGAACTACAGAGGTATGAGGAACAGGGTGTAAAGTTCACTCATCATTCATAGAAAAGGGAGTATCCTCTGACCAGACGGGTGACGTGTCTGCAACTGCCCTACGGTTGATGTCGGGATGTTGTATATCTAATAGTCGCGCGGTAAACTTAGATTGCGCGATGCAGGGTTTTTGTGACGTTGGGTCTTTGATGCGTAGTTCGCATGTGGCGTTGTGCACATCACTACCCTCCGGAGACTGGAGCTCGATACTAGGCTGAGTCAGTGCATATGATGCTAGCCAGGGCCAGTTGTGGTTCCAGTGAGTCGGAACCGGGTGCCGCATAGTTCTCGGTGAGTCAGAACTGTCCGCGGTGATTCCCCAGTGAGTCGGGGTGGCACTGCGTTATGCTCCAGTGAGTCAGATGTGGTACAGCGCCGGGTTGACGCTGACTGCTGGCGTTGACCAGGAGAGGTATTAAGGGCTCTTCATATGGACCGGCCGAAAGTGCAGTGTGCTGTGCCAAGGTTGCTGATGAAGCTGAGGGTGATGACCAGGTATGCGCGTCCGTTGCATGCCGGTGGTCAGGATACCTACCCGTTGAAGCCGTGGGTGCTGGCTGGCTGTGTGACTCACCGCTCGAAAGCTTGAGGAAGTGATGGATGATGTCACGCTGAAGTAGTTGCACGAAGGCTGCGCCAATGTCCATGTTCGGGGTCACCAGTATAGAGGTATGAGAAACAGGGTGTAAAGTTCACTCATCATTTTTTTGGTCCAACTTGAAATCAGCAAAATATGGATACAATCTATTCGTAATAATATCAATGGGCGAGCGCACAGCTGATAGGTACCTATTGCGTTCCGCTTCATTGACCGCGCCGCCCGCGCGTTACGCGACGAGTATCCATTATACCAGTTTCAAAATAAACATTTTTCGTTAAAGATAACTTAAATTTTTTTGTACTAATAATAAAACACGTTTAAGTTTAATTTGTCAAAATTTGCGCACTGATTACAGAATTTTCCTGTTGTTCTCACAGATTTTGACAAGTTTTCTGAGTGCACGGACCGAGGGAGTTAATAGCACCATATCATCCGCATATAATAATATTGCCATACAAATATATTCTCCATTCAAGTTCCCACGTATTGCCCAAGCAAATCAAAACGCAATACAACATGAAAATTTAACTCGATATTTTTCATTATAAAATCAATGGTGGCATTATTGTTGACTGGGCGTCAATTCAGCCGTGAAATAAATAAACGACCAACGACCGGCGACCACCGGTCGCAAGTCGCAATAACAATAATATTGTTTGTGTGAGATTGTTTTACAATTTACTGCGCTTGCGCTATGAGGAAATTGCTTCTGGATTGAAGAAAAAAAACGCGGCGTTTGCTTTGACGACTTTTAATCTACAATATATAACTGAATGTAGTTTGTTCAGAATCGTTTAGTGAATCGATTTCTGTCATTTTTAATATAGGTAATTTTTTATTCCAAAAATTCCACTGTTGTTTACATAGCAAGTAGTGGTATACGAATAACTAAAAAGGGAAAAATAAAAACTTTTTCAACTCAAAACCTCTGAAAGCATTTTATCGGCTAGCGTGGAAAGTGTTTTTAAAATTCGAACTTTTCTGTTCAGTCATTTTCTATACCGCCAGTCCACGGCCCAACCTCATTTTTAGAATAATCGCACTGGCCAGCATAACAAATGCATGAAAAAAACAATCTTCTCATCTTTCGTCTTATTGAATATTATTTAAACTCTTTTTCTTGCACCTTGAGTTGTATTTCGCTCGGCAGCAAAATTATTCTGCGTCTCGTAATTTTGAAACCCTCGCTACGCTCAGAATTCTATACAAGTACTCGCGCCAAAAAACAACTTTGCAGCCTTGCATATCAAATAACTATAATTTCGGAAGTCGGTGGAAAAAAACTAAAATACGGATCCAAAGCGACCGACTTCCGAAATTAAAGTTTTTTTTTTTTTTTTGTGTTATATCGTAAAATTAATAACTTTTATAACGTGCGTCACGGTTACCGGTAGTTATTATTTAAAGCAGTTCACAAAAAAAAAATATGGTTAGCTAAGGTAAGAAGCAATTCTGACTCTTTTACAAATTAACTTTCCGCTCAATTAATTTTTATTAATTCTCAAAAAATAAGTTGTTACAGCACTCACTAATTAAAACAAAAAAATAATTAAAAGCTTGCTTAATATCCGTGATTATTGTCATAATTATTTAGGATTCCGTATGCAAAGGAACGGTAAAACAAAAAACTAATGTAAACGCCGTCAATATTCATAATATTTTAATTAATAAAACATATAGATTTTCGACGGGTTTTATTTTTACAGTCCTGTTGTCAATAATATAATAATGAAAAACAGGCATTTGATTAAATAAAAAGATATTATGATGTGTCATCACTAGAAATCGGATATTCGGATGCATATTCACTTAAAGTTGAGAGGTTGGCTAATATGGTATGCGCTTTTGTATCGAAAAAATCCCGCGGTTCCGGGATCGATAACTTTAGGTTTCTGATTATAGAATCGGATGTATATTTACTTCCTTTCAAATGTTGGCTTATATGTAATGCACTTTTGTATCGATCGTAAAAATCTCGCGATTCCGGAAGCGACAAACATAGTGGATAACTACCTACCTAAGTAGCCGAGGTAATATTTACGCCCAATCAGGATATAGTACCTAATTAATTAAATAAATAAAAAAATATGTTTTTTTTTGTCTTAACTTACACAAAAAACGCCCCTCCTCTTACACCCTTCTTGAACATATTTACATCGGGGGTTAAACATTAATTTTAAATAAATATGCATCTGAATAGTTATGCAATCCAAGAATCCTGGGGTTTTTTTATTTTTAATAAGAAAATTTTTAGAAGTCGCTTCCATACTATACACTCGAAGTTATGTATTCCCAGTGTTCCTGGCATCCCGGGTTATTTTTTACAAAAAATATATTTAAAGAAGCCGCTTTCATACTTTAATAGCTAAAAATGAACTTTAGGTAAATATGCATCCGAATATCCGATCTCTAGTTATCACAGCAGTGCTGGCCCCCTTTGTCTATGGAGTTTTGTTCTGTTTTTTTGCCTTATCGAGCCTCGGAAAGCACATCAAGCCGTTGGTCCCGGCTGTCATTTGTAGATCTATGACAGTTGTTACGGGTCGTCAGAAGCCTGAAAGTCTGACAACTAGTCTTACCAAGGGGTATAGTGTTACCTAGTAACTGGGTTGTGGAGGCCAGATAGGCAGTCACTCCATGTAAAATACTGGTGGACTGGAAGCTGACCCCAACATAGTTGGGAAAAGGCTAGGCAGATGATGACGACGCAAAGGGAAAGTAAACATATCGAAAAAATAATAATAATAATAATAACCCCACCGCCGTATCTCTACGTTGACGTCGTGGTGGGGCTTGCGCGCTCCGAACTCTGGGTCTGTACCGGTAGAGTTTACTTTACCGGAACATGTCTAGGGTGAGGAGCCAGACCAAGAGAGATACAGAAACCCGCAGGGCAGCATGTGGCGAGCTGTTGGGCAGTTGCGACCCCACGGACCCTGTCTCCCGGGAGGGGTCATGTTCCTCATCTCTAGCTTGCCTTTGTTGGCCGGCTGGAGTGAGCACTGACGGGGAGCTGAGCTCCCACCTCATTCTTGCCTTTGTTGGCCGGCTTGAGTGGAGATTCGCAGGAGCAAACGTGCTCGGAGGAAGGAAGTATTTCAGTAAGTGCTTGTAGGGATCTTGACCATCTTCCGGGCTCTGGGATTGTTCTGAGAGCCGTGGAATACCTCTCCACTCCTCGAGCACCTCAGGATATGTTGCCCCCTTGTCGCTACATCACTATGTGCTAGCGACCGTTTCCGGGGGCCCATTAATGAGTGTGCAAGTCACCCCCTGCCATTTTATCCGTGTACAATAAAACATTGATCAGGCAGGGGCCATAGTCCTTCCATAGTTTTAGGTAACCAATCCATTTGAACCACCCAAACCCATAGTCCAATATATTTGTTTCCATATCCTACAATAGTCCTACACCAACCGGGGGTTGTCCTTGGGTGCACCTGCATAGTGCATACAGGGATAATCGTCGGTTGGTGCCTCATTCCATTTAAAATTGTCTAAGGGGCCTCTGCGAGTTGGCTTCGGCCCCTCGTACGCCTTCCAAAGGTCCGGGACCCCAGGGTCCCGAGATATATAAATGTATATAAAATAATAATAATAATAATAATGAGCCCTGACCGCCGGGTAGCTTGGACCCTGTTCCCGATACCGGTGGGCTACTATTTTTTATATTTTTAAATGTTTTTATTTTTGTATGTTTTTATAGAAATATTTAAAAATGTAAATTATGGGGTTTATTTATAAACGCTGCTTAAAGTTAGTAATGATTAGCGACTGTTTAACCATACATTTTTGACGTTTGAACGTCACTTAACTTTAAGCAACGTTTATGAATAAACCCCTATATGTATAAAAATGAAATAAAGGAAATAATAATAATAATAATCAATATTATGTTTATCCAGTAACAAATCTTTGAACAGTTACATTTTTGAACGGCCTTATACAATGATACTCCACACTGGGATAGAATAGAAAAAAAAAAAACATTCCCGCTTTACATGTAGAGGAGGTACACAAAAAAAATATGTTTCATGATTTTAGTTTTCCACTTTGTCGGCGTGATTAATACGTATAGTATACTTATGCTAAATTACAGATTTCTAGTACTAATGGTCTCTGAGATAAGCTGTCCGCACTATCCCAATGTGGGATAGGTATCGTTGTATAGGCAAAGATTTGATACTGGATATAATTTAATTATATAAAAATATAATATTGATTATTATTTATGTTTTTATTTTGTACCAAAAACCATAAAGCGAAATTCAATTATTATTGCCACATTTCAGAGCAGTATTATGTTGAAGGTATGTTCCGTCGAAATAGAATAGAGAACAAGTTTAGTGCATATCGAAAATTGCTTCGGTCGAATTAGTGTTCTTGGTGTGTGTTGTCGAAGTATGTTTTGTCGAAGCAATGAGTAGTCGAACTATTGTTTTTCGAAATTAAGACCGTGTCGAAATAATTAACTGTCGAAATTCAGAATGAGACTCTTTTCGGTAGCTTATGTATGTTAATCCCATACATTTTTGTCTTTTCCATCGATATGGCTGATAGAATCACTTTGCCTTGGCCATCTGTGGTACTACGGAACCCTTAGCACGCGAGTCCGACAGGCACATGGCCAGTTTTTCAACAAAATACCTACCTAATGTTATTTAAATGTTACGCCTCATTTAGAAGCTAATCTAAGAGAATTAAGTCTTCTAGATAACTTGGCGTCTTTTGTAATTTACTTGCAACAAAAAATGGTAAAAAAAATATAGTGATGTTGTTGGAAAAACGTGAATCATTATGTATATTAAGCTATCTATCTTCGCGTTAGGTCATTAGGTTTAAATTAGACTGGTCCTGAAGCGTTACGTAGGTAATCATAATACTAACATCGCCTTAGAATGAAAACTAATAAGCATTTTATAAGATTAAAGACTACGTTGAAGAACGGAAAGGAAATGAAATCATTTATTCTGTAAATATGATATCGGAATCACTTTTACACGTCAATTAAAAAAATAAAAAACAAGCGGTGAAGTCGAAATTTTCTATCCGACTACCCCTTAGAAGAAATGGCGAAACAAACTCGGGGGAAGACAAGGAAGTTTGGCAATAATTCCTTCTGCACAGTGGCTGCCCTGGTAACTCATTAACGGAATAATGTGTCCCAAACAATCACTGCTCCCAAATAATCATGTCTTATTTTTGTCATTCTTCCTATTCCTGTAGGTAGGTAGGGTAGGATAGGGTAGGGTAGGTAGGGTAGGATAGGGTAAGGTAGGGTAGGGTAGTCCCCCCCCCCGGTGGGTTCCCGCATTGTCGAGGCGGGGGGGCTCAGTAGCCGTGGATGGAAGGCCACGGTGAAGCTAAGAGGAACCCGAGGAGGGGGCCGCTCGACAGGGCTTTTGCGGCTAAGCCGACGACGTAGCGGCCGTAGGTTGCGGTGCCGCTTTGGCGACATCGCAACTGAGGCGGGCCGCGATGTCGAATGGGCGGCATCGCGGCTGAGTGTGGGAGGCCGCGGCGGGAAAGGAGTGCCGGTATTGCGGTGAGCCGTTCTCCCTACCTTCCGCGGCCTTGACGGGGTCGCCACCGTTGAATGGCGGACGCGGTGGGGCCGCAGAGGAAGAGGAGTGTCGGTATTGCGTTGGCCGCTCTCCCTATCCTCTGCGGCCGAAAAGTGGTAGGCGGCGGGGCCACTAACCTGACCCGTCGTGGGGGGACCAGGGGTGCCTGGACGCGGGGTCGTCTGGCGCGAGGTCCCAGGTGGAGGCCAGCAGACAAAGGGTGCGGGGGCACCCTTGCCTGTATTGCACAGGCCTCCACCAGTGTCGGACGGGAATGGCCAGGTGTTCCCGGTCATTCCCATATCGCCCCCAGGCTGAGGGGCATGCGGGGCCCGCTAGCTAGGCGGGCATGCGCCGGGAGGGTTGTGGACGTAAAGGCTGTGCCTGTTTCCCATGACCCTCCCATCAAGGCGATGAGGGAACTCCGCTGAGTTTTAGTGGGTATTCTGCCATTTTGGCAGGGAGTCCCACATACCCCGTCTCGTCCCCCGACGAGCGGGCATGCGTAATGCCTTTCTCAGCGTCAAAAAAAAAAAAAAAAGGGTAGGGTAGTGTAGTGTAGGGTAGGGTAGAGTCGAGTAGTGGAGTTTATACATGGAGCTTTTGACAGAACGAAGTCTGTCTGGTCAGCTAGTCTATATTATAAAACACAAAGTATGTACAGTACAACATTTTCATAATGTCCCTCGGCAAACTTCGTCTTTCGTCAGGGCCTCAAGTCTGCTATTACAATAGTGTCAGAATGGTCTCGCCATTGTGAGTATTTGACAGTGTTTGTATGGAAAATCTGTCAAAAACTCACAATGAAGATACCATTCTGACACTATTGTAATAGCAGACTTGAGGCCCAGTTGTCGGATTTCTATCAGTTGCCCTTAGAACTTTGTGCAGACCGGACGCTCTCAATCGAGATGGAAGTACATAGAATTGTTAATACTTTTTTAACTTAATGTAATTTATTTAAAAAACGGGAGGAAAGCTGCTAAACACGAAACCAAGGGACATTCAGAAAATAGTTGTACTGTATTACCTTGTTGTGTTCAAAGACGGCAAATAAAATACATATATGTTGAAGCGATCAGCAGTTTTATTCTAGAAAAATTGAGCTTATCCCACAAATTTTTCGGGGCTCGTCCGGGATAGCTCAATATTTCAAGTTTTCGGAACCAAAGAAGCAAAAAGAAAAACAGAAGACGGCACTCAAGACGCCATTGCGAATAGAAGACGGTAACAATAGTTACAAAAGACGAGAAAAAGACGAAATATGGAAAGGACGCCGTGACAAGGGAAAAATCACCGCCAAGCCGACTACGATGTAGATGAACATGACGCATCCACATCGGCTAAGCAGGGGTTTTGCCGTGATCAAGCTATTTTCCATGAGAGCCTTGTCTCAAATTTCAGTGGGCAAGACAAGACGTTTTCGGTAGCCAAATGGGCACAGGACATTGTCGACAATGCTCAGATTTATTCCGTTATAGACTTTGAAACTACTAAACGGATTTTGAAAATTATTTTTGCATTTGATAGCCCAATTCTTGAGGAAGGTTAAAAGCTATCCAATATCACGCTACGATCCTTAAGAGCCGGACAAAAAGATCAAAAGTCAGAAAGAACACAGATTCTGAATATTTTAGCGTAGTAGGTACTTAGCACACGCCTGGTATCCGCTAGTAACACATGAATAGAATATATTTTTTCATTCTTGGAGTAACCAAGACTCAACAAGAATGTTAGTAATATTTAGGTAGGTAGATACCTACAACTATGTTAGTAAGCACAGACACTAAACAAAAACAAGGAATACAATATAGTTAACAAGAAATACGTTTTGTCACCGTTGTAACCACTAGTAACACAGATAACAAGTTTTAAAAGGAGTAAAACCAGAAAATTATTGTCCCTCAGAAAGTTATGAATATCGCCTCAACTCTCGTCAAAATCGGTCTACTCGTATTGGTTACAAAGTAAGAGAACATACCCTGAAGTACCTCAAGTACCTATTAACTTATTACTATTAACTCATAGACAATTAATTACAATAATTACCTATTAACTCATGGACATTACAACTTCCACGCGCTTCAAAACTTGTAACTGTCTGACTAAAGCTTTTAGACAGACTTAAAACCTTTGTAGTCATGCTTCACATAATCAACGTCATTGCACGTTTAAAACCTATTCCGTAACCACAAAACATAATCAAAATGAATAGTTATTTTACCACGCTACTAAAACCGTACATTACTGAACAAACGCACACAATGAGCGGCAAAAAACTCCAGTGCGTAAAACGAAACACTATCGGCAACTAGAACCAGAGAGAACTTAAATATGGCGGCTTGCGCAAAACCGAAACAGTTTAATTACAAGCAACCCGAGAACGGACCACACACACAGCTCATTAAAACACGAATCATAACAATAATTATTTTACCCCAGCTTATAATTTCGCGCGGGAGAAAAAAAAAACGTTAATATTAAAACATAACCTCATTATCAATGTGTCAACAACTCAATTTATAGCGGGAAACCGGCGACGCCCTGCGCGCGGGAAATATCAGCCAATGACGCGTAGCCTGTTCAATTTACCGCAACAACGAAAAGTGTTGCTATCCCTTTCTTGCGTGCACCAAAGATATGTGGCACGAATCGTTTGTCAATGTTCCTGTCTTTGTCTTTTAGGAGGGATCGTTCTATTTTTAAGGCTAATGAATATTACGGGATGACGTTATTAATTTATGCGAGGGATTTGTTTTTTTAATCACTGGCTTTGATTATATAGGCTTTTGAAAGATTTAGGGTTCGTTGGAAGATACGGACTGCTTTTTATTTTAATTATTATTTTTCTATGAAAGGTTTTAATTAGAATGGATGAGAATTAATAAGTGGATGCACATATCGCGTGTCTTTGCCCCTATTGATTAACATTTTTTTTTTCGTATTTAGATGATGTTTTGTCTGCAATGGCTAACCAGAGAGTGAATTCTTAGCGATTTTTTTTAATTTTATTTAAAATAAAAAACGAAATATCCAAAATGAAACTCGAAAATATGTCTCCATTATTAAACTATCTGAAGCTACCATAGCTAAAGCTATATTAATTCAATTCAGTTAATTGAATTACACGAATTGACAGCCACGGGCGCGCCCCTATCACATCGAGCATGGATGACATGTGACAAACATACTTAGCTTTTATTCTTTATTTATGATAATACATACGGAGTCGGGGCGAAATTGAAAGCTCGCTCAATCGATGTAAATTAGTTATCACTTATTCATCTTTTTGTTTGGTTGCAAAGACGATGTTGTTAAAAGAACTGAAGAAATGCTGATTCGGAAGATCGAATTCAATTCGTTTAAGTATGATGCTGTTACAGAATTCAAGCGGAGTTGTATAATTTATCCTGATAACCAGCTTGTGTTTTACTTGTATTAAATAATAATAATAAATGCATAAAATCCATACATTTATATCTATACAAATAAATAAAATTGAAGTGTCTGTTTGAAATGTCAAAATAACAGCTTCAATAATTTTAATAAGTTTTTAAACTATTATCTAAAATAAATGCATATGAAAGTACCTACTTATAACAAAGAAACTATTTATTAAAAAAAAAAATTGTCTGTCTGTCTTTTTGTTCCGGCTAATCTCTGAAATGGCTGAACCGATTTTGACGGGACTTTCACTGGCAGATAGCTGATTTTATAAGGAGTAACAGGCTACTTTTATTTATTAGAAAAAGCTACGCTGGGCAGCAGCTGGTTACTTATAATCGGGAAGGGAAGGGATCAAAGTAATACGTCCTACTAGCAATAACGCTTTGTTGCCACTAGTATCAATAACAGTTCCATGATGGAACTACTGATATTTATTTTTAATCACTAGTTCCATTTTAAAAGAATCTGAAAATAATGGACCTAATGTTGATTTTGTTATCACTAGTTCCACATTGTTATTGTGAATTTTTTTAAGGGTTTTACACCCTTAAAAAAATTACACTAGAGGTAGAGGTATAATAATTATATTTAATAAAATAAACAAATATTTATTTTTTCATTTATGATTCGGATTCAGTATGGATTTAAAATAATCATCTTTGTAAAGAAGAATGGAAAGTAAATCCCAGGATGCAGATGTAATCTCAGTGCCTTAAATAATAATGTTGAACTAGTGATAACAAAATCAACATTAGTTCCATTATTTTCAGATTCTTTTAAAATGGAACTAGTGATTAAAAATAAATATCAGTAGTTCCATCATGGAACTGTTAATGGTACTAGTGGCAACTAAGCGCAATAACCGTGTCTGCCTATGTATATAGATCGATGACCGAAATAAGAAAGTTGGGGTAGGCTTCAGTACCTAGGCAAATGATCCAGACATATCATCAGTGGCGTAGCTCGTCTTAATTAAAGGGGTCCTGTATCAAAATTCGTTGGAGCCCTTTTTATGCGACTGCGGCGAAGCTCAAAAGGAGGAAATTGTTTTTTTTTTTTGCAAAATAAATAACGTAGCATCCTGGATCGGGAGGTTAAGCTACCATTGACGCCATTGTGACCTTAATAAGAGAATGCAAGAGCGAGCGAAAAGAGCTAGCTGAAGCATCCTGACTAGTTTAGATCCTGGATAGTTTAGATTTTCTGTGTGATTTTATTAAATTAATGCAAAAGCTTAAGAATTAGCTCGCGACTGTAGCTTGAAACTTTTGTACAGTGGCCAGCACATCAACTACACGAAACTGTCAAATTACTCCAAACGATTATAAACTTTAAAATGTTGTATATTAAGTTCAAAATCGAAAGAGAAAATTTGACAGTTTGTGGTAACTTGACACTGAAAAACCGAATAGTTGATTTTTTTATTGTTGGTTCCTTTTGGTTGAGTTGACATTAAATTGTGTTAAAAAAAACTGTTCCATGACGATTGTTTTGTTAAAATTTGTGTTGAATTATCTAAAAAATTGTTGATTTAACAAATCATGTCGGTAGGTGCTATATTAACCCAAAATATAGGTTAAAAAAAGGTTAAATAAACTTAAAAAGTTTTTCAGTTGATGTGCTGGCCACCGTACATAAACTAATAACGTTAATTTTCAGGACGAATTCATTAATTACGGGCCACGTATCAATAAGAATTTGAGGTGTTGGATAATATTTTACGAATTTTTGCTTAAACACTTCGAGGTCCCTGTAGCTTGGGGGCCTCGTATCATTGATACGGCTGATACGGTGGTAGCTACGCCCCTGCTTATCATAATAATACATACATATGGAGTAGTTGTCTAAAATTGGATTACAATTGTTTCGGAGGTTTCTTTATTTATTTCGTAACACTGGAAATAGGATACCATTGAACCCTATCAGCAACCTAATTAGGTAACACAAATGTAGTTGCTTTCCTATAAAATGACCACTATAATCCACATACGTATTCTTTATAACGTGTTCATCACACCAAATTGTATGTATAATATTTTCACTGTTGAAATTAATCTATTGTATTTGACCATGTGTCGGTTCATGTTCGAGTCGAAGATCGTAAGGCATTAGTAATGTATAATTAAACTCTAACAACAATTAATACTTGCACTTCAATAATAATTTACGACGGAACCCACATATTAATCTCAACACCCACACTTAAAAAGTTTTATGTCTTACGAATAAACAGGGTTACCAACTCATAGACTTTTTATGAATTCGACCTCATTTTGAAAATAGATTAAAGAATTTGAATTTTTAGAACTGTGTTGATTTTTTTTTAATGTGCCTGTCATAATATTTCTTTAATATGTTATTTTATTTATTTGTTTTTGTTTTAATGAGATTTTGGCTGCAGTCTTTATTAAAAAAATTACGCAAATTGATGCTAGAAATAAAGATGAAATAGGTCAACCATTTTTCAGATTATTTAAAGTAAGTACGTCTTTTATGAAGTACTGTGTTAAATGTTACAACAAAATACCTCGTGATATATTGCAATTAAATGAAAGAAAATTTAAAACTCATATTAAAGGTACACTTTTTAAATAAGCTTATTACAAAATAGAGGATTATATCGAAGATATGAATGCTTGGAAACATGCTGGCCCTGCTCCATATAGGACAATGTAGTCTAGACAGAATCAAACAGGTTGCTAATTTAATTGTATTCATGTATTATTGTTATGACATTGATTTTTTACTTTATAATAAGTTTAACTCGCACACTGACTTTTTGTTTGTAAATTTTTTAGTAAAATCATCTACTTTAACAATATTTGTAAATATGTGCGGACCATGTATCTGAGACATAATTAATTTAACCGTCATTGCTTAATTTTTAATTGTTTTTACATGTTGTGGTATAGTAATTTTATTCTAGGTACACACATCAAAAAAAGTTTGCGATCACTTTGCAAAATCGAAATCAAAATTTAATTTGACTTAAACCCAATAGAGTACGCGTGGGATGCTCTTAAGCGAGCTGTTTGGAATCGACAGCCACGTCCCCAGACAGTGCCAGAGCTCAGGGAAGCCGCTATTTAAGAATGGGACAGGTTAACCCAAGAAATGCTGGATAACTTGATTCTCATCATGCCCAGGAAGATCACCGCATGTGTTCGAGCCAGGGGAGGAGTTTATATTGAATATAAACCCTTTATTAATAAATTGTTGTTTAAGTTTGGTTAAACAGTCTTTTTCTTTCTATCTTTCTGTTACAATTATTACCTACATTATGAATACTTAATTACTTACTTTTTTTGTATAAAAAAAAATAAAAAATTGTTTAATTTTTAATTTCAAACAGAGTATTTCTATAACGCATTTGCTGCCCAGTTCAAAAATATTTTTTTCTTGTATAAGCCATAAACCCACAATAAAGAATTTTTCTTGATAAAGTTCAATAAAAAAAATTATATCAGCTTATGCTAGTGATCACAAACTTATTTTGATGTGTGTACGTCTTCGTCTTAGTCGTCTTCACATGTAATGATATAAATAAACAAATTTATTGTAAAACTAGTATAACAAAAAGTTTAAAAGAGTAACGGTGGATTTTCTTGCTCATTCTTCTTCATACGAAACTACCTTTTGGAAGGGGCAACTACTTAGAATCAATTCTATTTTCTTGTAAATTTTGACGTTCAAAAGTGCTCTTTAATGGGCTACTTGAAATAAATGATCTGACTTATGACTTTTGTCATAATCTGAGCATCTACAAATTAACTACATATACTTAAAATTCTCTTTTCTTAATTCACGCCTATGTTATACAGAACCCTACATCAAAACCTACCATATAATTATGGTGGCAACATCAAAAAAATATTTCGACAGTCAGCCATCTTGGAACCGTTTGGAAACGCGCCAGAGTCAAGTTTTAAAAACTTAATTCCTTCGGTCGTTAGCGTTGGCTTCGGTACTAAGTGGTTTTCGGTATAATACCGGTTTTTAGTGTTATGTAGGACTGTTTAAGCTTTTCATGGAATTGTTGAGGTAGGGAACAGTCGGTAAGGAGGAATTTTAAGGTTATGTGTTTGAGAAATGGGGTTGGTTTTAAAGTGATCGTGGCCATAAAGAGTGAATATTAATTGGTGTGATTTAATTAATATAAATTGGGTTTTTAGTATTACTGAGACGAAAGTACAATTATTATTTTTGACCAAACTGCTATGCAAGAGCTCGAAATATATGAAGAAAATAGAAAACTGTGTTTCATCCTACTTACCTGTGCAAGAAGGTAGGTATAATAGTTAGTTTTTTTTTTTAGTTTGTGATTTTGCAATATACCAACATTCTTTTTTCTTTAGGGACTGGTCTAGATCAGTCCCAAAAAAAAAAGGTTTGGGAAAAAATAAACATATTTTTATTTTGTAAAACATGAGTAAGTACTTAAAAATACATGTGCATTGTGTATGGAATTGACGGCACGGTTGTTGACTGCTGCGCTGCGTGTCGCGAGTTCGATTATTTTCGCACGGAACAAATATTTGTAAGCCCTACAAGTAGTTGTTCCGGGTCTGGCTGTTTGTGTATGTGAGTGTAAATGTTTGTAAACGCACCCACAATACAGGAGCTTCAACTTGTTTCAATTCAGTCAATTCTTCGTGTGGGGCAAGGTTTAAAAAATACTCAATACTCAATATCTTTATTGCTTTTCCATAATGTGTACTTAGGTGGTAACTATTTAATTTAGATCATTATGGACACTGTAGGGCACAGCAAAAGGGTAGGAGAGAGGAAGCCCTGTTTTAGGTATAGGAACAAGTTTTAACTTACAATCAAAGTCAGGAGATCGAGAATACGAATAAGATACTAACATTTCACTAATCTATTTTTATGTATTATTTTATCTGCAAATGTACCTATATATTTTAGATTATTTTTATATACCTACCTGTTTATATGTATTATAGTTCTCTTTATTCATTTATATAAATTGTTTTTCTTTGATTAATTATTACTTCTTATTTATTTATTATAATTTTTATATAATTTATTAATTATTATATTATTTATTAATTATTATATTATTTATTAATTATATTATTAATTAAATAAATCAATTAGAGCGTACAAAAAATTCAAGAATTTATTGTTACCATGCTTACCTATGCTTAACAACATTATTAATACATCAGTTTAGAAACAGCTTAACTTACTAACATACAACAGTTTGCAATAATGTGCCTAGATTTACTTAATTCCACTCATTTAGGAACTCTGGGCCTCAAGTCTGCTATTACAATAGTATCAGAATGGTCTATCATTGATTTCATAATTGTTGATTTTGCAAGTTTGGTAATCTACTAATATAATGGCGTCATTATGACTTTCCAATGGTCAGCCACTGCCACTCCATTGAAAGAATTGGTAATCTCGTTCCAACTTCGTACTACTTCAGATTGCTTATAACACTAACCCCTGTAACACAGGTTTTTCCTAGCATAGGGGTCATTGATCAATATTTTGTGTCAGACTATTCCCATGTTTAATTAAGTGTCACTCTGTATGTGTACTTTTACGTCAAATACAATAAAATATATTATTATTATTATTACTAATAAATAATAAGTAAAAATATATATAAATGAAATCTGGCATGAATAAATGTTCAAAATGCCATTGTAATACAATTCTATTACGAGACCATTGACCGACCAATGATCGAACATTATGAATTTAGCAGATTACGAACTTTTAGCAAAATGACAATCTATCACGTTGGAGTGACGAATTTATAAAAATAGCAGACTTGGGCCCCTGATAAGCTGTAGAAGCATTTGCCTATAATAAATATTTTTAAACGCATTTAAACAACCTAGTGGACGGTTTCTGAGGCGATGGGAGCTTATTATAAATTTATGGGGCCAAACAAAATATGCTTTTATGAATCAAAGCCGTGAATGACCTTACTATATACCTATAACTCTTATAATCTTCCTGAATTATTAATCCAGGTTGATTAAGGATTAAGTTATTTATTGTTATGATTAGGTTATTAACCTAATCATAACAATAAATAACGCAAAACATGTTTTCATACATATTTTTTAAACAACAACATAAGTACCTACAGATCTATTAAAAAGAAACAAATGTAAACCAACCAGCTGCCTACCTATTACAATTCTGAAAACAAACTTTGAAAACGTATTAAAAATCTATAAAAATGGAGATTTCAATCTATCGTAGCACTATTCTTGAAGTAGGTACTACGTAATTAATCCCCGAAGAGTTTCGGATGTTGAAAAAAAAAAAAAAAAAATCCCATCTGCCGTCTGTCAGTTGAACAGAAAAACTTAATAACAAAATTTTGGGAAATAAGGATTTTTGAAATCGTTAGGTGGAGAGATACAGGCTGTTGTTTTTCGAAAACATCATTGAGATGTTAGAAAGATAGATAAAACATTTAATTTTATTCAGTGCAAACAAAAGACATAGCACAAAACACAAAATCATAATACAATGATAACAAATTACATGAATATACCACCATCTTATCTAAGTTTGTCGCCAAACAACAATGTTAACAGCATTTGTTGTGTTTCGGCAGATAGAGGTAAGATAGCCAGTTCCTCTGTGGTTGAGGATTCCGGGTGAAGCTCGCTTCCAACTTCGGCCTTATCATCACTTACCATCAGGTCAAAGTCAAAGTCAAAGTCAAATAATTTATTTCAAATAGGCACGAAGATGCACTTTTGAACGTCAAAAATTACATGAATAGTTAATTGATTCTAGTTGCGCCTTCCAAAATGTAGTTATGTATGGAGAAGAATGGGCAAGAAACTCCATACTTACTCTTTTAAAATATTAATAATAGTTTGTATACATTAATTTGTGGTTTTAATAGGTGAGATGAAGGCCAAGAGCTTCCCCGTTGTATGTAAAAATAATAATAATAATAATAATATAGGTATATAAAAACAAGGTGCCAATACACAAACAAAAAAGGAAAACATACTTAAAGAAACAGAGTGACACCATGTCATAATTCAATAAATTATACACTTGAAGTAAATAAAAAATATTCATTTGAAGTAAATAAAAAAGTTTTTATTATTTATTTATAATAATTTATACAAAGTGCGGTGTGCGTCTCAAGGTTGCACCAAATGGGAGTCCAACTCATCATGTGTCAGGCAAATATACCTGACGCTGATATTCTGCTGGATCCCTGCAGTGACATACGGACGTCGAGCAGATGAGATAAATAATGTTCAATTTTAATTTCTATCTTTTAAATAAAGAAAACTCAATAAAAAAAAAAAAAGTAGGTTCTTTCAACAAAGCCATTGTAAAAAAATTTTGGCCACAAACTTCGCCACTTCCACGGCTTTGTCGGTGGCAGCGAAGAGGTCGCTATGGCTGCATTTTTTTGAGCATAGAAGACACGGTTTATTATTATGGTGGGACATAGTTTGTGACACGGCTCCACATCAACACCCTGATGACGTACCGTCGAGGTTGCCCCACTTTACAAGGTTGTAGTTACATCTTCCTACATGGGTTCGGAGGTGGTAGAGACTTTCAAGTGGACGGTTTCACGGAAGGTTGGTCTCAGCGGGAAGATACTCGCTAATAGAGAAAAAAAGAATGAAGCAACATTCTTGCGTTATTGTTCGAACAGGGCTTGTTAACGTTACCAAATAACAAAATAATAACCGTTACGTAACGTTAAATTTCAATGTTATACCTACTAACGTTACAAAAATTTAACGTTACTTGATAACATTACCAGTAATATAACGTTAATTAACATTAACAAAAATACGATAACTAACGTTAATTTAGCTACGTTGCCGTTCTGTGGGTAAGAATCAGGCAGATTCAGGCAACGTTTTCATCGGCATGGGATCAGACAGGCGCGAGGGCGGGCTCCCGCCGCGCCGCACGCCTCAGGCCCCACTACTTACATCTCATCCGTTTAAAATAACGATAAAATTAATAGTCGCATAAATAACGTTAAATCGATCACCGTTATTTTAACTATAACGTTAACTCTGTCAATACAAGGTAACGTTATGAAAATTTACCGGTATTTAAAGCCCTGGTTCGAATATAACTTTAAAAGAGAAAAATTCATTACAATAAAAATAGACAATTTATATAACTATTTTCAATGAGATAGTATAAATACTGTCGAATGAAATAAAATATCTAAGTACTGACATGAAGAATTGCTCAATTCGTTCATGAAAGCGATAAAAAAATGTTTTTAAGTAATTTTCTTGAATACTCACCAAGTTACGACTGTGAGAAGTTTATGTTTTATTTGTCAATCAATTTTGTTAACTTTTAGTATTGCGTACTAAGTGGAGAAAACAAATGGCAACAACACAATGACAAGGGTGCCGATTCCCTTGTTCACAAACTAAATTAAATTTAAGTTCAGTGCATCTTTTTCTTTCTATTTCATTAAGAAAAGGACAGAAGATAAATTTTAGTTTGACTAAACTGATGATTAATTTGACAGGACTCTATCAAATAAATCAGCGTTTGACGTAAATTGACGTAATTTTAGTCGCCAAGTTTTTGATCACGTCTAAACTTGTATGGAGTAGTGACAGGCGCTGATTAATTTGACAGGACTAAACTAAAATTTATCTTCTATCCTTTTCTTAATGAAATAGAAAGAAAAAGATGCACTGAACTTAAATTTAGTTCAGTTTGTGAACAAGGGAATCGGCACCAATGACAACTTCTTATATCTAATGCCGCGACCGTTCCCAGGTTCCAGTTTGCGATCATTTCTTTGTTTTTTTTTTCTCATACCTTCACTTTGGCAAAATCATCGAACGTTACCGATGTACCCAGAACCTTAAAAAAATAGAATAGAATAGACCGTTCCCAGATTGCGTACGAAAATTTAATCAAATATATCTAATAGTTTAGTCACTATAGCTAGTCGACTGATTGGCAAAACCAATAATCAGACCGTCATTCACTATTATTAATTTAAAACTTGCTTGTTTGAAAAACAAAAAAAAAAAAAACACTTTTTTAATTTCGTTGTTAGGATTTATTTGACAGTTTCAATATACTCCCATGTATTGCCAGTGTTTTAATTTACCGTCGTATTGTCGTCTCCACGTTGAATAATCAGTCCCTCTCAATTTTATTATTTTTTCATTAATAAAACACGCTGTACATACATACAGCAATCAGCCTCAAATGACACTACCGACTGCGCCCATAAAAACCAAAACGTATGTTTCAAAGCGTATGATAATTAAAAAAAAAACTATCCAATATGGCGTCGTCCTTTGCTACATATAATAAAAAAAACAAATCTCTCGCGGCGGGAAAGAAAAAGCGGCACTAATTTCATGCACTCATGCCGCGTTCGATTTTCAAAATGACCCTAGTAAGAGATGCAGTTACAAGTTAAAAAGAGACACAAATATTAATAATGTTTTAATCGGCTCATATATTTCGGTCGATATGTTGTTTATGCCCGAGTTTCAAAAGTATGTTTTTTATTATTTTGGGGAGTTGGAAATTATAATATTTTCGTTTACAATAATATATTTACGATATAGTGGTGATAATCATTTTATATCTGCGCTGATTCGGTTTGGGGAGAAGGCTAAAAGCTTATAAGCAATAAAAGATTGAATGTTTTTGCGAAACCCTAATGGCTCCTGTTCATTATTGCTTGACCGATATGCACAGAAGTCAAGTGCAGGGTCTTGGAATCAAGGAAATTATTTTAAAGTGACTCATTTGACATTTCAGTTGCTATAGCGTTGAACTGCTTATGAGGTGTGTTCGAATTCTAAATAATCCGAATGCCAATTACTTAAAAATAACCGGCCAAGTGCGAGTCGGACTCTCACACGAAGGGACCGTTCCCGTACCTACCGTATTGACATGAGCAAAAAACGCCGAAAAAAAAAAAGAAAAACACGTTTCTTGTTTGTGGACCTCATTTAATTATAAACTTTATTTAATTTTTATTATTTCTTGTATAGCGGCAATTAGAAATAATCTGTGAATAATCTGTGAAAATTTCAACTGTTTACTTATTACAGCCCGCTGACAGACAGACGGACGGACAGCGGAGGCTGAGTTAAAAAAAAAAATTGTCTATGTCGTTAAAGTATTTTATCTTTTCTACCTCGGGTTCTGTTTGGCAGCCTTCGGGCACGAAAGCCTAAAGAGTAATCGTAGAGTTTTTTTTCGGTTCTTCTCCATAGGAAACGGTAAATTGGAACCGTGCACCTAGCTTCTGACGTTTCAGAAGTGCCCATGTAGGTTTATGTGAAATAGAATATTTTGCTTTTGATTAAGTAAAACTATAGGTAAGTAAAATTGTTACTAACCATATGGACTAAATTGTCTGAAATAAAAATATTCTATTCTATTCTATTCTACATATAAGACTAGTGATAATATTATGATTGATATTAAATATAGCCTCGTACCTATTATTGTAGGTACTTACGTAGGTAGTCAAAAAGTACCGTACTCAAAGTTTATGACGTCATTTTGCAAATGTATCAAGTTCAGTTCTGTGAAATAGGTATGCAAGTACGCGAAAATTGATTTTCAGTTGAAATTTTCACAGATTTTGTTGTGATATTTGATTTCATGAATTCCCGCCCCAAAACTTGGAACATGAAAGCTAGATTTACACAAGGATTTTTCAGACTTTCACAGGGTAAGATATAAGGAGGATTTGGCATAAAAGATGCCTTACTGCATCACAATAAGTAAAATATTTTTATGTCACACATAAAAATATTAACACAAGACCTATCCTGGTATTGCTTGCTCATCAAAAATCATGTAAATATCGTGTTGCCAGCATTAAATATAACCACAACACAATAATGATGACCATTACTGCCGCGCCCTGAAGCCGATGGAAGTAGATTAAGAAAAATGTTCCACAGATTATAGAATGGAGTCCGCCATTTTGGGGTGGGGTAGGGTGACTATGATTTTGTGCGGATGATAGCAGATGTTAAAAGATAGATGAATATTCAAAGTTTTCATTAGTGCTTGTACTAATGAAATGAAATCATTTATTCTGTAAATAGGATATAGGAATCACTTTTACATATCATGTTATAAAAATATTAAAAAATAAACTAGATGGAGTCGACATTTCCTATCTGACTACCCCTTTTTTTTTGGGTGGGAAATTATCAAATAACTTCTCCCTCTCTGGGCGGAGCGGATGGGCGTGTCAGATTTTTACTGACTAAAACCCACCCGTGTTCCTTCAGTTGCCTGTGCCAGGGCTACGGTATCCCTTTCGGACAAACCCGCAACCCTGGTAGGCACCGGCCCCGCCGGACCCCGTCAGTGCGAGCTGACAGTGCTGGCTGTTTTTGGAAATATTTGTACGCCATACTATGGCAGGGTATGCTGGAACCAATATTTATAACATCTATTGTACCATAATCTAACAAATAAACATTTTTGATTTGATTTGATTTGATTTGACACCTCTTTGAGGCACGCGTGGAACACAACGCGTCGTCGACCCGGGCCTGGTCATTACCGGACGGCAAGCTGCCCATAGCTCGCCGTCCGCAAGCCCGCGCCTACGGTGGCCGGCAATCGGCTACCAATTGTCGCTCCCTTACGCGTTGCGCCTCCTCCCTCGCACGCATTACTGCTTCGTAGAAGGAGGTGACTGCCTCCCAATCTGACTACCCCTGAGAAGAAATAGCGAAACAAACTCAGGGATCAAAGTCTCTTTTAAAGCCTAGACATAATCTTGGTCAGTGAGGACTCCTGAGGACCACATGTGAGGACCATGTAGATCCTTGTCTGAAATGGTCTTTTGAGGAAAGAACCACACAAATTTGACTGAAACTGTCCAGGGCCTCAAGTCTGCTATTACAATAGTGTCAGAATGGTCTCGCCATTGTGAGTATTTGACAGTGTTTGTATGGCAAATCTGTCAAAAATTCACAATGAAGAGACCATTCTGACACTATTGTAATAGCAGACTTGAGGCCCTGTAATAACGTCTATTTTAACAATATTTGTAAATATATGAGTAATATATATATATCTAACACATAATTAATTTATCCGTCATTGCTTAATTTTTAATTGTTTTTAACTGGTTGTGGTATAGTAATTTTATTTTATGTACATCGTTTTCACATATAATGATATAATTGATGTATAAAAATGATTATGAAGCAGTTTAAAAGAGTAATGGTAGTTTCTTGCCCATTCTTCTCCATACGAAACTACCATTTGGAAGGGGCAAAAATCAATTTTATTTCCATGAAAATTTTGACGTTCAAAAGTGCCATTTATGTGCCTATTTTAAATAAATGCTTTGACTTTGACTTTGACCTGTCAGTGTACACATTTGTCAGTAATCGTGTAGCTCAACAGGATTCAAGGAGCTCAACGACTCGACGAACATTACCAAAGAAAGGACATTGCTGATCCCTGGTAATTTAGTGCCAAATCATAGTCGGAATACCAAAATGTGCGTATCTGTCAAACCTTATAATCTATATTTCTTACACATCCTTAACCCATGGTCACCCTACCCTGGGAGAAGCCAGGTGTGTCTACAATAGTACTAATGCTACGCCCCGACCGCGCTCGCTTTGTACAACGTTATTTATAGGTAGGCGAATCTTGGTTATTGTATGTATGTAAGTATTATGTGTATTTGAGGAGGCACGATAGAGTACGTTATATTTAGGAATTAGTTTAGATTATTTTATATTTGGGGAAAAATTTCATATTCTCATTTTAATTTAATACCTAGGTAAGGTACGCTACGCTTGCCAAGGTTAGTCCGTGGATGGGTAACCATCCATTTCATACCGAGACATCTCCGTGCCTCGAAAAGCACGTTATAGCGATGATCCCGGCTAGGGCATGCATTCCGGAATTCCGGAATTTCATAATTCCGGATTTCCGTAACAATTTTTCTGATATTTCAATTCCGGAATTGAGAGGAGTAATATCGGAATTCCTATATTCATATATTTTTTTTAATATTTTGATTATTATTTTATCTAAACGCAACCAAACTAGTCTGTGGAACTTTCCACAAGCCGCTAGACGGCCGGGCCGCTAATTAGAGTAATAAGGGAGAAAGTTGTTTAATTTGTTACTAAAAATGATTAAAAGACTGATATAATTATAAATCTTGTTTGATATGAAACAAACTTTAAAAGTTACCAGTTCCGGAATTCCGGAATCAGATCTCCAGTATTGGAACTCAGTTCCGGAATTGAAAACCTTCCGATATTGCATGCCCTAATCCCGGCTGTCATTGGTAGATTTTTGACAGTAACTACGGGTAGGTACTCAGAAGCCCGAAAGTCTGACAACCAGTCTTAGCAAGGGGTATCGTGTTACCCAGTAACTGGGTTGTGGAGGTTAGTTTATAGAGGTATCTCACTGAGCGACGCGCGCTTTACTTGTGGTACCCAAGTGTACAAACAAGTTCAAAAAAAAAAAAATGTTAGAGGGTTACATAGTGCTAAAGAGGACTAAAGAGGGTCCGAGGGCTAAAAAGGGTAAAAGAGTAAAGAGGGACAGAGAGTAAATTAGTTATAAGAAGCAGGACGAGTAAGTGATAAGAGTAAGATCACTCCATGCAATCTCTTAGGAGGTTAACAATAGGATAAATTGGTAAAGTTTAATCGGCTTATTCCACAAATCCCCCCTGAAAATCCCCCTTAGGAGGAAAAGTGGAATCTGAAAACAGTCTAGAATTCACCCCTGATAATCCCGCTAAGGGGGAAAACTAGAATTGAAAAAACAAAAAATAACTTATTCCATGATCCCCTGAAAGTGATTTTTTTACATTAGGATTCAATTTTTTCCACTGAGGGGGATTGTCTCAGGGGAGATTAGTGGAATAAGCCATTTAATCCAATCTAGAATCTAATATTCAAATAAAAAATAAAAAAGAGTCTAAGCCAAATAAGTGAATCAAAATGAAATAGGTACTACTTAATAATAGTAATTATTTGAATTTTGAAAAATGCGTAAAGACGAGTAGCGTCAGCTTGCACACACACTTCCGACTTCGCCATCGTCTCGGACGGTACCGAGAGCTCCTGCGCTTACACATACTTGGTCACCACAAGTAAAACGCGCGTCGCTTCGTGAGAAAAATACCGTAGCAGATTGTGTCATTAAGTTTGTAATAAGAAATGGTCCAATATGCGTTTGTCAACTTACCATGAGCCCCTTACTTATAATGTAGAAAAGATAAAATACTGTTCCGACTTGTTAACGTTCGGGCTTGTTAACGTTACCAAATAACAAAATAATAACCGTTACGTAACGTTAAATTTCAATGTTATACCTACTAACGTTACAAAAATTTAACGTTACTTGATAAGATTACCAGTAATATAACGTTAAATTAACATTAACAAAAATACGATAACTAACGTTAATTTAGCTACGTTGCCGTTCTGTGGGTAAGAATCAGGTAGATTCAAGCAACGTTTTGATCGGCATGGCATTAGAGAGGCGCGAGGGCGGGCTCCCGCCGCGCCGCACGCCTCAGGCCCCACTACTTACATCTCACCCGTTTAAAATAACGATAAAATTAATAGTCGCATAAATAACGTTAAATCGATTACCGTTATTTTAATAATAACGTCAACACTGTCACGGTATTTAAAGCCCTGGTTCCGACATAGACAATAGAATTATTCCTAAACCAATGATATGCAACCTATTGTAGCAGTATTACCTAGTATCATAGATAATATTATTTGATACAAGCTGTTAGCGAGCTATAAACCAATTGAGCTGTACAGAGACGGATTCTAGCTTCCTTCTATATCTTTGATATTGTATATTAAAGTTGCTTTTCGTCTCTGTCTGTGTGATCGCATTGTTTTCCAAAACTTAGAAAGGAAAAGAAAGAAAGAAAATTCGTTTATTTGCGGTAAACAAAAGCAAATAAAAAAAAATGACAAGTTGGGGAAAATATGCGTCACATCCACGCAAAACGGCCATCGCTCAGCATAAAGGCTTCTACAAACAGGCGCGACACGCGATGCGACACAAAGGCACCGCCTCGTCGCGCGACACGCGGTGCGTTTGTGTCGCGTCGCGTGTCCCGCCTGTTTGTAGGATTCTTGACGTCGTACCGGATTCTGAAGCGCTTTTTCCTTTTCATTTAGACAATTTATTCCGGAAGGTTAATATGTTTAATACCTATAACATTGCAATTTTTTCGACTCATATAAAAATGCACGGTTTTTATTTTGTAAAGGGTAAAGAAAAGACTTTCGCTTGTAATAAAACTATTACCTTATTAAATAGTCAACATAAAATAATTAATAAACAATAATTTTAACCTTAAAAACAACTCCAGAGCAAACAACATTCATATCGCTCTATCTACTTGAAACCATTTATAATAAAGAAGATGACACAAAAAAAAAAAAAATTGTCTGTCTTGTAGATTATTAAAAAATAATGGACACGTATTTTTTCTTTTTTTACGTAATCAAAACATTACGGTGATACATTGAGTTCAAATGTGGCATGACGTCACTTCTCATTAGGTTTTTGACTGAGCTGTGACGTAACGAGCCCCCACTCCCAAAGTTTAATGTGTTTTATCAAAGTCATTTTTTATTAATATGATAAAGCAAAAAATACGTGTCTAATATTTTTTTATGATCTGATTGACGGACTAAACAGTTTTTCTTTTTTTTTTGCCCAGGCATCATACCTATTTAATTTAGTTTTTATTTTTTCAACCAGTAGATGCTTACCTTACCTAAACAGCCAGCACTTACCAAGGCTATTGTGTTTGAAGCGGAAAGAATCTAGTCATAAAAATTACCTTGATTTTTTTACCAATTAAATTTTTATCAGTTTACCAACTCCCAATTCGACCCTGCTTGGTTTAAAAACCCCGAAATAAGGCAAGCTTTCAATGAAAACCTCACGCGAAATTCTAATACACAACTAAAACATTATAACAACAAGACATTTTACACGTAAAAACCAACCTTTACACCCGAAGATAAAGCACGATTTCTATTAACCATAGTTAACAGTTACGATGTTTCAGTCTTGTAGTACTTATTTGTATTAGGAATGATGTTTGAAATCAGAACAAAATAATTGAATAATGAAACGGTTCTGGTAAGGAGTAACGTTGTTTCGCATTTAAGGATCTTAAGGGCTGTGTGTGCGTGCAATTTTGCGATTATTTAAAAAAAAAACCGTCTAAGTGCGTGTCAGACCACGCACAATGAAGGGTTCCGTAGTTGGGATGAGTTTATCCCAAGAACAAACTTAACACTTTATATGAAGAATGTTCTCCCATACAGAATGTATGGGAGAACATATTTTTGAACTGTAAATGTAAGTTGGTCGACTATTACTCGGTAACTTGTAACGTCTACTTAGCTGTGATTGTTTTTCTTTTAACTTCGTTATATATTTATACTATTGCTGTGAATTTTTTTTTACATAGCCAAATACAACCATTTAGCTTGCAAGGGACACACACACTCATATGTAACTCTTACAAAAATTAGAACTTTAAAGATTAATATTACGCAAAGGAATTCTTTAATCGAAAAATGATTTATATAAACCCGCAATATTTTTGAACGGCCTATCCAACGATACCCCACACCATGAGACAGACGTGAAAAAAAAAAAATCATCCCTTCTTCACGAAAAAATGCAAAAAAAAAACAAGATTTTATATTTTACCACTTTATCGGCGTAATAATTATGTATACCCGTACCAAATTATAGTTTTCTAGTAGTTTTCTCTTGGCTCAACATCAGAGTCTCAACTCACTGCGACATTATTTGCGTCCAAGATTCTCAGCGAGATGAAACCCAAAGCCGGCCACACATCATCAAAACTATTTCAGACACGGATCTACATGGCCCTCACATGATCTGACCAAGATTATGTCTGGACTTTAAAAGAGACTTTGACCCCTGAGTTTGTTTCGCCATTTCTTCTCAGGGTTAGTTAGATAGGAAATGTCGACTCCATCTTAGTTTATTTTTATTTTTATATATGACGTGAAAAAGTGATTACGATATCCTATTTACAGAATAAACGATTTCATTTCATTTCATTTCATCCTTGGACGTATGGTTATCGCTGAAATGTGTCACCCGAAGCACAGTAACACAGTGTTTGCTGCTCCCAAAGTAAGTATACTATCCAACAAGTGCTCAAACGGGAATGGCATAATACTGCCTAGAGAGTCCTTGCAAGATTTTTGGTTTAATCGGATTATCGGAAGCACTGCCAAACTCGTACTGAACGTAAGACTTAACTGGAAAACCACTTAAATTAGATTCCAAACAAGAATGTTTAAGAAACTTACCTTAACTTTCCCTGTTGTTTACCATCGCCTATTAAAATCAAATCATCAATTCATATTTAAAATTAACCCAAATTATCAACCAACAAAACGCAACCCCAACTAATCGCAAGCGTACACAAGCCCCTAACCCATTAGTTAATATTATTATTTACAGAAAACTCACTGGCTCCAAAATGGCTGCCACACCCGCGCGCGGGAAATTTGACAACTGTCGTGAACGCCATGTTTAGATGAATAGTCTACTGCTTTATGGTCCCCAGAGTTTTGAATTTGGAATGTTTTTTATGGCTTTAGAAACGAAATTCTGGCAATAGGTAATCTCTTTGCTTTGGGAAGGTTAAAGGCTCCATCACACGTACCTACTACCACAACCACGCACAACCACCAGAACCACGCGCAAAATGATAAGTGTATACACGCGGACCACATTTGGCCGTCAAAATCAACCGTGTGGGGTTACCGACCACACCAAGGCCACACAACGATCTGTCTGTCTGTAAACACAAGCCAAAACATAACCACAACTGAAATGAAGTAAAATCGTTCATTCTGTAAATAGGATATCGGAATCAGTTTTACACGTCATATAAAAATTATATTACAAAATAAGCTAGATGTAGTCGAGGTTTCCTATCTGACTACCCCTGAGAAAAAACGGGGCAGTCTTTGGGGACTGTCGATAGAAGTGAAAACTAAGTAACTTGTGAATTGTATCGTCGAGCTATTAGATTATTATTTTCGAATTATTTTTATAGAAGTGTTTATGATCAAGGATTAAAGTTGAATATAGCTCATGGAAAGCGTTCGGTGACGATGACGCGAGTTCCATGATTTTTGTTTACCCAAAAAGCACACATACATACACAGTATACATATAGCTCATGGAAAGCGTTCGGTGACGATGACGCGAGTTCCATGATTTTTGTTTACCCAAAAAGCACACATACATACACAGTATACTTATAGCTCCCAGCACCCATAAGTTTTTCCCCTACCAAACATCGCTCAAAGCGCCTGAAGAAGATTTCACTTCAAAAAACTCAGGGGTAAAAAAAAACTCTGGACTTTAAAAGTCTCTTTTAAAGTCCAGACATAATCTTGGTCAGATCATGTGAGGACCATGAAGATCCGTGTCTGAAATGGTCTTTTGAAGAAAGAACCACGCAAGTTTGAGTGGCCTTGTCCAGTCAGTGCAAACATTTGTCAGTAATCGTGTAGCTCAACTCAGGACTTAACTACTAGCGACAATGAAACCACAACGCGACTGCAAAGGATTGCAGCGACAACCATTGCTTGCCCACAATTTGTCGCTGCGATGTGGTGTAGGTGTGGTACATGTGAATCGACCCTATGTCCCATTTAATAGGGGGCGAGCCCATTGCCATTACCCGGTTCATAAATATGCAGACTCCGGGCTAATACTGATAAATCCCTTATGGAAAATTTCGATAACAGTTTTCCGATTTGGAGTCCTACCACGAGCTCTTAACGCGATCCATTTTAGGACTTAAACTGAACTGTTCTTCTGATTATTATTAATTAGTTTATTTCAGATCAAAATTAATCCATACAAATTATAAAAATACATAGAAAAATACAGATAATAAAATAAAATACAGAGAAATAAATTATTACAATTACAATACCATTACTTATAAATACCTATTGTGTTAGTGAAATCTTATGAACTATGTTAGCCAACACCCATCACAATATGCATCCATTAATTCTGGACGGGGCAATCCGCACGAGATACAACCATCTGCAGGATACTGTTGCTACTGCCCCGCACGCGCTGCAATAAGGAGGCTAACCATAACGTCAGTTTAACGATTCAATTTAGGCGATGGCATCTGACAGTGATTTTCCGAATCTGAGTCGCAAGTTTTGGTTTCATTAATTCAATTTGGTACGCACGGTTACAAATCAAGCTATATATTTCCGGTATAAGCTGACCTCTCATTGTACAGAAATCCTATACAATGCGAGATCAGCCTAAACTGGAAATGTATAGCTTGATTTGTAGTCGTGTGTGTACCATGACGTCCTTAGTGCAGCTCAACTGAACTTTTACTGAATCGCTTATTTTGACTGTAGAGCGTACTGTCAAAATAAGCGATTCAATAAAAGTTACTATTTCTCTAACATTAACTGAAACGTTTAGTGAATTATTGACGAAAACAAAGTTTAGAAATTGCAATCTTTCATTCAGATAAAACGTTTTAAATGCCGCTGAGCGGATTGGACGTCATGGTACGACTTTAAAGCGATGCAGTTTGGGAACCTAAACTGAAATGGTTTGAACCTAAACCTTGCTTTTGAATCGTTTTTAATTGGATCATGGTAGGCCACCTGGCCACCTGTACCGTGTGGTGCCGGACGTAAAGAATAGCACCACCCCATTTCCTCCCGTGGGTGTCGTAAAAGGCGACTAAGGGACTTACTAGAGAATGGGCAGCAGCGTTCTCTATGCATTTTTAAAACCATACTGCGATGGCCAACCCGCCTGCAAAGCGTGGCGATTATGGAAAAATGGGCCTTTTGGGGGAGGCCTATGTCCAGCAGTGGACGTCTTTCGGCTGAAATGATGATGATGATGAGGGAATTGATCCCACGATCAACATTCGTGTTTGTGACAGCCCAACGACACAGGTAACAATACAAGAAAGCCTACCAGCCTATAATGTAGTGAGCCAACTCTCTGTGTGATGTCACATGTCGTCGAATTTTTGGTTCTAGGACACGCCCGTTTCTTCACGTTTTCCTTCACCGTTTTTGAGAGCAGTGATCAAGCAGTGGTCATGAAATTATGTACACAAAGTAAATCGCTTGCCTGCCACCACTCTGTTCTCAGGGATATAAGAAAGCTCAACCCAAGTGTAATTATCAGTATGTATAAAGAATTATGTACGATTTAATTACACTAACAACTATTAAGAAAGTGTAATTATGAGGTCAAAGGCCACAAGCGTATAAACGTTAACATTTATTTACCCAACAAAGCGAGAGAGCGCTATACAACTGTCATATCTCCATCTCTTTTCAATAGAAGTGACAAGTTTGACATTTCGATGAGCGCGCTTGATGTTGTTGATGTGTTTTTTTTTTCTAATTGGATGCTTATTCGAGTGTCAGTCAAGACTGACAATCTATGTGTGAAGTTTTAAATGCTTGTTCACACGTTTTTGATTTGATTGTAAGTGATGATGGTGTATTTATGTATGGGTCAAGTATTTAGATACTTAAATAGTTTATTGTAATTGTGGGAGTTGAAAGGTAATTTAGCACTCATTGCGGTGTGTTTTAAATTTATTTTTTTAAACTTCTTGCACACAATAAGGTACAAAGGCGGACTTAATACCTTAGGCATTCTCCACCATATACAGGGTGTGACGTAAATAGTGGTCTAACGTTTAGGGGCGATACACCATGTATTCAGCTATCACATACCACAATTTAAACAATTTTTTAAAGGTCTCCGAATAAATAATAATAATATATTATTTAAAAAATGTTTGAAATATTGACACCTTGCTTCACTCATTTCGCTGTAATTTCTAGAACTGACGTTATTTTTTATTAAATTTTTTTTTGTTTATTATAATTTTTGTCATGTATTGAAATATAGCCAAATTATAATGATGGCTGTAAATTTTGCTAAAGAAAAAAATATAAAAAAATTCTTTGAACTAAGAAAAATGGTTCACATTAGGTACCTATGTGATAGCTGATTATACGGTGTACCGACCTCTTAACGTTGGACCACTATTTACGCCACCCCCCGTATATATGTATATGTTACCGGTAATCTGTATAATTCAGGTATTCTATACAATACCTATACAATGTATAGAATACCTGATGCGTCCAGGCAACACTGAAAAAAATGTTTACATAGACATAACCAAACTTTCGTCAACAAGTAACTCAAAAAAGTGACCACATAACTTTATGCAACATGTAACCAAAGCCAAAAGGCTGTGTTGTATTTTATAGACAAATCACTTTTATTAAATCAAATTAACTTTTATAAAGTCTTGTCAAACTTTGACTATTCCTGAAATAGCCGAAGTAGTTAGGCTAAATATTTCTTTCAGTGAATGTATGAAATATTATGAATATTGTTTATTTTATTGTCCTAATTATGTTATTGTCCGTTCATACTTTGCCTAGGTAATGTATACATTTCCCAGGGATTGTATAGAATACCTGCTGGTTCACCGGCAATATGTAAAGTAAATAAACTTGGTCTATATTTATCAATGTTATTATGTAAGTACCATCGTTATGGTTAACACCCCGATTCAAAACAATCCGACTCAAATAGGTTAGGTTAGAAGGCTAAGGCGGGAGCGGCCGCCGAGCGCCAGATCCCCTCCATTGTTGGTGAATCATTTGGGTTAGGTTAGGTTAGAACAGTGACCATTAACGCGCGATTGCGAGCGAGCGATGCGAGCGTGCCACGATAGCGGCCGCCGAGCGCCAGATCCCTTCCATTGTTGGTGAATCATTTGGGTTATTTTAGGTTAGAACAGTGACCATTTTAACTAGGAGTTTTTATCATTAGACATCAATAGGTTTTATGTCTTTTGAGTGGTATATCAAACGATTATATATTCAATGATAAAAAAAGTTAACTGCCTTGCTCGCACGTCTTCCCCTTCCTCGCTTTCGTCTTTTTCACACATTGCCAGCTGTGCATTCGGTACTGTATAGAATGCCCAGGCAAATTATTAAATAAATAATATTTCATACATTACCTAAAATTTTTAGGTATTCTATACATTACCTAGGTATTGTATAGACTACCGGATTATACAGATTTCCGGTAACATATATAATTAATATATTCTTTATTTTATGGAATAAGTTTGGCAACAAAGCCTACGCTACGATTCCTGAACGATCGGGGCCACAGCCGCCTATCTATAGAGTATATTCACCTCTGCAATACCAAGGGGATACGTTGCTAACCCTGAGTCCCTGAAAATGTTCCTGATAGAGGACAGGACACTTGGCTGTGAGACAACAGCAGGTGGAATGGATTCACGTGAATGATTGACACGGAAGACGATGGTAAAATTGATTTTGCTGAGAAGACTCATTCGAGATTAGTTGATTATTGGTTGGTGGATTGGTTGGTTGTTGGTTGGTTGATTGGTTGGTTGGTGGTTGGTTGTTGGTTGATTGGTTGGGTGATTGGTCTTGACATATAACACGTAACATTGCAGCTTGGCGGTAGAAACATGTTTAGCAATAGTTCTCCGAAAAACATTTACAAACTAACCATAGAATAAAACCGTAATATCAGCTACTTTCGCTTGCATATTACAAACGAATAAATGCCATACATTTAGCAGTTTAACTGCCGGTTAAACAAAACGCTGCTGTTTACAGTAATCAGTCGGTAATTGGCAGTAGTACGAAGTATGACGACGTAACATATCATTTTGTATGCGGTGACCAAGAATTTTGCAATTTTGCAAGACGTACGAGAAAATAAGAGAAAGAAAAGAAAGAAAACTTGTTTATTCTGCACAAACAAGACGCACATTACATGAAAAATAGACAAAATACACAAACTAATACTGAGTAACCAAAAGCCTCGTATTCAAAACCTTAAACGTAACAATAAAAAAAAAAGTTTGATATTTGTCCATTGCTTGATGTGAGGCCAAGACCACAGACAATAATAGATGTTGCGTAATATAATGCGTTGTGCAGCACTGGTAAATGACAACAAACAAACAGTTCAGCTAACCAACTTGCTGCGCTTGACTCGGTGGAACGCAGAGCTAAGAGGCTGATTGGCGACGTATAACTGGTGGATGCCAAGCTTCACAGCTTGGCTCATCACCGCAAGGTTGCCTGCTTGTCGGTCTTCTACAGATTGTACTTCGCCGAGTGTGCCCATGAACTCCACGACCTCATTCCACCGGCCCCCTTTTACCATCGGACATCTAGACGCACTGCAAGTTACCACCCCTACCCAGTTGATATTCCACCAACTCGCACTAAGCGTTTTCAAACGTCTTTTATAATGCGCACAGCAAAGGTGTGGAACTCTCTGCCTGCGTCTGTTTCCGAACGCATACAAGCCTAATGAATAGGCTTCTTCTGAGTAAGCTCACTCCATCATCGACTTTGTCTCTGTCACCCAGACCTAGACTAGAGTCAAGAGGAAACCCATAGTAAAATAAACAAAATATCGAGTCGTTACGGGTATAACGGGTAGTTAGAAACCCGAAAGTCTGACAAACATTCTTACCAAGGGGTATCGTGTTTTCTCGGTAACTTGGTTGTGGAGTTCAGATAGACAGTCGCTTCATGGAAAATACTGGTATTCAGCTGCAGTGCCGGTTTTAGCATTACCAGCGCCCTGGGCAAGGTTTCTAATGTGCGTGTGGTGTGAGGGCGACTTTGTTAAAACTCTTTGAAAATGTGCTTAGGATTTAATGAACATTCCCAAAGAATTTTGAAAGTTGGAATCAGATTTTGTGAAAGTCATAAACCGAGTTATGGACTGTAAAGTTGGGCCCTCAATTCTCACATAGAGGATTGAGGGCCCACCTGAACCTGTTAAACTATGTACACTATATAAAAAGTCTCTATGCCAAAATCAAAGCTAATGCCAAACAAAATTTGTGAAAACAAGATATTATCGCAAAACACTGTCCTATTTTGTATATCTTCGTACAAAATGGGCCCTCAATTCTCATACACGTAATAGTACATTACTTACCAAGGGCTGTAAAAGAAAGAAAGCCCGAAATCGCAGGTATTTATGACCCGAGCCGCAGCCGAGGGTTGTAAATATGCGATAGAGGGCTTTCTTTTTTACTGCCCGTGGTGAGTACACAATTTTACGTCTTCACCTGGCCATAATGCGAGTTTTACCGTACGCTACGCGTACGGTAAAACTTACATTATGGCCAGGTGTGACGTAAAAGTTTATTACGTAAATAAAATGAAATCATTAACTTACAGCTACTGTTTGAAAATTGATTTTTAAATGACGCCCCATTTCTACTCTCCAATTCACACATGCGAATAATAACCAGAAGTTTTTTTTTAAACAACCGTTTATTTATATAAAATATTTTCTAAAAAAATAGAAATCGTTAGAAAAGCTAAAAAAGTATATCTTTTTTTAGCTTTTCTATCGGCAAACTCTCATATATAAGGTGTATCTATTCATACACGAAATATGTTAAGAGGATATAAAGGTGGTAAAAAAGCCATAGCAGCGGAAAAAAAATATCTAAGTGTTTTTTTTTTCCCTCGGGCCGTGGGGTCCCAGTGCTCATTTATTGTTCAATGAAATCTCCAAAAGGCTGGTTGACACTTCCCGTGACCCAAGGGCTGGCTTTTATCTTGGCCAGAGGCTAAGCATTGCCATACAACGTGGCAATAACTGGCTATGGGTCATTTAATAAACACCTCTTTGTCTCTCTCTGTCTCATAGGAGTCACAGACAGTCCGCTATGCAGGGCCTGCATGGAGGGCGACGAGACAGCAGCTCATGTGCTGCTAAACTGCCCGGTGGTCGCCACATACAGGGCCAAGTACTTCGGTAACCCAGGTAGCCTACGTGAGATTGTCAGTAACACCAAGGCGTTGCTGGCCTTCTTTGAGGAGCTGGGATGGATCGAATAATCGAATTCCCATCCGTACGCAAAATACGCGCATTGTCGTGGAGTTGCGGACACCAGCCCGTATTACCTATTAATACAACGTGGCAATGCTGCCAGTCTCTTGGGTACATTACCAGTCGACAGCCATGCGGAGGAATTTTTCGACGCCATATTTTAGTTCATTTTGTTATAGTTTTATTTAGTTTAGGTTAATTTATTTTTATTAACTTTAATAATTAATAAGTGTTTTATATTTTTGCATAATTATTATAATTTTAAAATTGCTTGAGACATTTTGCAAAGGAGTTGCATTTTCCAAAATTTTACTTATTCTATGAATGACCCGCCCGGACGCGGCGACCGTGGCGGCACGAGCGCGGTGAATTTTGATAATTAATCATCATATCAAGTAATTTTAAATTATTTAATTTTTTTTTTAATTACTCAGATTTAAAAAAAAAAATCTTTCACTTGGCTTCTTTACCACCTATAGGTGTATCTCTTAAAATATTTCGTGTTTGAATAGATACACCCTATATGGGCATCGAAGTCTATGTTTTCTTGTTCTTGTTGTTTTCTTCTCAGGGATAGTCAGATAGGAAATGTCGACTTCCTCAAGCTTGTTTTTATATTTTACAGAATAAACGGTTTCATTTCATTTCATTTCTGCAATTTCATTTTCGATTGACAAAATTACAGTAACAAAGACAAACCATTTTCTTTTAATTCAAACCACATTAAACTCAATCGATATCTCTACCTTCACCTCTCACCTTTCCAAAGCAAACAAAAGGGCAAGACTGTTAGTTATTGAATAATACATTCGTTGAATCGTGCCCACCCTAGTGCAGCTACGTCAATACAACTTTATTATTCATGGCTTCTCGAGGACTGGACATTGTCACAATATTATGTGAATGTAAAATATTGTTTGTGGCTTAAAGGCTCGTACAGACCCGCGCGATATCGCGGGCGCGACGCGACACTAGTAGCACAATTTCTTTGTCGGTGCCTGTCGCGGCCGCGATATCGCACGAGTCTGTACGAGCCTTAAGTAGAGTTTGTAGAAGCGACATTTGCGTTTGAAGATAGGTTAGTACCTATTGTTGTATTGTATCTTTTAACGCCTGCAGCTCTTGGGTTAGTTATTCGCAGCGGGCATATAGCGATCTGCGTGTCCAATACAACAATGCACTCAGGGTACTGTTGGGGCTGCCATGGCGTTGCAGAGCGTCAGGGATATTTGCTGAGGCGCGGGTTGATGGATTTGCCACTGTCATGAGGAAAAGATGTGCCTCCCTATTCAGTGCGGATTAACCACGTAGCAAGAGTAGCAATTGCTACGCTGCCGTGCTAACGAAGAACGCAGTAACTCGATTTTTGACGATTATGAGTTATACATTCGTTGAGTTATATATTTGGAGTCAGCGAATCGAAATCTATTAAATCTCTCTAAGAAACTTTTTATTGATCCTTCAGGAACTCGGTTTTTCAGTAAGCAAGAATGCTATAACTAAAACATCATAACAAATTCAATAATCAAAAATAAAAGTCTCGAAAGCGGCAAAATCAAGTTACTGCGTTCTTCATTAGCACGGCAGTACGGGCCCCGCGCAAAAGGGGCCCGTAGCAATATATATAGCGTAGCGTAATATATAGTGTATACAAACCCGGAGATGTTGTTTTTTTTTTAATGTAAACAATAGTTTGTTTGTCAAAGATGAAAGAAAAACTGTCAATTAGGATATGGCTAACTTTAACCACGAATAACTTTTGAAAAAGAAAATTTGTCGAAAAATTATAAGATTTTATAGAACGTTCAATCTACTATAAAAACATGTATCGCGCTAGGTAGCAAAGTGCTTGTCAGACCTTATATAAAAGCCGAAAGTAAAATAAATTGCCAGGGCAATTAATAATACTAGAAGTGTTAGAGATTGTAAATTCGTGCGAGCACCAGTGAAAAATGTTTTATTTGGGACACGCACAAGAAATACAAACAGTAAAAAAATAAAACATGAGCATTTAAAACTAACAAAATTTACATTGTAAACCTGTGCGAGGCCAAAAAGGCCACTATCTCAGCATAATGCTGCGATATTTAAAAAATAAATACCGCAGCGCTGGTATTCTGATAGGGAATAAGTATCTGACCCCTACACTCTTTAATTGTTTCGACTGGCTAAGAAGAGATACTGGTATAATTAGCAAGCGAACACTGGGGAGTAAATTAAGGGCTGAACTGCTGAATGATATGGTCGAAAGGTGTGACAAAAAAAAAGAGTTATAAAGAAGGTATATAAAAAGTGTACAAGTGGTTCAAAATAAATGATTTATTATTATTATTATTAAATTTTTATCTCTGTGTTTTTGTACTTGTCAGAGCCCAACAGGGCCTATAGTAATCTACTGTACTATTAAACACCAACAAAATTGTAACCTATAGATGGCAAATAAACGTAATGAGTCTTGATTTTTTTCCCACTTTATATTTTAGAACCCATAGCAGATCAAGGGCCCCTCAATAGAATTTGCTACGGGCCCCGCGCTTGCTAAATCCAGCACTGTCCCTAATCACTCGCGTTCGTGGTAGTTCCAACTCTATATTGGGTGTATTTGCAGATAGGGGGGAGTCTCTTATGCTGCGAATATGGATGCGGCTTCATGTGGCAGTTTAATCTGTGTTGTGTTTTAATACTAACATTAGTTTTTTAAGTATGTGGCGGTATCTACAACGCCACATGCGAACTACGCATCACAGACCTGACGTCACAAATCCTGCATCGCGCAATCAGAGTTTACTAGACTAGCATATACAGTGTGAGTCTTTATAATGTGCACATATTGAAATGAGGGAATGTATGCTTAATTTTATCTACGGAAAAAATACAAAAAAATCTAAACTTATTTTTTTAATTTTTATGGAATTTTTATTTATTAATTTTTATTTCAAAATTTCTCAAATAAGGGGGCTTATTTGAGTAATTTTACAATTATTGTAAAAAATGATGAAAAAAATAAATAAAAAACATACAGATTTTTGCAAAAAAACATGTTTCTTTTCAATTGAGGGTAGTTTTTTTCCCAATTTTCGACGCCTAATTACTTCCAATCATTATGGAGTTTGTTTCATCGTGATAGATCATTTAGTTTAAAAGTTACACCGTTTTGTTTACACTGGGAACAATTTTTTTTTAAATTCCTTTAAAAATAAAATAAAATATCAAGATTTTTTTTTAAAAAATTGCCGTATATAAAATTAAGCATAGATTCCCTCATTTCGATATGTGCACATTATAAAGACTCACACTGGGGCCGATTCCCTTGTTCACAAACTAAACTAAATTTAAGTTCAGTGCATCTCTTTCTTTCTATTTCATTATGAAAAGGACAGAAGATAAATTTTAGTTTAGTCCTGTCAAATTAATCAGCGCCTGTCACTACTCCATACAAGTTTAGACGTGATTAAAAACTTGCCGACTAAAATTACGTCAATTTACGTCAAGCGCTGATTAATTTGACAGGACTAAACTAAAATTTATGTTCTGTCCTTTTCTTAATGAAATAAAAAGAAAAAGATGCACTGAACTTAAATTTAGTTTAGTTTGTGAACAAGGGAATCGGCACCACTGTATATTCCGACATCAACCGTCGGGCAGTTGCCCACCAGACACAACACCCGTCTGGTCGGAGGATCCCCCTTTTCCATAGAGTATGAGTGAACTGTACACCCTGTTTCTTATACCATCATCATAATTTTTTTGCTTCCTATAGATGTTTCCTTTAAAATGTTTCGTGTATGAATAGATACACGTTATATACTTACTACATACACTCGCCCACGCATTATATTAAACCCAAAGTCTCTAATTCAGATAATTTATGTAAACAAAGTAATGTCAAGAATTGTCAATGTCAAAATGACAGGACAGTAGTGCAAAACATTGTATCATTTTTTTTTTTTTTGTAAATAATCATCTATGAAATTATAGTAAATTAATTATAAGAACTATGCAAACAAACTACTGTTGCCAAACAATGTTTTATGAGTGTGTCGGAGACACGGCCTATGATCGTCATAATCAGCCCTTTTAAGTCCATTGCTAGACGTAGGCGTCCCAAACTCGATTTCCACTCGAAACTATTTACAGCCGTTTTCATCCAAAATGTGTCTAGATATGCTATATACAATATGAATCTATGAATGAGAGTTGTAATATTAGTGTTGTTGAAGAAGTAAAATGTGTGAAAATGTTTAGATCTCCTGCATTGTTACCAGTATCATAAAATATTTTATACCAGAAAATCTCCTTTTTTTAATAATTTTGTTTCAAACCGAAAATTTATAAAAATAATTACGGTATGATTATTTTTCAATTATTATTACTTAAATTCAGTACTTAAAAGAAAATGGAACCTTCTTTTTCGCCATTTTATGTGAATTACCATTACGAAGATATTTTTTTGATATGTTATCCCCTTTGTTTACATAAATTATCTGAATTAGAGACTTTGGGTATAGTACGCCATCAGTCACTTGCAAATGTACCACGTTGACAACCTCTACTATGTGATATAATGGGGGTCCTGGAGTTCTAAAATACAGGCCTAGGATTAGTTTGGACTCCAGATCTCCCACAAATTACAAAATTTTGTCTAAATACCTGTCAACTTAAATGTATAACTAGTATAAGAATGTAATTCGTGGAGATAAATAAATATTTATTTTAATACTTATGTTAAATTACAGCTGTCTAGTACTAAGAGTCTCTAAGGTTAAAGTCAAAAGTCAAAGTCAAAGTCAAAGTCAAAGTCAAATCATTTATTTCAAATAGGCACGAAGATGCACTTTTGAACGTCAAAAATTACATGAATAGTTAATTGATTCTAGTTGCGCCTTCCAAAATGTAGTTATGTATGGAGAAGAATGGGCAAGAAACTCCATACTTACTCTTTTAAAATGTTAAAAATAGTTTGTATACATTAATTAATATTTATAGGTGAAGACGATGTACCTAGAATAAAAAAATAAAAAAAATTATAAAAATGACTTACCACAATTGGTAAAAAGAATGAAAAGTGAAGTAATAACAGAAAAATTAAAAAATCCGATAGGTACATGGTGCTCACATATTTACAAACATTGTATATGATTTACCAAAAAAAAAAAAAAGACAGACAGACGGATAGACCGCCATGGCAAAACTGTAAGGGTTCCTTGTATACTCTCACTCTCTCTGTGGTCGGTCCCTCATGTCTGAGGATCGTGGTCAGCTTCGGAGTTGCATCTGGAGCGGATGATCCGCCTCCACCGGTTTCTGTCCAGCGCATCCCTTACCACCGTGTAGAATTTAGAGGACGATGATTCCTTCACCTGATCTGTCCACCGTGTTGGTGAACGACCGCGCATTCGTTTGCCTTCGGTGTTCCCAACCACAATCAGTTTTTCCAAACTTTCATCGCCTCTGCGTACTATGTGACCGAAATAGGAGAGAATGCGTTGTTGACATATGGTCGAGCGAGTTTTTATTCGAAGCTGGGTTTAGATGCATTGGTGCGTTTGGCAGTCCACGGTACTCTCAACATTCGTCTCCAGCACCACATCTCAAATGCATCAACCCTTTGTCTTTGTCGGGCCAAAATCGTCCACGTTTCTACTCCATACAGGAAGATAGGGAATACTAGGGCTCGTATCAATCTGATCTTGGTTTTGATAGCAATTCCTCTCTTCTTCCTTGTTTACTACAGAACCCTAAAACTAATACCTAGGTATTGCACGAGTGGCTTCGCGGGAAAACCCAAGTCACTGCATAAGTTCACGATGATTACACTAGCATTATCAAGTTAGCGGTTATCAATTTAACTGCAATTTCCTAACATGTTGTTTATGTTGCAACTTTGCTTCATACATAAATTGTTATTCCGCGAAGTTTCTTTTTTTTTTTATTGTTTACTCATACAGTCTTAATACAGGTTCATGTTTTTTTTGTACCATTAAACCAGGGCCTCAAGTCTGGTATTACAATAGTGTCAGAATGGTCTCTTCATTGTGAGTTTTTGACAGATTTGCCATACAAACACTGTCAAATACTCACAATGGCGAGACCATTCTGACACTATTGTAATAGCAGACTTGAAGCCCACGGCCTCAAGTCTGCTATTACAATAGTGTCAGAATGGTTTATCATTGATTTCATAATTGTTGATTTTGACAAGTTTCGTAATCTACTAATATAATGGCGTCATCATGACTTTCCGATGGTCAGCCACTGACACTCCATTGAAAGAATTGGTAATCTCGTACATACTGACGAATGAAACTTCCTACTAAACTTCCAACTTCCTACTACTTCAGATTGCATATAACACTAATAAATAATATGTAAAAATATATATAAATGAAATCTGACATGAATAAATGTTCAAAACGCCATTGTAATACAATTCTATTACGAGACCATTGACCGACCAATGATCCACCATTATGAATGTAGCAGATTACGAACTTTTAGCAAAATGACAATGGGATCGTGTTGGAGTGACGAATTTATAAAAATAGCAGACTTGGGCCCCAGGGCCTCAAGTCTGCTATTACAATAGTGTCAGAATGGTCTTGCCATTTTGAGTATTTGACAGTGTTTGTATGGCAAATCTGTCAAAAACTCACAATGAAGAGACCATTCTGACACTATTGTAATAGCAGACTTGAGGCCCTGTTTGCGGACGAATGGACGATTATTTTATTGGCATGTCAGAAGTACTGTGAAAGAGATTTTTGAAAATTTTGTTAACTTTTTACTTTGAACTTGTTTCTTTTAATTTTTTTCTATGTTTACTCTTTTATATGCTTGCGTCAAACTGTGTCTTTAATTTTTGTAATTGGTTTTTAAACCGTTTTAATTAAAGAATAATAAATAAATAGTTGGGGGAAAAGGCTATGGAGATGACCCTGGAAGAGCTCTTTCAAAAAACTGGTCTACATAGGTTACTTTCAAAGTGATTACGGCATCGATATATATGTTACACTAGATTAGTAATTACCCCATTAAGGCGTTGCCACTGGACATATGGCCACAGCCATATGCGTAGCTAACGTCAGTTCAGTGCTCCGTGTGACGCCAACCGAAGTGAACCTAAATATATTAATAATAATAACTTTATTTATTTATTTATTTAACAATTTATGTACACACATATAAACAGACAAGAAGAAAGGAACAGAAAAATACGTACAAAGGTGATGCTTATTTCTAATGATATCTCGTCCAGCATACCTGCGATAGGAAAGTAGATATAGAGATGTAGACAACGTGTGTAAGTGTAGAAGAGAATTTTTTTTTACATAAAATCAAAATAGCTATACACTAATATAAATACTTATAAACATACAATAAGAGAATATGCTTACATACATACTTCTAAAATAAATATCACTCAAATTTAGACTTAGAACTACAATGTAGTGGAAAATAATAAATACATAATAATATGCAACTATGACGAAGTGGAAAGATAGTGATCTTTTACTCTTCTTTTAAAGGCTGGAACAGTTTAACTTATAACTTTTTAATAAGAATAAGTGGTTTCAAAGGTACGTCGCGCGTCGTCGCGTTTAAATAGTGGTTACACTTTTTTGAGACATTTTAATGAGGTTTGCTTCTCTAGTTATTTAACTCAATGGATTATGGTATCACGTCGGGGTCACCAGTATAGAGGTATGAGGAACAGGGTGTAAAGTTCACTCATCCTCCATAGAAAAGGGAGGATCCTCCGACCAGACGGGTGTCGTATTTGGTGGGCAACTGCCCGACGGTTGATGTCGGGATGTTGTATATAAGGTGTGTCTATTCATATACGAAATATTTAAACAACAGAGACATCTATAGGTGGTAAAAAAGCCATAAGAGCGAATTTTTTATTTATTTGTTTTTATTTTTACATAATTATTATAATTTTAAAATTGCTTGAGACATTTTGCAAAGGAGTTGCATTTTCCAAAATTTTACTTATTCTATGAATGACTCGCCCGGACGCGACGACCGTGGCGGCACGAGCGCGGTGAATTTTGATAATTAATCATCATATCAAGTAATTTTTTTTTTTTTTTTTTTTTAAATACAATAATCAGATTTAAAAAAAAAAACTTTACCACCTATATGTGTGTATCTCTTAAAATATTTCGTGTTTTAATAGATACACCCTATATATGTCGCGCGGTAAACTCTGATTGCGCGATGCAGGCTTTGTGACGTCAGGTCTATGATGCGTAGTTCGCATGTGGCGTTGTAAATCCGCCACAGTTCTTTCACATCCGTGAATGACACTAGACGTCACATTTATTTTTAAATGTTTCAAAATCATGTTTACATGGCACCTTTTGAGCTCGTACAGTTTTTGGAAGTGAAAACTTCTTTAGACGCGCTGAGCGGTTTTTGGTAGGGGAAAACTTATGAGTTCGCGTCACCGTAATGCGTGACATGCTCGTGACGAGTAGCGCCAGACTATCAGTTATTCCAAAATTTAGAGTTTTTACTTCTGTTGGCAATCCTTATGACGGCCTATTTAGAAAAAAATAAATAAATAGATACTGTTGATTTTATTTATTTTTCTATGCTTGTGTAATATTTTATTTCGTTTGTGTTTTTCTTGTGGAAGTCAAAAAAAAAAACCCTTTTGAAAGGAAAAGGGTCTAGAATTTTGACATCCTCATATAAAGGTATGAGGGTTTTTTGGTCGAATTTCTAGTTGAGATCTTATTCAGTCGATGAGCGCTTAGCGATCTACTTTTGATGAGCGTACAGGTAGCGCCATCTAGTCTCTGTGTTCGTTACTAAATTGTTGTTAGTCAAATAAAGTCGGGGAAATAAATTGCTTTCCCGGAATACGGAATAAAGTTACTCTATACCCAAAGTCTCTAATTCAGATAATATATGTAAACAAAGTAATGTCAAGAAATGGCATTGTCAAAATGAAAGGAAAGAAGTGCAAAACCTTTTATCACATTTTTTTTTGTTGTAATAAGTGTTCGCTAAAATTAAAGTGAATTAATTATGAACTATGCAAACAAAATACCGTTGCCAAACAATGTTTTATGTAGTAGGATGTCGGAGACACGACACATGATAGTCATAATCAGCCCTTTTAAGTCCAGTGCTAGACGTAGGCCTCCCAAAATCGATTTCCACTCGAAACAGTTTACAGCCGTTATCATCCAAAATGTGGCTAGATATGCTACTTACAATATGAATCTATGAATGAGAGCTGTAATATTAGTGTTATTGAAGATGTAAAAATAATGAAAATGTATTGATCTCCTGCATTGCTACCAGTATCATAAAATATTTTATACCAGAAAATCTCTTTTTATTAATAACTTTGTTTAAAACCGAAAATTTATAAAAATAATTACGGTATGATTATTTTTTATTTGTTATTTCCTAAAATCATTATTTTTTCGGCATTTTATGTCAATTATCAATACGAAAATATTTTTTTGTTATGGTATCCCCTTTGTTTACATAGATTATCTGAATTTGAGACTTTGGGTATAGGTATAAACGTCAAAAAATGTATGGTTATATCAAAGTTATTCCTAGGGATAAATTTATTCCGTGTTTATTTGTAAGGCCCTTAGAGTATTGATGACCAACTTAAGGCCCAGATATATGCCAGTGACCTTGAGTGGTTAGCTTGCGTGTTCTGTACTGAGCTCACGCAACGCGTCGTACGTCCAGCCAGTAATAGGACTCGCCCATCCAGGAGCGCTGTCCCAAATAGGACGCATTATTAATTTATTATACATAAAACATAATCGTCAAAATCGTCCAAAATCGAGTTGTATTCTTCGATAGCGCGGCAGAATGGGTAGGTATATGAAGTATGTATATCAGTAAGTTATAGTAGCTGCAAAACGATATGAACTGTTGTGAGGGAGCGCGTGTGCTTGGTGAGAGTGTGATTGGCGGTTAAGGCGATCACTGTTCGAAATTAGGTATGAATTTAAAAATATTTAATGTTTCGTCGGGTGTTTAGAAAAAAGGCATAAAACGAAGGCACGCAAATTGTAAGCATGAATACATGTTCAATTGTTCATGCGCAGCAAACTGTAAGGCTACGGACACAAGTCAGCGGGCGCGGGGCGGCGCGGCGGCGGTGACGGTGCGGGTGGCGGCGCGGGTGGCGGCGACGGCGCGGGTGGCGGCGCGGGTTACGGACTTGCGGCGTCATAGAAAGAGAACAGTGTCAATAATGGGTATGTTGCGCGGAAGCTCTAACACCACACCACTTTCCACTTTTCCTATTAATATTTGGATGGTATATAAAAGTACTTCAATTTTATTTAAAAGTACTCCCATTTCATTTACCTAATTTTGCCTGTGTTCCACCGAATATACTGAATGTGCACCAAAATATAACCTAACCTAACCTAACCTTTAATATTTGGTGCACGATCAGTATTTTTCGGGGAAGAATAAAATTTTAGAAATGCATACATTGATGTACCTTAAGATTTTTGGTGAACACAAAAATATTATCCTTAATATTTTAACCTCCTTACTAATAAACGTTGTATAGCGTCTGTATAGTTACACACCGATTTTTCTCTTTCACTCGTCAGTAATTTGACTTTCGATAGAAGAAGACAAAGCCTTGTGTAACTATACAGACGCTATACAACGTTTATTAGTAAGGGGGTAAGGACACCTTAAAATATTATTAGACAAGGTGGGAAGTCCCTTTATAAGGCACTGAATGCGGAAGCACGGGTTAAGTAATATATGCTATAATTACAAAATCTCTAATATTTACACTTAGTGTTCTATTCCTCATTACGGCATGAAAATCGTCAACATGGGCATCGGCGAACATCTGCGAAGCGCTGCATAAGCGCGGAAGCCCCATCAACATCTTAAATCCATTAGGTATTATACTGTACGCGCTGTTTGTTGTAAGCTCTTAATTTGCCTCTTTTTCTTTGGGTTCCGTATCTCAAAAGGAAAAACGGAACCCTTATAGGATCACTTGTGTGTCTGTCTCTCTGTCTGTCTGTCCGTCTGTCACAGCCAGTTTGCTCCGAATGTAATGGACCGATCAAGTTGAAATTTGGTATACATATCAATTTGAGTGACCCAAACACGGATGTGTACCGTAAATAAATTAATTTATAATATTGGGGTCAGTTTTGGGGGGCAAATAAGAAAATTAAAAAAAATGTTTTGTTAACTGTACCGTGTGACATATCAAATGAAAGGCCTTAACTGTGAGGGTCTCAAATTTTTTTTTTATAATTTTAAAATAAACTGTTTTAAAGTTATAACTGAAAATAGACGAAAATTGGCCATTCCCCCCCCCCCCCCCCCCCCTTATCTCCGAAACTACTGAGCTGAAACTTTTGAAAAAAAAAATACAGATAATAGTTCTATACTTATAGATTACAGGAAAATATATAAGAAGTCTATGGTCTTAAAATAACATGGTAAATCTCTCGATATTGTGCGTACAAACTTACATTTGCAGTTGGAATGTATGGGAGACTATGTTTACCAACTACAATGTTAAGTTTGTTCTTAGGAGAAATTCTTCCCAAGTACGGAACCCTTCATTGTGCGTGGTCCGACACGCATTTGGCCGGTTTTTGGTATAGGTAATTCTCTCTGCTACAAACACGAGACCGTCCTTTTCAGGGGCATCAACTAATGAATCAACCAAACTATAGTTCCTCAATTTTAAAACTAGTTACCTATTCAACAACAAACATTCTTCCTTTCTACAACTTCCTTCCTAAATTGGTTCACAGTCTCCCCCTTAACGGCGCCGGCGCTCATTTGAACGCCTCGCGCGGACCACACACGACGTTCGGAAATAGACTCGATCATACGCTTGAATGGGAGCGACGGACTTTTCTTTGGATATGGCGAGTTTTAGCTGGTTGTTGGATGAAAGCTAAAGTTAAATAATTTATTTCAAATAGGCACATACTCGTAAAAGGCACTTTTGAACGTCAAAAATTACAAAAAAAAAATTGATTCTAGTTGCCCCTTCCAAAAGGTAATTACGTATGGAGAATAATGGGCAAGAAACTCCCTTACCACGTTCAGTGCCATGTCGGACAATGCTGGGCGACACTTAACTTTCCCAATAACCACACAAAAGATTTGAAATTGACAAAAAAATTACTTTTTGTTTTTTTTATTAACAATATTATGAAATATGCATTTTTTACTTACAAAACATTGACATAACCGCGGAAATCGTTAAAAAAAAGAAAATACTTCATGTTGCCCAACATTGTCCCCCATGGCCTGCTGCGTATGATTATTTGAACTTTATTTCGTTAAAGGCGCGGCTTTAACGAAATAAAGTTCAAACAATCGTTAAAGCCGCGCGGGTCATTCTGCGTACAATATTGCCTTGTATTTTTATTTGTTATTGTTAACCGACAGCTCACAAAAGACGTTTAAACATAGCTCTGACTGCCGGACACCATTGTCCCCCACGGCCCGAACGGAACATGTTGGTGTCGCCCAACATTGTCCGACATGGCCTGAATGGAAATTTATCATTTTATTCCGTGGCGTTGAACATGTTACTTACTCTTTTAAAATGTTAACAATATTTTGTATACATTAATTATTATGTGAAGACGATGCACTTACCTAGAATAAAATTACTATACCACAATAGGTAAAAATAATGAAAAGTGAGGTAATGACACACAAATTTATGAAAATCATTGATAAAATTAATAAAGTACGTGGTTAAAATTATGTATACCTAACCTACTGATGTTTGATTCCTTCGTTTGTTCCGATAACATCGTTTTTACCCGACTGCTCCAGAAGTAGGGTAATGTTTTTCGAGAGTATGTAAATGTATGTATTAGTATGTGAAGCCGTTTAGGCTACAGAACTTGCCAAAGAAATAGTGTTTGGTAAGCTCTGTAGCCTAAACGGCTAGATGGATTTTGACATACGAGGTGTCGTTAGATTCGTCTTAATTGTGGGGGTGACATAGGTTATATAATATTTATATATTGTATCTGAAAATACAAAAAACAAGGAGGGGAAGGTTTTTTTAAAATAAATTACAACAATACTGGTATCAATTAAAGCTAGTAATGAGACAATTCTAAATATAAGTATGTATAATAATATATGTTCCGTGTGGTGCCGGACGTAAAGAATAGCACTACCCCATTTCCTCCCTTGGGTGTCGTAAAAGGCGACTGAGGGACTTACTAGAGAATGGGCAGCAGCGTTCTCTATGCATTTTTACACCATACTGCGATCGCCAACCCGCCTGCCAAGCGTGGCGATTATGGCAAACCCCCCCAATTGGGGGAGGCCTATGTCCAGCAGTGGACGTCTTTCGGCTGAAATGATGATGATGATGATGATAATAATATAATTAAAAAAGCTTGAAAAAATAAAACTAAAAACCCGACTGCAAAAACACATAACTGAAGAAAGAAAAACAAGCTTTATAATCTATAGAATTTTGGTATCGCAGGCGACAAATAAAACAGATCGAAAGCTAGACAGATTGATACATTTTTATGGCTTAAGTTTAACTTACCACCAAATATAGTAACATAGAGACAAAAATAGTAATTGATCACCAAAATTAAACCAAAGTTCAGTTTCGGGTAGCTTGTTTTATTTCCATATAAAAATCAATCTACCTAGCCTTTTCCCAACTATGTTGGGGTCGGCTTCCAGTCTAACCGGATGCAGCTGAATACCAGTATACGACCGACAGTATACCAGTAACCGAGTAACTGGTTAACACGATACCCCTTGGTAAGACTGGCTGTCAGACTTTTGGGCTTCTGGCGACCCGTAACGACTCTCAAAGATCCACGAATAACAGCCGGGACCAACGGCTTAACGTGCTTTCCGAGGCACGGAGGAGTCTATGCATTTTTAACACCATACTGCGATCGCCAACCCTGTTTTATTTCCATATATTTTTTCTATAATAATCTAGTCGTTTCTGGCCCTCGTCGGACGCTGCCGCGGCACAGCTCGCTTCGCTCGTTCGGCTCGTGCATAGGAGGTCACAGTTTTAACCTAACCTAACGTAATATGGCATCATAATACTTTATTTCGTAATAAGCCTACATTTTATGGCAATCACAGTGGTTTATTTAGGCAGAAATAGCGCATTAATTTGCTCGTTATGATTAGGTGATCATTTACTACATTTGGTGTTCGAATACATTTTATGGTGGTCATTATATTTAACCCCAATTTTTATTATGATGACAAGTAGATAAAATTACTTAACCATTGTTTCCAGCATATAATTCCATCCCACACAAGCACCAACAAATTAATTATTCATCAACCTACATATTAAATCGATAATATACTAATCACTATACATAAAGATTGAATATATAAATAACATTGAAGTGTCCGTTTGTAATGTCAAAATATCAGATTTTTACTAAATGCATATGAAAGTATATACGTTACTTATAGGGAAAAAAAAACATTTTAATTTTTTTTGTCCTGTCTGTTTGTTCCGGCTAATCTCCTAAACGGATATACTTATTTTGACGAGACTTTCACTGGCAGATAGGTGATATTAAATCAATCTGCCTAGCCTTTTCCCAACTGTGTTGGGGTCGGCTTCCAGTCTAACCGGATGCAGCTGAATACCAGTATTTTACATAGAGCGACTGCCTATCTGACCTCCACAACCCAGTAACTGGGTAACACGATACCCCTTGGTAAAACAAATTGGCAGATAGCCGATATTATAAGGAGTAAAGTCACTCGGCATCGCCCCAACACCCGCCGCGTGCGCGGCTATTGATATTATTACGAGTAGATTGTGTCCAAATTTTTCTGATTTCAGGTGAGACAGAAAAAAAAAACGTTTTGAACAAATTATGGAAATGTGTCGTATTACTGATACTGAATCAAAAAAAAAAAAAAAAAAAAAACCCACAGCTTAAAAAAAACCTGTATAATATTCACAGCAAGTTTGTACACTTTGTTACCACAAGTAAAGCGCGCGTCGCTTCGTGAGATAAAATTACTATACTAATATTATAAATGTGAAAGTTTGTATGTTTGTTGTTTGAACTGTTTGTTGGGCACACAGATAGTTTATAACTTGGATTAACACAGACGGTACTTTTAATCCCGGTAGTACTTTCGATCGACATCCACGCGGGAGAAGCCGCGGGCAAAAGCTAGTCGGTAATATACTAATCGATATTCAATAAATTGCGTACTAGCGACGAGACAAATCGATATTTGTTAATATAAACAATACTTTACGTCTACACTGTCTGGTGGCCGACAATTTGACAAGCATAAAGACACGGTTGTAATGTTAGCGGGGAATTATGGGCGGGAGGAAAGTTATGTTTTGTTTTGGTCTTATAGATGCTATGTTGTGGTAATTATTTAAGTAAATAGATTAGTTGGAATGTTGGATTATTGGCTCTTTATTGTTAGGGCGAAGTGATTTTGTGAGGTACCTACCTACTGTTGAGGTTTTGTCCCGTTGGCTTTGACAACCAACCTCCTTGAATATTTTAAAAGTTGATGGCATGTATAATGAGATGTAAATAGTTTTAACAGGACTAGAAAAAAAACAAAAATCTTACAAAAAAAAAAAAAAAATAAATTGAGACAAACGACATCAAAAAAAAAAAAAAAAAAGTACAAAGTGATTTTTTTTTTCCTGTCTAAGGACACCGACTTCCGAATTTAAAGTTATGTTTAACTTTGTAGTTTGTTTTTGGAAGTCAGTTGTATTTTTTTTTGTGTAGATTATTATTTTTCACGTTTTAGTTATTGTAGGTACTTGGTATTGGAGGAGCTCGTGGCTAAGTAATAACAGCCGCACGGGTCGATCCGTCAGGTTAAGCTACGCTTGCCGGGGTTGGTCAGTGGATGGGTGACCATCTTTACATACCGAGACTCCTCCGTGCCTCGGAAAGCACGTTAAGCCGTTGGTCCCGGCTGTCATTCGTGGATCTTTGACAGTCGTTAAAGGTCGTCAGAAGCCCAAAAAGTCTGACAACCAGTCTTACCAAGAGGTATCGTGTTACCCAGTTACTGGGTTGTGGAGGTCAGATAGGCAGTCGCTCCATGTAAAATACTGGTATTCAGCTGCATCCGGTTAGACTGGAAGCCGACCCCAACATAGTTAAGAAAAGGCTAGGCAGATTTTTGAGTTATTGTAGGTACTTACGCCACACATGTCGTCTTCCACTACTTCCTATGTAAACAACCTTCACCTTTTAAAGATAATTTAATTATTGATCTTTTAGTATACGTGTTTTATTAAAATTTCATCGCATTCATTAATATTATTCATAGAATTTCATTAATTATTAATGCGTCTTATTTGGGACAGCGCTCCTGGATGGGCGAGTCCTATTACTGGCTGGACGTGTGACGTTGCGAGAGCTCAGTACAGAACATGCAAGCTAACCACTTAAGGTCACTGGCATATATCTGCGTATTAACCAAAAATTCATGAAAATGTGGGTTGAGGCATAAAAAAAAAAGAAAATATTATTAAAATCTCTGCGTGTATGACTGCAGCCTCACTTGACATTTGACAGCTATTTAGGCGGGAAGTGACAGTGTGCTCGTTATCGACGCCATCTTGGTTTATTTTTCTTTTGTTTTTGTTTACACATTGTCTAGCCGGCGCAGGCGGCGCTTACAGCCTGGTGTTAATTTTAATTTTACATGCTAATTTGATTTTGGCGCCTATTCTATTGTGTGGTTCACTATGGTTTCATTAGCATTAAATAAGAGTGAAGACTGTTGACCTTGTTTTTCTACTTTAAGGCCTCCACAGGCAACTCAATGGCGCTATTCTTGGCATTTTTTTTCATTTACTTCGTTAAGATGTTGGTAGCTAACCAGGCGGATTTAGAACAAGCCCTACCACCAACCAAACCGAGCAGAAAAATTTGCCCCCACTGTGAATCGAACCCGGGACCTCTGGGTCCGGGTCTGGGTCTTACCACTAGACCACAGAGTCGGTTAGATAAGTATAGTTCCAAAGTTTGACATTACGAAATGATACACCTTGATCTCCAACTTTCTACCCTGTTCCTCATACCTCTATAAGTCCTCCTGCCAGATCGACGGAGAGAGACAACACCAAACTCAAACTCAAAGCATTTATTTCAAATAAACCAATTACAGGCACTTTTGAATTGTCAAGGGGTCGGTCAGTCAGAAAGATGAAGCTAGTCGCCCATTCCAAAGCGTAGTAGGTTCCTATGGCGAAGAACGGACAAGAAACTCCACGGACACTCTTTTAAAACAAAATATTGTTACAAAAAATGGGTTACATCATTCATGTTGAAGTTATACATGTGAGAACAATGTAGAAAGACGTGCACGTTAGAAGCGTCCGTAATAAAAATAATTCAAAAATTAAAATAAGCCGTGGCAGCTAAGAGATGACCATTCCCAACTGACGGCGCCCGTTCACGAACATGACGCATGGATTAGCACCATTTAGCTCAACCATTATGAAGGGAACTTAATGATCCAACACACACGCCACCACCAACGAGACATTTGAGTGAGCATGACATACTCTGAGCCGCCAGAGCACGTTAAAGTCAATAAAAGACATATTTCCCGGTAAATGGTAGCTCTATAGAACATAGTACTCACACCTGTGCTATGCAATTATATAATTCAAGGAGATTGAGTTTATACAATGCAAAGATAGTCTTACAATCTTCAGCAGCTCCAATAATATTTTCAAATGCTAATCAATTAGTTTATGCGCCCTTAAGGAGCAAGACCAGCATTGAGCCAAGCATTTTTGTCAGCGATGTAATCCCCCAACTTATAATATGTTTGGCTGCATAGTGTGCGTTTTATATAAGATTTAAATTTAAATTTAGTACCAAAGGAGACTAGCACCAAAGCAGGAGATATTATAGTGCACAAGTGTTTGCAGACACAGGTGCACTTTCTTTTCCCTCACTCTCATAGTCCGATGGAACGGCAATCCAACACAACAGGGGAGAGATCAGGCGCAAACGACGGCATAACTTGCTTTCCGAGGCTCAGGCCAACGCCCAATTTCCTAACTCCGGGCTCATCATCATCTTCATTTCAGCCGATAACGTCCACTGTTGGACATAGGTCTCCTCCAAGCACCGCCATTTCGACCGGTTCTGTCCTTCCCGCATCCAGCGGATTCCTGCGGCCTTCATAAGGTCATCAGTCCACCTTGTGAGTGGCCTTCCAACTCTACGTTCCCACGCGGTCACCATTCCAGAACCTTTCGGCCCCATCGGCCATCTGTTCTGCGAGCAATGTGCCTTGCACATTGCCACTTAAGTTTCGCAATTTTTCGGGCTATATCGGTTATCTTGGTTCCTCTGCGGATCTCTTCATTTCTGATTCAGTCACGTAGGGAAACTCCAAGCATAGCCCTCTCCATTGCCCTTTGGGTGACTTTTAGCCTTCTAATAAGGCCCACTGTGAGCGACCACGTTTCAGTGTCATAGGTCATCACTGGCAACACGCACTGGTCAAAGACTTTCGTCTTGAGAGACTGTGGTATGTAGGACGAGAAGATACTGCGTAGCTACCCGAACGCTGCCCAGCCGAGTCGGATTCGACGATTGACCTCTATCTCGAAGTCCGGGATGCTACTGACAAGCTCCTAATGAAATCACCCAATAACACGTTGCCCAAGCTGGGGGAATCAAATCCAGGATCCTGCGCTCAGCAGTTGCGCTTGACTATGAGACCACTGCGGCAGTCGATATAAGTATTTGTAAATCAATCGATAAAACACACCTCACATACTGAATGAATGAAATGCATCGACCCCAGCGTGGTTTATCCCGACTTGATTACTCGAATGAACCCAAAGATTCACACTAGGCATCCTAACAAAACACACTTCACATCCTTCACATAAATCAGATGATTAGATAGGTGTACCTACATTACCATAATATTTTAAACTCTTAAATAATTCAACAGTAAAACCTTTGACCTTTACATTGTCGGCACACGATAAATTTCGGCGTCTTCAAAAGTCTGACACTTACACTTATGCAGATTAACCATCTTCGGCGAAGATTAAAGGAGGTTCTGACTTTAGTGTAAGTAGATGTAGGTGTCTTTGGCGCCATTCATGGACTTCATTCATATTACTCAAAAAGCTTTGTCTTTGTTTGAGTGCCTAAATTACATTAACGGGCTTGCTCGCGCTGGGTGTTAAATTAGTGGAGTATCATCACTCTAGGAGAATCTCTCAACCCAATATTGTCTTGTGTTGTAGACACTTTTGTAGCCATGGACCTCTTTAATCCTATGCAGACACACTGTACAATATACAATATCTACCAGCTTTGGTAATCCCTGGTTCAGATTCTGTCACTGACTACAGGAGCATCATCATCAGCATAATATAGCATCTGTAATTACACACCATTAAGCTCTATGGACACTCGATAATAATAAATAATTTATTCAAGCAACAAGACTCCGTGTTAGTAACAATATACTTACGAACTATGTACGAGTATATTAGTAATACATTAACACAGACACAATATGTGACATCACTGCTGCAAGGTAACAGGCCCAGCTGATACCCTGCAGCAGTGGTTTTTAAACGCACAATCCAGCCTACTTGCTACCATAGACAGGATGCTGTTGGTGCTGTCCCGTACCCTACTAACCAAGGATGCGCACCGCTTCCGCATCACAGTGTAGAAGCAAAGCGAGCTTCAGCAAACATCCCAAATGTGCTGCAGTATCGGGGCAACCCCAACAGCACCCTAAATGCATTATTGTACTGAACGCGAAGGGCTCTGTATGATTTCTAAGTAGGTATAATGAGCCCAGACTGCAAGAGTAAAAAGACGTGCAGTAAGCACTAAATATAGTGCGCTTGACCTCTTTAGAAGCACGCCTGAATCTGTGGGCAATCATGTTAGCTCTCACACACAGCGCCCTCCATCATTTCAGCCGAAAGACGTCCACTGCTGGATATAGCCCTGACAGCGACTCGGCTGGGCAGCGTTCGGGAAGCTACGCAATATCTTCTCGTCCCACATACCGCAGTGTCTCAAGACGAAAGTCTTTGACCAGTGCGTGTTGCCAGTGATGACATATGGCACTGAAACGTGGTCGCTCACAATGGGCCTTATTAGAAGGCTAAAAGTCACCCAAAGGGCAATGGAGAGGGCTATGCTTGGAGTTTCCCTACGTGATCGAATCAGAAATGAAGAGATCCGCAGGAGAACCAAGGTAACCGACATAGCTCGCAGAATTGCCAAACTTAAGTGGCAATGGGCAAGGCCCATTGCTCGCAGAACAGATGGCTGTTGGGGCCGAAAGGTTCTGGAGTGGCGACCGCGTACCGGAAGACGTAGCGTCAGAAGGCCTCCCAGAAGGTGGACTGATGACCTTGTGAAAGCCGTAGGAATCCGCTGGATGCGGGAAGCACGGAACCGGTTGAGGTGGCGGTGCTTGGGGGAGGCATATGTCCAGCAGTGGACGTCTTTCAGCTGAAATGATGACAATAAGTTGTAAGGGTTTGATGTAATATCTTATTATTGCGGTAGACCCCAAAAGGCTACCGTGTGATGTTGTATGGAAAAGAACGGCCACGACATCATCATCTTGTAGGTCGTGGGTTCAAACTCAGGCTCAAGAGACATCAAGGGTTGGGAGAGTCTCGCTTTATACGTCAGGTGGTCTTGGCGCTCTACTATCTACTATCAACTACCAAGGTCCCCGAATTCAAATGACAATAGTAGATACCTACTGCCCCAACAATTACCTACCTAAATAAATACAATTGTTCATTCCAATCCTCCGCTTGAATACTTTACATTACACAACCTCACTGTCACAATTGGTTAACTTTTGGAAGTCACGTTACGGTTGGTGTATTCAATACCAATTAAATTGTTTGGTTGATACAAATAAAATGTGATGTCATAGTGTTATTATGCCAAAGGTAATTATATCAACTATAGAATAAAAAGGATAGGCCCTATGTTGTGTAAATAGAGATTGAGCTAAAATAACAATGTTTTATTTTAAATGAATATGTGTAAGTACTTGCAAATAAATCAGTCGTTACGGATCGTCAGAAGCCCGAAAGTCTGACAACCACAAGGGGTATCGTATTACCCAGTAATTGGATTTTGGAGGGCAGATAGGCAGTCGCTCCATGTAAAATACTGGTATTCAGGCACATCTGGTTAGACTAAAAGCTGACCCCAACATACTTGGGCAAAAGGCTAGACACATGATGAAGTATAAATAAATATTTTATGGAATAATTTCTTTTGATGTTACTATTAGTTACACCAAAAATCTACAGATTGTTTTCTTCGGTAATCTCGGTAATTTATTTATTTCCAAACTTCAACACACGTTACATCAATGAGCTCTCGACCTCTGAACTAGGACATCCTGTATGACAGGGGTCGACCATTCTCCAGTTATATAGATCAGCATGAGAAGGCTTAGACTAAATACAATTTACACTGATTTTTTACACTAATTAAAATAAAAGTGTGTGTTAAAGTGTGTCAAGAATTTTCTAATACCTTTTATAAAGTTTCATATTGAGACACGAAGCAACAAAATACGATCAAGAAGAATGTGGCCGCTTTTCCTTAGATCGAATTTTTTTGGTTCGTGTTTTTCATAATTCGGTGGACCGTGTGGACCGTGGACCGTGATACGTGACTCTTAAATTAAATTATCTGCGATAATGTCAGCTAGCACACGCCAATATACCTACCAACAAATACAATGAAAACTATAGGTACCTACTCAAACAAAATACAAAAAATGCAAACATAACTCAAGATTTAAATAAGTCTCCAGGAATAAATAATAGTCAATGATAATGAAAACATGCTTAGAACAATCTTTTAAGACATTTTATTGTATGTATAGATCACACCACTTAAATGCAAATTTAATGAGGCATGCAAACTAATCTTCAACACTTTTCCTTAAAACTCAATTACAGTTTTAACACATTAATATCTATTTATAACCAAACCAATTAGTCCGTAGATTGTACATTATAATTAAAAAAGCTTCCTGATTGATTAATAAAGAACTGAAGAAAATTACTAAATTAATTAAAGAAATAATTAATAAGCGAATCTGATTGACACGCTCATTTTGAGATTATTAACGAGTTATTATTAATTATTATTACAGGAATACAATGATTTTGAAGTGTGAAACAAGTCACATAAAAAAATAATCGAAACTATAAACAGATATGAGGAAAGTGGTATAATATGTGAGTGGCGAGTCTGACTTGATTGTATGATGTTCCGTATGATTATATTTTATATATTTATTATTATTATTATTATTATTTCCCTCTTAGATCTAATATTACATGGTAACCTATTGCGATAGTGGACTTATTTAACTCTTATTCTAACTTATTGTTATAATTAAATTTTGTAACTTATTAGAAACAATGCATTCTTTGTGAACTCACTCAGAGAACAACAGAATAGGTCCGAAATGATTTTCTTTGAATCAAAAGAATATAGCATTTTTTTTAAATTAATTTATTGGAATTTTATGAGCAACCTAATTTATTTTAAATATTTTTTTAATTTATGGTAAAAACCATAAACGAAGGCAAGTGACAGACTACCAAGCTCTTAATATTCAAAATTTTATTTTCTTAATAATCAACCTTTTTTTTCTCTTTAAAATTTAAATAATACACCTAAAAATTTAAGCTATTGAATTTAAATATCTCAGTAGTCCGTTCGCATGTTTTATTACTTATCCTAGTTAAACAGGGAAACCTATTATTAGCCATACAATCTGTAATTATACATACTTTGTAATATACTATATATGTATCGCTGTTGGTGGCCTAAATAAATAAATATTGAAATAAAACAATTACAGACCGAATTCGCAAATTAAATTAAATTATTTATTTTAATTGTGTCATCATACCTACCTATATTTGCAGGCTCTTGGTAGGTACCTACTTATTTATGTATATCTTATAACTATGTAGGTACTAGTGTCAAACAAAATGTCGGGTTAAAAAGCTCTGGCCATAACCGACGGAAGCCTTGCCGCCAATTCCTTCAAAACCCGACAAAGTTCTATTATTATCTTCTGAAAAGCTTTTTATATAGCGGCACCTAAATAATGCCACTTAAAATTTAGACGCATGCACAAAAAAATATATAAAAAATAGGTCAAAAGTACAATCCGCAACATTTCCACAGAACCCTAAACAGTAATTACATTCAGCAATAAAACTCCAACAATTGTAGATTTTATCGCGATCATACAATTTAATATTAACTAACACAACTTAATTACTATATTATGTTATAATTTCTTTAAAAAATCCTAGTTCGTCGATATCCGTTCAATAATTCAATGTGGCCCATGTCTATCAATATAATAATTCTGTCAAAGTTTAATTGAAATTCTGTACAAAGCGCACCGCAGTATTATTGATACATTATGAGTGCGCGAAAGAGCCATAGAAGCAATTTACAACTGAATTACAAATCTGGACGAAGCCCCACTAAATACACATTCAGGTTAAATCAATTGTCGTACATCCATCTCTTTCTTACCAACAGAAACACCATAAGTTAGAGAAGGATGGAGGATGTAAAAGATGTTGTCGAGCAATGAAAAGCGAACGGTTAACGCCTACAAAACGAATGGGGAAGGGTAAAAAGCTTGTTTGTTCGGGGGCGTGTCCCCCCGACGAGGCGAGGGGCGCAGTCACACGGCAGCCGCCGCCGGGACCAGTGCCCGTGTCACACGCAACTGACATTTCAATCTGACAGCCGTGGCTGTCCAACACGCGCCCTTTGCATCAAAAAACTAGTGCGGTAGAATTAAGAAATCATGCTAATCGATTCCGATAAATATTAATGTGAAGACTGTGTCTCATTCAAATTAACTGACATTATTTTATACTGTGGACTGTGCTGTATAATGTACTGCCTCTAATAAACTTGTAATCGGTTCGGAAAATTGTGTGAAGATGGCTTTTGAAGATCGCTGCAGTCCGAACCAGGCTAACAGCCCTGGACCTGTCACTGGAAGAGTACCTGCACCTCACGCGGAGAACCCCACGAATTATTGCCCCCCAAGTCAGTATACTTGTACCACAATTGACTCAAGATATGAGCGAACATCCCCAAACATGACTATAGTCAAAGTGCAGCCAAATTCTCCTCCACCAAGTCCTGAGAACCAAAACGAGATGGACGGTTTCCAGAACTACTATCATCCAGAAACGCCTGATGTTAAGCCCCAAATAAACCCTGAAAACCAGAGATTCGAGAATGATAAACATCGAGCTCAAAGACAACAGCCGTCGGTCCCTATAGCTTTCTCAATAAACAATATCCTACACCCTGAATTTGGTTCGAATGCGTTAAGGAAAACAAATAAAATCGAGGGTCCCAAACCAGTTGGGCCAAACCACAGCATTTTGTACAAGCCCTACGATTTATCGAAATCTCAGCATAACTTCCAAAAATACAGCTTCGATTACTTAAAATCGAAAGAATCAGAATTCAGCTCCTTGCCACCTCTCGGGGGTTTAAGACAGACGGTTTCTCAAATCGGAGAGCAGGTTCCGAAAGAAAGGGAGATGCCGAAAGTGATAGAGAATCAGAAAAGGCCTGATTCTGCGAGCTCAGTGGTTTCGTCTACTTCGAGTGGGGCTTTATCGACCTGTGGAAGTACTGATACAAATAGCCAGTCAGGCAATGCATCTCTATGGCCAGCTTGGGTTTACTGCACTAGATACAGTGACAGGCCTAGTTCCGGTAAGTGGCAACAATTTTTTTCTCATTTTTTGTGGCAGTGTTGTTTATTTTGCGAGACAGGTGTTTTAATTTTCTGTTGATATTATTGCGGATTCTCGCGTTTTTTTGTTTACGTAAGAAATTGTTTGTTTTGCGTGACCAGGAGCTTTGGAGTTGACGTATTTATTTTTGACAGGTTTTTTTTTAATTGGTTGAATAAAGAGTCGACTTACAAAGAAGGTTCTATCAAATGGTAATGGATTATCGATTTCGATCTTACCAGGCTGTTAATAAGCTAATTAGTGAAAAAACTTAGAGGTGCTATTAAATAATTCAGTTTTATATTATTTTTTCCGGTTTAGTGTTTCTGAATTTATTGGCTGTTGATTTTTTATACAAAAACCATGTATAATTTACATTGACGACATTATCGACCCATTGCTCTTTTGAAAACCCTTTTTATCATGTCATATTATACCACAGAACTTAAAAACTAAACTTCGTGCCACATCGCGATTACACAACTTTTAAACGGGTAAAATATTCCATTCGGACAAAAACATACATAAATATTTTGACAATGAGTCTTCGAAGTATAGTTGTATGTATTAGAATATATTACATCAAATGATCCGTAACATATGCTGGTATATTTTGTGTTTGTTGACACATCACTACTGATGTAATGACTTTCGTATTTATTTATTCAAAACATTGTTTTCTTTTTTATTTTGAATTAATTTTAGGCTGAATGCGGCGTCCTTTATGGGAGTTTTAATGGATAGGACATCTTTATTGCATTTGAAATTTAAAATAGGAGTTTGTTTGTTTAAATTCAACATCCGGTATTGAATTTAAAATGGCCTATGACTGTTTTGTTTACACTTTTGTTATGGTTTCTTTATTATTATGACTAGGTTTCCATTTTCGACTAAAGATCGATAAATATTTTTTCGCTAAATAGTTGCTCTTCCTGTATTTAACTCGTTTTTCTTGGTTCTTGTTAACATACATAAATACATAGACACATAAACTGACGCCATTTTCTCGTTTATACGCCATAAACGCGCGTCGATTGCGAGTACCTACTGCTGTTTTTAACAAAATTTTATATCTATGTTTTATGTTAGAGGGAATGGTTTTCGCACTTATTCCTTCAGGTGGATCACTGTGCGTCCATTGCGACCATTGGTGGTTATTTCAACCAGCCCACCTCCCTCCAGAAGTTGATCTGTTTCGAAAATCTGTGATAGATCTGTGTGCCCCGAGGGTTTCTGTTCTAATCTGGGTGACGCCTGTACAATCAAAGAGCGCATGCGCGACGGTTTCCTCCGTTTCTATGCACGCCCTGCACAGAGAACTATCCGTTATGCCTATTGTGTGGAAGTGTTTGTTTAACGAGTTGTCTCCCGTGATAGTCGCCATGGTTTATAGTAATAGAGCTTGTGGTTATTAAATTGTTCGCCTAGGAAGAACTACTACCATTCTTAATTCTATCACTAATCAGCATGACTATGTCCCGGTTTGAAGATGGTAACAAGCACATGGAACGCCCCCTTAATCTCCAAGATCGGCAACGTAAGGAATTCAAAATATTTTATTTCACATAAACCTACATGGGCATTTATGAAACGTCAGAAGCTAGGTACACGGTTCCAATTAGTCGTTTCCTATGGAGAAGAGCCGGCAAGAAACTCCTCGGTTACCATCAATTGTTATCATCATTAATCTTTACTTTTCATGAGCAACTTTACTTAAGAGTACTGTATTAAATATCTCTCACTTAAAATACTTAAAATCTGTTACAAATAAATGATTTTTCTACTTTTGTATCGCTTTGATACTAAATAGCGGCAACAGATTTTTACTAATCGAGAGATTTTTAAGTACAGTAGTTATATCAAAAGTAATGATGCCACAGTTGACCATACTCTTTTAAAAATAATTGACTATAGTAAAAGTCAATCATTTTTAAAAGGGTGGTCAACAACACACATAAAGCTACATGGGCACTTATGAAACATCAGAAGCTAGGTGCACGGTTCCAATTGGTCGTTTCCTATGGAGAATAGCCGGCAAGAAACTTCACTTTTAGTCTTCTAAAAGTAATTGGCTTTTACAATGTTTTCAAATTACAGTTTCAATGTGTATGGGAGGACAGTGTAGATCTGTTATCAGCAAATTCTTGTATTATAGCTGATCTATTGTGATGATGTGAGTTTGAAGTGAGCAGTAGTGTCAATCCTTATGCTACATCAGGTGAATAACAGATCACGTCAAACTCAGATCACTTAAGTGTTTTCGTTGAGATTTTCACAAAATAGTTAGGCAGGTGTCCTTGGCAAATTCTATTCTATTATATTTTTTTAAGGTTCTGGCTCTATCGGTAACGTTCGATGATTTTACCAATGTCAAGGTATGAGAAAAAAAAATCAAAGAAATGATCGCAAACTGGAACGCGACTATTGATCAGTGTTTGTAGCGGTGGTATCTATAAAAAGGAAAAACAATTTTTGGTTAATATTTATGTAAAACGTCACAAAATAAATGTTAGAACATATATAATAAATAAATAGAAATATCAACTATAACTGGATTTTATTAATGCTAATGAATTTATAAAGGACTAGCTTTTGCCCGCGGCTCCGCCCGCGTAGATGTCGGTTATCGCGTAAAAAAAGTAGCCTATGTCCTTATCCGTATCCCAGGCTATATCTCTACCAAATGTCATGACGATCGGTTCAGCGGTTTAGGCGTGAATGAGAATGGGCAAGAAACTCCACACTTACCTACTCTTTTGAAATGTTAATAATATTTTGTATACATTAATTAATAATTTGTATGTGAAGACGATGTACCTAGAATAAAGTTACTATACCATAATAGGTAAAAAGAAATGAATGTTTCTATTACGGACGCTTCTAACGTGCACGTCTTTCTACATTGTTCTCACATGTATAACTTCAACATGAATGATGTAACCCATATTTTGTAACAATATTTTGTTTTAAAAGAGTGTCCATGGAGTTTCTTGTCCGTTCTTCTCCATAGGAACCTACTACGCTTTGGAATGGGCAACTAGCTTCATCTTTCTGACTGACCGACCCTTTGACAATTCAAAAGTGCCTGTAATTGGTTTATTTGAAATAAATGCTTTGAATTTGAGTTTGAGTTTGAATGAAAAGTGAAGTAATGACAGATAAATGAATTATGTGATGATGGTGGTGCTCACATATTTACAAACATTGTTAAAGTAGATGATTTTCCTAAAATGTTAACAAGTTATAAGTCAGTGTGTGAGTTAAAATAATCTGCACAGAATAGCCGTCGGTATAACAGCCCTTCCCCATCCGATGGGCCGTCGGATTGTTTGCCAACATTACAAAAAAAAAAGTAAGATATAGGGCACTGCACTTCATAGGCTTATTGATACCCCGTCGGTTAATGACGGTCTTTTCATGGTATGGCAATATGCTCTACTTCGCTAATGTATTCTTTTATTGTTTTTTTTTCTTTCTCTTAAAACGTCGGAGTTTTATCCGGATATAACACATTAGTTTTCAAACCGTTTTGTGGTTTTTAATTGTATATTTTGCTTTTGTTTTTAATGGGGGGTTATTTTAATTATTTTATTTTGTTTCTATTTATTGTACCTACTCTGGACGCTTTTAACATGTAAGTTTTTTTATTTTTACATCGTTCTCACATTTAGTTATAAAATTCAACATTACTTATAGATGTAACTGATACTTTTGTCACAATTTAATTTAAAAGAGTGTCCGTGGAGTTTCTTGCCCGTTCTTCTCCATAGGAACCTACTACGCTTTGGAATGGGCACGTATCTTCATTTTTCTTACTGACCGACTCCTTGACAATTCAAAAGTGCCTGTAAATGGTTTAATTGAAATAAATGATTTGAGTTTGAGTTTTAATGGAATTTGATTTAACTTTTTTGTTTATTTTATTGTTTATGCGTCGTCATATTTACGAAGGTGCAAATTAAAGATTTTCTGGCAAAAAAAAAAATACTAGTATTTCAACAAATCCTTTTTATTTATGTGTTTTTTTTTTTTAATGTTTGAATTAATATCTTTTCCTAAATTATTGTGAAGTTGGCTTCTCTAACTCAATTTAGCCGTATTGAAATGGTTTTTGGGTTTCTGCTTGATAATTACTGTCTTCAATAATAACTGAAACCAATGGATTTACGTAGCACGAAAATCAAAGTCAAAGTCAAATCATTTATTTCAAATAGGCACGTAAAATGCACTTTTGAACGTCAAAAATTACATGAATAGTTAATTGATTCTAGTTGCGCCTTCCAAATGGTAGTTATGTATGGAGAAGAATGGGCAAGAAACTCCATACTTACTCTTTTAAAATGTTAACAATAGTTTGTATACATTACACAATAATTATAGGTAAAGACGATGTACCTAGAATAAAAATTACTTACCACAAATGGTAAAAAGAATGAAAAGTGAAGTAATGACAGAAAAATTAATAAATGCGATAGGTACATGGTGCTCACATATTTACAAACATTGTACATGATTTTCCAAAAAAAATCTCTAAAAAAAATCTCCATCAATCCAGAATAACCGTGGCAAGTGCACTTTAACCTTGCAAATCATTTAAACACTTGTTTTTTAGCGCCTCGACCAGTCAATATGACACTGTCAAAATGACATTAGTCTAAATGTCATGTTTTAAAAACCAGCTTTCACTCAGAGAAAGTGTTTTGACAAATCAACAGGGTTAGGGTCAAAATGTAACAGAGGTTATGTTTTAAGTTATTGACAGAAACACTTACTCTATGGATATGAATTATTTATTAATAAATGTCTTTAACTAGCAGTTTGAGCTGGGTTTGGTCTTGTTTAATGTTCCGTAGTCTAAATAAGAAATTCATACAGATCGACTGTTCTGCCAAGAATTTACCATTTTTTTTTGGTTTTACGGTTCCGTACCCCAAAAGGAAAAAAACGGAACCATAAGATCAGTCGTGTTCCGTCTTTTTGTCCGTACCTCGTCACAGCCGATTTGCTCCGAATCTACTGACCGATTAAGTTGAAATTTGGTACACATATGAACTTCTGTGACCCAAACACGGACGTGTAATGTTAATTCGTGAATTTTGAATAAGGGGTTTCACTTTCGGGGGGCAAATGAGAAAAAAAAAGTTTTGCTAACTGTACCGTGTGACGTAGGTATCAAATGAAAGGGGGATATATTTTTTTCCTTAACTAACAAATCGATCTGCCTAGCCTTTTCCCAACTATATTGGGGTCGGCTTCCAGCCTAACCGGATGCATCTGAATACCAGTATTTTACATGGAGCGACTGCCTATCTGACCTCCACAACCCAGTAACTGGGTAACAAGATACCCCTTGGTAAGACTGGCTGTCAGACTTTTGGGCTTCTGACGACCCGTAACGACTGTCAAAGATCCACGAATGACAGCCGGGACCAACGGCTTAACGTGCTTTCCGAGACACGGAGGAGTCTCGGTATGTAAAGATGGTCACCCATCCACGGACCAACCCCGGCAAGCGTAGTAGCTTAACCTGACGAATCGACCCGTGCGGCTGTTATTACTTAGCCACGAGCTCCTTTTTCTTTTTCCTTAACTAACAACTAACTTAAAATAACTACATAGGCATAGGCCTATCTAGTTATTTTTAAGGGTGAGTTTTAACACAATTGGACGTTAATTAATTAATTATTATTAATTATTATTAATTACCTTTATTTGCAATCAAGAAAAAGTTTACGTATACAAAAGTGTCAATCAAAAAAAAAAAAATGTTGTAGTTTTTCGTATAAATATTTATTTAAGAACCAGTAGTCTTTTTTATTACCATTAAGTAAATATTTATTTCACCTATTAATATTGAGCGTTAATAATATATTCAAACACTGATTGTATGTATGTCTGTCATCATGTTTTACACATTATTGTTTTTTGTTCTCATTGTATGTTAATTTTGTGAATTACGATTAGGCGAGGGACTGAATTAAAATTGCAGGAGACTGGTAGAGGAATGAGGTGTTTGAGAAAATAATAGTAGACAGCTGTAATTATCATCAATTTTTTTTTACAAAACATACTTACATACATAAACATACACACTTTTACAAAAAAAAAAAAACCTTGAAGATTTCGTTGTTTTAGGTATACATTTAGACCGTTGAATTTAATTTTTTTTATTTTTGTATGGAAGTCTGATGAATTATTAAAAGTCATAGTTGTAGTTTTTTTTTTTTTGCTTATTTAATTTTGTTGTTTATGATGTTAGTAATATAGTCCTGAGAGTTTTTTAGGGTTTTACCAGTAACCTGCTGTTTAGGGGTTTGCTGGAAGTGTGTCGGAGAGCAGACGCACAGACCTTGTAGCTGTAATTTTGTGAACTAAGCTTTTTACTCTAGTTGTAATCATTATTATTATTGTGCGATTACGCTTTGGGTGATAATCAGGTCGAAACCTATAAGTTGAACCTACTGATATTTTGTGATTGTTACCTGTTATAGTTGCCTTGTGAATTAATAAATAAACCCTGTATAAAATAGTAGCTATTTTATGTATTTTTGAAATGAAAGATTTTAATAATTTATTTGTTCAAAAATATACAGATATTTAAATACCTAATATGTTGATACACTAATAATACACTTTATTCTATGATCAGAAATTGAGCATCTGTGTCTGAACTAGATACAAAATATCTGTATTTCAGACATCAGCGCTCTTCTATAACACATTAAATCAAAGAGATAATAACAAAATAATATGAAAATAAAAGAAAATGACAAATGTAGGACAACAAATTGAAATTAGTTGTAGGTATAGTGATATTAAGATCAACTATTATTTATTTAAACATCGAACGTCAATAAAAGTATTTTTTTGAATGTTTTTGTTACATTTAAGGTCCGTTTCCACTGCTGATAAAAAAGTAAATAGAATTACAGATTTTTACTGCCTTTCATCATTAAAAGACGGCGAAATGATAAAGAAAAATCGCAATAGAGATGTGTCCTGGGTAAAAAAAAGAATAACTGTTTAGTCCGTCAATCAGATAATAAAAAAAATATTAGACACGTATTTTTTGCTTTATCATATTAATAAAAAATGACTTAGATAAAACACATTAAACTTGGGGAGTGGGGCTCGTTACGTCACAGCTACGTATAAAATCTAGTGAGAAGTGACGTCATGCCACATTTGAACTCAATGTATTAATAATCTACATGATGGACAAAACATATTTTTTTAGTCATCATCCCTATTCTTGTGATTACTGATTAGGAAATGTTATTTGTTATCAATTCACCTAATTTAATATTGGCCTATACTTAGTAGGTAAGTAGTACCTACCTTACGAAATTCAACCGAATAGAAGGGTTTTCTTATTTAGATGTAAATTGCAAAATTTATCGATACCATTAAGAAATTATCGACTCGACAGCCTTATTCGATTCACTCAGGAATTATATTGGTCAAGTACTTAGTCATATAATTATGGCAATGCGAACTTATTTATTAGATACTAGCTGCTGCCCTCGGCTTCGCCCGCGTGGCTTTTTCTAAAATTAATGTAGCCTGTTACTTCTTATAACATCAGCTATATATTAATTATTAATTAACTTTCTTTGGGAAGTCTGGAACAATGTCTTAGTACCTATATATTTTAGGGTTGGGCGTTTATAGCTGCGCCACAGTATTTTACTTTTGTGGTTATCTTCGTTTTCCTTTGTAAATTGTAAACTTAAGTTGTTCCAAATAACCTTCAAATTCAAATTCAAATTCAAATCTTTATTGCATATCTCATGTGTGTACAAGGTCTTAATAATAGTTACATGGTTCACATGGACCCTGTCGGGCACAACAATTTGTAGATACAATAGGAAGAGTAGCATGTTTATTATTATTATTATCACCTTTATTATTATTATTATTATTATTTTATATACATTTATATATCTCGGGACCCTGGGGTCCCGGACCTTTGGAAGGCGTACGAGGGGCCGAAGCCAACTCGCAGAGGCCCCTTAGACAATTTTAAATGGAATGAGGCACCAACCGACGATTATCCCTGTATGCACTATGCAGGTGCACCCAAGGACAACCCCCGGTTGGTGTAGGACTATTGTAGGATATGGAAACAAATATATTGGACTATGGGTTTGGGTGGTTCAAATGGACTGGTTACCTAAAACTATGGAAGGACTATGGCCCCTGCCTGATCAATGTTTTATTGTACACGGATAAAATGGCAGGGGGTGACTTGCACACTCATTAATGGGCCCCCGGAAACGGTCGCTAGCACATAGTGATGTAGCGACAAGGGGGCAACATATCCTGAGGTGCTCGAGGAGTGGAGAGGTATTCCACGGCTCTCAGAACAATCCCAGAGCCCGGAAGATGGTCAAGATCCCTACAAGCACTTACTGAAATACTTCCTTCCTCCGAGCACGTTTGCTCTTGCGAATCTCCACTCAAGCCGGCCAATAAAGGCAAGAATGAGGTGGGAGCTCAGTTCCTCGTCAGTGTTCACTCCAGCCGGCCAATAAAGGCAAGCTAGAGATGAGGAACATGACTTCTCCCGGGAGATAGGGTCCGTGGGGTCGCAACTGCCCAACAGCTCGCCACATGCTGCCCTGCGGGTTTCTGTATCTCTCTTGGTCTGGCTCCTCACCCTAGACATGTTCCGGTAAAGTAAACTCTACCGGTACAGACCCAGAGTTCGGAGCGCGCAAGCCCCACCACGACGTCAACGTAGAGATACGGCGGTGGGGTTATTATTATTATTATTATTATCTGCCAGTGAAAGTCCCAAAAAATCGGTCCAGTCATTTTGGAGATTAGCCGGAATAAACAGACAGAGAGACCATTTTTGTTTTACCGTCTAAACTTTCATAATATACATTTAGTAAAAACCTATTATTTTGGCATTACAAACAGACACTTACGTAATTCCGAAAACAGAAAAAAAATACATAAACTTGTCTCAAAACGACCTTTGTCGTGATCCTTGACTTTTTCTAGTAAAAAAAAAAACGATTCTTAATGTATTGTCGGGGTATCTACGCAGAGAAATTAAGGAAAGAGCAATGAACTTTAATACAGACTTAAGTGGCGGCCACCATAGTTTATTATTAGGTTCTTATATGTCGTAATGTCAAACGACTGCACTAATTATTTCGACAGAAGGAGGGTGGTTTACTCTTGAGGTGGTGAGACCACCTCAAGAGTAAACCACCCTCCAACATATTATAATACAAAAATGGTATTTTAACGGGTCTGCACTATGCATGTACTATCATGGTCATGCGAATCGGCACACTTTGAAAAAAAAAAAAAAAAAATATACCCGTGCTTACGGATTGCGCGATGCGTTTACCAATAAAACAAAAATACATTGAAATATTTTGTTTAAATAAATTTCTCAGGCTCTGTTACAATGATCACAGATGTCGGATCATCCTTTTTCGATCAATAGGAATAGAACAATAAAAGGCCCCCGTTTATTTTATCTATGGTATCTCGGAGTTGACCTTGAGAGGTCGTGACTCCTTAACCGGGTTTTTCCTGTGGCTGCCTTAAACGAACTTAAAGTCTCCAGCAAGGGCATAAAACTTATAAACTAAACGACTGCACGCTAAGGGCACCCTCTGTGGGGTACAAACCTCGGCTTAGGGCAGCATCGGGGGGAGTACCTACAGCAAGCAAAACTGGGTTATTATTATTAATCGGGGAAAAGATTAAAAAATCTGAACAAAATCGGAACCTTTTTTTCGCCATTTAATGTGAATTACTATTAATGGGGACAGCGGAAATACACCTTAAACATGACAGAAATCGATTCACTAAACGATTCTGAACAAACTACTTTCATATTGTGCATTAATTCAGTTAGTTACACATTGTACTTATATATATATATCAGCTATGTCAAATAAATAATACAAAATGAAAACTAACTTTAAATCCCGTAACAACAAACCATAACGATATTTGCATAAATTCAAAGAAAAACATCACTAATTCAAAAGTTAGAAGGCAACACAATAAATCGTTGACATTCCATGTCAACAAGATGGCGCCTTGACAGCTGTCACATTGAATGACACGGGAAAATGATGGAAACAATTCTAATGTGAATTTTCTCGGGAAAACAATGGAAGTAATTTAAAAGTGTTATTGTTTCAAAACGTGTTTGTTTTTGTGAATGAAAATAACGTTGGAATTGATCTTGCAAAGTTGGACCTTTAACTTCTTGGTCATGGTTGTTAACTTTTTAAATATTCCTTTCGTCACTTTGTTTAAACCTAAAATAAATTTATATTCTAACATTTTATGATACAACTGGCTACCGTACCTAGCTAAATTATTTCCATGATTTTAAAAGATTCTAGGATTAAAAAAAAAAAAAAAAAAAAAATAACTTAAGGAGGATGCCCGAAGTTTAAAAATGTTCTTAAGTTTTTTGCAATTTGTAGGTTAGTGTCAGGTTGTATGTTGATTGAGTCGTGACCTTAACAAATATGGCGTTACAAAATTATAATAATTAGCATCAACAATACAATAATTGGCCTCAAATGTCTTGATTTCATGAAATAGTCATGTATTGGGGTAATATTATGAACTTTGAGAGTTGTATTGATATTTTTTATGATTATCTAAATATATAAAAGAAGAAACTGACTGACAGACTGACATATCAACGCACAGCCCAAACCACTGGGTCTAGAGATTCCAAATTTGGCACGTAGGTTCCTTATGAGGTCAAGGGGTGCACTATGAAAGGATATTTGGAAATTCCACCCCTAAGGGGATAAAATAGGGGATGAAAGTTTGTATGAAAAATCTTATTCATTTGGTTGATTAACTTGAAATTTGGCACAAATGCTTGCCTAAGTAAGTAATAAAATTTTTCATTATTAGTTTTTCAAAACAACCCCTCAAAGGGGAATTGCGGGGTGTCAAAGTTTGTATGTAGGCATTTTAACGCGCGGTTCGATTAACTTGAAACTCAGTAGAAATACTTGCGACCAACAATAAAGAATAACATGTATAACCATTGGCTAGGGAAGTATTGACATCCACGCGAGCGAAGCCGCGGGCCACAGCTAGTAATTCTATAAATATATATTTGATACGGCCGCGAATCATATTTAGATTAACATACAACCTGTACTGACCAGCAAAGAGCAAACAAAACATTAAAAAAATTGAATTTTGCGGGCTATCCTGACGCTTTCGCCTTAAAGCACCGTTTATAAATTGACCCCTATAATAGGGGTCAACTTATAAACCTTGATTTATGTTAATTAATGTTTAACAATAAATATTTGACGTTTAAACGCAGCTTAACTTGAAGCAACGGTTATAAATAAACCCCATAGTCTTCACACTAGGCAAATAGCGGAGTAATTGCGTTATTTATAACATTATCAGTAGTAAAACTCAATCTCCTTTGTATTATATAATTGCATAGCACAGGTGTGAGTCCTATGTACTATAGAGCTACCATTGACCGGGTAATATGTCTTTCATTGACTTGAATGTGCCCTGGCGGCTGAGTACTCTCAGCCGCCAGGGCCATGCTCACTTAGATGTCTCGCTGATGGTGGCGTGTGTGTTGGATCATTTAGTTCCCTTCATAATGGTTGAGCTGAATGGTGCTAATCCATGCGTCATGTTCGTGAACGGGCGCCGTCGGTTGGGACTGGTCATCTCTTAGCTGCCACGGGTTATTTTATTTTATTTTGTTTCTATTTGTTGTACCTACTCTGGACGCTTTTAACGTGTAAGTTTTTATTATTTTTATTTTTACATCGTTCTCCAATTTAGTTATAAATTCAACATTATAGATGTAACGAATACTTTTGTAACAATTTAATTTAAAAGAGTGTCCATGGAGTTTCATGCCCGTTCTTCTCCATAGGTACCTACGCTTTGGAATGGGCATGCATGTAGCTTCATTTTTCTTACTGACCGACTCCTTGACAATTCAAAAGTGCGTAAATGGTTTAATTGAAATAAATGATTTGAGTTTGAGTTTGAATGGGTTTCATTTCGACGGTTCATTAACGTCCATTACGTTATTTACTTTGTTTTGCAGACTTATTTTTCGAACATATGAAGCAATAATATCCTTCAAAATCATTCAGATTGTGATATTATAGTGTGTTACGCAATTATCGTACAAGCTACTGGCTTAAATAACTTCCTATATGGGAACCTTACACTAGAGATCGGATATTCGGATGCATATTTACCTTAAGTGAATATTTGCTGTGAAAGTATGGAAGCGACTTCTAAAAATATATTTTTTTGTAAAAGAAAATCCCGGGATGCCAGGAACAGCCGGAATGCATAACTAGACAAGTTTAGGTATAGTATGGAAACGACTTCTAAAAAGTATTTATTAAAAAAAAACCCTGAGATTCATGGATTGCATTACTATTCAGATGCATATTTATTTAAAATTAATGTTTAACCCCCGATGCAAATATGTGTATGTAGGGTGTTGAGACCTTATGGTATCATGGTTGTAGAAGGAGATAAATGAAATTCGTGTGTACCAGATAATGTCTATTCAGATGACCATGAATGTTAAGCACAATGACGCTTCTTAATATTAGTTATACGGTACACAAGTTATCGCCAGGGCGCTGGGAAAACGACTGGCCGCTAAACTCTATACGCAGGGAACATTGCATTTTTCCCCGCTAGCATTCCTGCTACCTGTAGTCCCTACATAGGGTGTAAGAGGACGGATGGTGTGTGTTAGTTAAAACAAAAAACAAAAAAAAAAACATAAATTAAAATTATTATTTTTGTTAAATTAAGTACTATAACCTGATTAGGCGTAAAAATTACCTCGGCTATTTAGTTAGGTTAAGGTAGGATTCTATAGTAAGAAACACACTAAATTTGACGATTCCGGAATCGCGGGATTTTTACGATCGATACAAAAGCGTATTCCATATTAGCCAACATCTCAACTTTAGGTGAGTATGCATCCGAATATCCGATCTTCCGATCTCTGCTTATCACACTTGGGAGTTAGGATACGCCGGGGTAAAGGTTTCACCGGAATTAAAATTGGCTTCGGAGTGCGCCCGTCGGATTTGTAGTCATTTTACGTCGGCTGTTAGTTTTGCCAGAATAATATTATTAGACAAGTAGATTCAGAGGTTAGGGTTCTTGGCAGATACGGATACGGTGAGTGATTATCTGCCAAAATGATTTATCTGACAGAAATAATGTAATTTGTTAATACACGAGCCTCCGTCGAAATAAATTTATGTCTGGCTGAATCAATTTAATAAGGTTTCCGACAGATAATTTATTTGCTTTCGTAAGTGTTAAAGTCAGTTTGAAGCTTATTGGATTCAGAAATGAATCTTTTTGGAAACAAGTAGGCTTTCGTTTAGATATAATATAGAGAAAACGGAGTTTCTTGCCCGTTCTTCTCCATAGGAACATACTACGCTTTTGAATGGGCAACTAGCTTCATCTTTATGACTAACCGATCCCTTGGCAATTCAAAACTTCCTGTAATTGGTTTGAGTTTGAGTTGGAAACGAATGATATAAATAGAAATACTTAGTACAATGACAGCATTACCTTGTAATAGTCGCCATTTTGTTATATGAAGAAAATTACTCGAAAAAAAAAAAAAAAAAAAAAACATAATGGACAAGAAAAAATCTAGTAGAATTTCATAATCACTCGCCATAAGCTTAAGGACTAAACCAGTTCCATCTTTCATCGCAACCGCTGCTAAAAGAGCTCATTATTTAAAAAAATGCCTTGACAACATAATTACACCTCACCAATTATTAAAAAAACACGTTTTTCAACCATTATTCAACTCTATTCATCAAAATATAGAGTTTAATTTCGCAATATCGACGGTAAACCCTTAACACATTGACACTATCTTTATTTTTCCATAAGCATAGACAATTTTAACTTTTACAGTTAGCAAAACGTTTTGTAATAAATTACGTCTTTTTTCCTTTGTAATAAGACGGTAAATCGATTGATTTTTTCAGTGAGCAGCATGAGTATGTTTGTAGAATTAACAGGTGAAGTAATGAAACAATTTAGCTCAATTATATCGTGCAATTATTCTTTTTTCGAGCGTCCGCCATTTTGCCTTACTCGCGTTATGTTGGCAACGCCCAGTAGCATTTAAGGTGAGATTCCGTGGCAGAATATAATTATTTTTGAAATAAAATATAGCTTGGATAAATTGTTTTTTACTTAAAAGCTGTTAAGGTGTGAAATGTGTAGTAATATTTATTTATTATGCATTGAACTTTTAAAAGCATTTAATATTTTCGGTTCTGATAAGAACAGTTTTAAGTGGTTTTTTTATGGATGCTTAATTCAAAAAGTTCGCATACCCTTTTTTCATGAAGGTTCATCAGTAATCAAACTTTAACAATGTAGGTATGTTTTTATGTAGGTAATGGGAAATTATGAGTGCAGTAACAAAAGTTTTCTTTAGCTACAGCAATCTAACGTCTCTTTTTGTAAGTAGGCAACCAGCTTCTGTTATATTTAATTCATCATTACTATTCCAACAAAATATAAAAAACAACCTATACTCCATTTGAAATAAGATTAGGCCTTTAGATAAACGTTTTATGCAGTCCGTGCAACCGATTTTGACTTCTATGCCGTAGGCATACGGATGGCATTAAAAGCAAAAAAGTGGTTACAATACCAACTATTTACTGCAGCTGCCATTTGTTATGCCACCAACGCAATAGAAGTCAAAATTGGTTGAACAGACTGTAAAAAAGGTTTAATTTAATGTCTAATATGATTTCAAATGGAGTATAGTTTTTTCTCAAATCTCGCTCATTCCACCAACAAAGTGAAACTCAAGAAAATCATATAAAAACAAACCACGATAAAAGTAGTCATACAAAGTGTTCTTTCTTTATTCCCTTACCCATAAACTATAACGAGTTTATTCGCACACAAACGCACAGACACACACACAGACACACAGGTACAGTTGCAATTAATCAATTAACACAGTACTTTTAGCCGTAGCTACGCTTCTGAGAAATTAATGATACAAACGAGTATATCGTCAGAGTTGTCTATGCTTGCAATAGAATGAGGTGTAATCGGCCGTGAATTTTGCTCTATGGTTCTGTACAATTGAGAAATTGTTTTGAAAACTTCCTTGTGCCTCCTCCTTTTTCGAAGTCGATTAAAAAAAGGCTGGGCAGAATGATTAATTGGTCCATTTATATTGTGAAAGTGGACTTTGAAAATATAAATTTACACGAAAACAATCACTGTTTTGCTTTCGGTTATTATAATATTCATAGTTTCAATTATGAATAATCGAATAATTCGTACCTACCACCAAAAAAATGCAATGGTAGAAATCTGCATTTATTGCTACCCGATGTTTTCTACCATTGCAGATTTCTACCATTACTGTTTCCTACCATTGCATATTACTACCATTGCTTTTGTTTTCGACAGCATAAAGGTTTTGTCTCAATATTTTTTTCTCACGGACCCCTAAAAATCGTTGAGCGTGAAAAGCGAGTTAATTACCCGTTGAACCATAACTGCTGCTTATGCCCCGAAATGGAAATACAGACATTCCAACACAGAACCTATATAAATATCTTCACTATACGTACCTATAACCTTTAGTTTCTAAGATAATAACTGACAAACGGATGAAATAATGTTACTTTGTTTTTATAACTAAGAATTGAAAGTATGATGTTACATTTTAATCCTAAAATGAGGTTAAGCAACACTTGCCGCGGTCAGATAAAGGATGGGTGACCATTCGTGGCAGTTTTTGTTACAATGAAAGTAAGAAGTCTATGGTTTTAAAATAACATGGTAAATCTCTCAATAATGTGCGTACAAACTTATATTTTCTTCTGGAATATACATTCTAAAGTTCTCCCATGAACTTGATTTTCAACTATATACAATGTTAAGTTTGTTCTTGGTATTATAATGTCCTAATGGCTAATGTCCATGTTCGGGGTCACTAGTATAGAGCTATGAGGAACAGGGTGTAAAGTTCACTCATCCATACTATCCATACTAATATTATAAATGTGAAAGTAACTCTGTCTGTCTGTCTGTCTGTCTGTATGTTACGTTTTCACGCCTAAACCGCTGAACCGATCGTCATGAAATTTGGCAGAGATATAGCCTGGGATGTGGAGAAGGACATAGGCTACTTTTTTACGCGATAACCGACATCCACACGGGCGGAGCCGCGGGCAAAAGCTAGTACTCTATAGTAGTAAAGGAAGGATCCTCCGACCAGACGGGTGGCGTGTCTGGTGGGCAACTGCCCGACGGTTGTTGTCGGGATGTTGTATATAAGGTGTAGGTATCTATTCATACACGAAATATTTTAAGAGGACCATCTATAGGTGGTACAAAGCCATGGCAGTGTTTTTTTTTTTTTATATAAGTGTTTTATATTTTTACATAATTATTATAATTTTAAAATTGCTTGAGACATTTTGCAAAGGAGGTGCATTTTCCAAATATTTTACTTATTCTATGAATAAGTAAAATACCGCCCGGACGCAGCGACGGTGGCGACAAGAGCGCGGTGAATTTTGATAATTAAACATCATATCAAAAAATTTAAATTATTTAATTTTTTGTACTAGCCGACTCTGTTATTAATGGATAATATTTTTGTGTTCACCAAAAATCTTAAGGTACATCTATGTATGCATTTCTAAAATTTTATTCTTCCCCGAAAAATACTGATCGTGCACCAAATATTAAAGGTTAGGTTAGGTTAGGTTATATTTTGGTGCACATTCAGTATATTTGGTGGAACACAGGCAAAATTAGGTTAGGTTAGGTTAGGTTAGGTTAGAATAAATTGAAGTACTTTTAAATACCATCCGTTATTAATTATGGTTTATCAAGTTATGGAAGAACTTATAAAACGTATCTTAAGAAAATCTATAATATACTGTCAAGGATGTTAAAAATATTGGTACCAAATAAAATTAAACATAAATATAAACCAGATTATGATATGTTATTTAAATATTGTAAAATCATAAAAGTGTTCGACAAAGCTAAATTGGCTGTTACCTCTGATTACTCTGTATTTATGAATAAACTGCTGAAAATAAAGAGACCAAACTTTGTTCGTAACCTGTCGTACTTGCTTACATATAAACTGCCAAAGATTAATAATGAATATGGTAAGAGAGCCTGGACGTACGCCCTTCCTGCCAAAAAAAAAAAACAAAACAAAAAAATTAAATTCAAAATTCAAAAATTTGAAATTTTTGAATTTTGAATTGAATTTTGAAATTTGAAATTCAAAAATTCTAAATTCTAAAAAATTAAAGCTGACAAACTGTGAATAAATTGACTTTGTAATAATGCATGACGTAAATGTGAAATAAACTACTAATAAACTGAAATGAAAATAATGCTTAATCTTAAATAAATGATTGATTAATATTTAGTATAATATAATGTAATGAATAATTGTAATAATTAGAATCAGTAACATATTATGTAATACAATAATTTGATAGGAAACATTTGCAGTGCCCTTACAGGGCCTCAAGTCTGCTATTACAATAGTGTCAGAATGGTCTCGCCATTGTGAGTATTTGACAGTGTTTGTATGGCAAATCTGTCAAAAACTCACAATGAAGAGACCATTCTGACACTATTGTAATAGCAGACTTGAGGCCCAGTGTGCATGTCTTAATACTGTGTCATGAAATTTCAATGCATGCCTACTAACCAGTGTTTAACATGTAAGCAAATAAATAAATAAATAAACTACCCAAGAAAATTGCCAAAAAAATACAAGACAAAAAACCCCAAAAAATTAAAAATATTTTAAAAGTTGTGCCATCTCTCATGTGATGTCGCAACGGTGACCAACCGCTGTGTTGTTTTCCTTGTTGAGTCTTGGTTACTCGAATAAAGAAAAAATATATTCTATTCTATTCTATAAGCAACCTTATCTGCCTAGGTCCTTTGACTAAGGATCCGTAATGATAGCAAGGTGTTGCACCCACCTGATCAGAGACAATGTCTTAATAAAAAGTGAAATCAGAATCGCTTCGGTAAAAGTAAAATTTCGACTCAGTATGACAAAAATGTCTGGACAATTACAAACAAAAGTGATTCGTTCATTCATAAAAAAAAATTGCGTTGTTGATTATAGGGATTTCGTGAAATCAATCAAAAAAGTCTTAATATTTTATGTCTACATGGGCACTTATGAAACGTCAGAGTAAAAGTCAAAGCGTTTATTTCAAATAGGCACATAAATGGCACTTTTGAACGTCAAAATTTACACGGAAATAAAATTGATTCTAATTGCCCCTTCCAAAAGGTAGTTTCGCATGGAGAAGAATGGGCAAGAAACTCCACCGTTACTCTGTTAAACTGTTTTACAATACTTTGTATACATCAATTATGTATATCATTAAATGTGAAGACGATGTACCCAGAATAAAAGTATTATACCATAATAGGTAAAAACAATAAAAAAATATGCACTGACGGATAAATTAATCAGAAGCTAGGTGCACAGTTCCAATTAGTCGTTTCCTGTGGAGAAGAGCCGACAAGAAACTCAACAGTTACTCTTTTAAAAATAATTGGCTTGTACAATGTTTTCAAAATACAGTGTTCATAGTTACGGAAGGACGGTGTAGGCCTGTCGATCTTCAATGATCGGTCATTAGCAATCAACATGCATAAAACAATTAGATTTATGTTAGGCATCTTCGATACAACATGGATGCAGGGACATTTTTCACCTATTGGAGATCCTGTGCACTTTAGGATAATGGGAGGAAGTTGGATGCAAGAGCGAGCGAAGACAGATCGAAAAAGTTTCTTTCCACTCCTGGAATAAGTTAGGTTTTCTTTTCAAATCAAAATCAAATGAAATCAGTTTATTGCAAACATGTTGTACAGAGGTTGGAAAAAGATAATTATAAGTTTCAAACATGCACCCTGTAAGGGCACTGCAAAACAAAACAAAGTCATATGTAATTATACAAAAATAAAAATACACAGTTCAAATCAATAGAATAGAATAATTAATATTTATTGTTACTGTATTAATCGAATTATATTATTTATTATAAGAATTAAAGAATAAAAATAAGTTAAAACAAAATAAAATTAATTAATTCAAATAAATTAAATATGTAGGTACCTACTTATGTATACAAACAATGGTCAGCTATTTATTCCATTACCTTTTATTCATTCATATTGTTCTTTCTTCAAAAAACTCTTTCAATGTGTAGAAGTATTTCTGGTTCAAATAAGTGAACAATTTTTTTAAAATATATTGTTATTCTTTATTTCTTTTATAGACTTTGGGACTTTTGAGAGCCTCTAGCTATGGCGCTGGTAGGAACTATGGGGCCCCGTGGATCGTGGAGCTCAGGGCATTCGCCAAGAGTTGCCAATAGAAAAGACGACCATCCATGGTGTGACTTTAAGAGAGAATCAATGCAATTTATTTTTGCACTTCCGCTGAATTTAAACCAAGTTTTTTATTTTAAATAAATAATTTCGGTAGTCGGTGGCAAAAAATTTAAAGACAGATCCAAAGACACCGACTTCCGAAATTGAAGTTATTTTTCACTGTCGTTTTTTTTTTGGAAATCGGTTGTTTTTATTTAAATAAAAAACTTTTATTAAATAATATTCGATTTTATAAACACTTTATCACATACCTGTACGTCATTTATAAGTACCACCATCTCAACTAATTAGCGCGGACCTTCCCGCTACTGTGACAATTGGTATTACACGGAAAAGCAAGGATGTGCGTTAGTAGTCGATATATCGATAGATTTCGCGTTAAAGCATTATCATTTGGTGTATGGCTTTACACAAACGAAATGATGATGTCCACATAATCAAAAGCTGTTGCTAGATATGGGCAAAGTATTAAAAAATATCTACGTGTGTGGTTAAACTAAATGAAACATAGATTTTGAAATTTTAGAAACAATCTCATAGCTTTTCACTTTTGAATTGTCAAGGAGTCGGTCAATTAGTCAGACAGTTGAAGCTAGTTGCCCATTCCAAAACGTAGATCTTTTTGGAGAAGCACGGGCAAGAAAGTCTAAGGTTTATTAAATCAAGATTTTACAAAAAGCTCGGTATTTTATTCTTGTTGCTTCTATAATTATGTGAGAACAAAGTAAAACAAAAGACAAATTCAAAATCCCTGGTAGTTAAGAGATGACCAGTCTCAAAAGCCTACACTGTCCTCCCATATCTATTAACACAAAAAAATCAATCTGCCTAGCCTTTTCCCAACTATGTTGGTGTCGGCTTCCAGTCTAACCAGATGTAGCTGAATACCAGTATTTTACATGGAGTGACTGCCTATCTGACCTCCACAACCCAGTAACTGGGTAACACGATACCCCTTGGTAAGACTGGTTGTCAGACTTTTTGGGTTTCTGACGACCCTTAACGACTGTCAAAGATCCACGAATGACAGCCGGGACCAACGGCTTAACGTGCTTTCCGAGGCACGGAGGAGTCTCGGTATGTAAAGATGGTCACCCATCCACTGATCAACCCCGGCAAGCGTAGCTTAACCTGACGGATCGACCCGTGCGGCTGTTATTACTTAGCCACAAGCTTTTCCTGTTATTACTTACCTATTAACACTGTTATTTGTTAATATTGTAAAGCCAATTATTTTTTAAAGAGTAACAGTGGAGTTTCCAGCTCTTCTCCATAGGAAACGATTAATTGGAACCGTGCACCTAGCTTCTGACGTTTCATAAGTGCCCATGTAGGTTTATGTGGAATGAAATATTTTGATTTTGATTAAAAGACATCGCCCGCCCGTTCACGAATATGACGGATTCTAGTCACAATGCACTTAAAAAGATTACTTAGCATGTAAATCATTATGCAGATTATCCAATTTTGTATACTCAGGAAGTAAATAATGTAACTACCTATAATAACATCAACAACAAAGTTATTTACAAACTATGTCAATAAATGCCCTATTGAAAAGCAAAATTGCTTAATAATATAATTTGTTGCAAAGACTGACAACGTCTCGAGACAAGTTACGGGCTAAATTGTTACCTGTTTCTTATCAAAGCAGTTATTATTTGTTAAACTGTTTGTTTTAACTATGTTTAAATTAAAAACTGCCCCGTTGCTCTTATGATCGCAAGCAGTACTACTGAGCATGAGGTCCTGGGTTCGATTCCAAGGCCCGATAAAGTGTTGTTGGTTTTTTTTCAATTCAATTCAATTCAATCCTTTATTGCATATCACATGTGTTTTACAAGATCTTAAAATTAAAATAAAGTTCACATGGACCCTGTCGGGCACAACAATTTATAATATTTGACAGAGAGTAGCATTTAAAAATCATCATTAATAAAAATAAATTCATTTAAATAAGTAGATAAAGTCAAAGGATAAAATAAAAAGATAAAATAGAGAATAAAAAAACCGAATAAAATTATAGTCAAATACATCAAGTCATTAAAATAATAATCAAAATACAATCATGTCAACAAGATAATAATCAAAAACAAAATGTGAATAAAATAAAATAAATTTAAGTCAAATCAACATGTCGTTTAAATAATAATCAAAATACAATCATGTTAGAAATAAAGTAAGAATCAAATACAAAATGTCAATAAAAATATATATTATATAAAAATAAAAATATAATATTTCGTGAATACGTCTTTAAATTTGCTTCCATAGTGGGAGGCAATTCAGAATACTGATGATAACAAAATCAGGGGATACAGTTTGGTGTTGCAGCTACAAATCTATCATCTAAATCCAAAATTTAATTAAACCACTCGGCAGCTACAGGATCTAAGAACTCGCTCAAATAAAATATTACCTGTTACGTACCACGTATTCCGTTACTTAAATAAGTACTAGAGTTTGGCCAACGAAAGCTGACCACGAATTTGTTTTCTAAACTTTTAGTATGGCAACATTTTAGAACTGTCAATATTGTCACATTGGACGTGCCAGGAAAGTTGAGCAGTGAACTTTCATGCGCGGATGTAAAAAAAATTACAAACTAATTACGTTTAGCTCTTAACTTTGGTATCGATTATGATCATCTTCAAAGCAAAATATTGCGATGCTAACTTGCTTACCCACCATTGCAATAAACGACATAATGGTGGTTTAAGAGTTCTAAGTAAATACTAGGAGTAATAAGGTTATTATGGTCTAAGATCTGTTGTAATATTGTACCTATATACACGTCTAATTATTATATACATATGAAATACTGAAGTACATAAGTATCGCTTAATATTTCTTGAATAATAAATAATATCAACTCCGTTTATCAGTGTATAGCCAGGGTGGACAGCTATTGATATTTTAAATTTTCCGCCTGTTTTCATGTACAGCTTTCGTTGTTCAGACTCTACCTAAGTATTAGATAATAATATAAAATTAACTTGCATGCCCTAAACAGGCAAATTAAGGACTACATACGAGGAAACCACCAACTTTTACAACATGTAACACTTGTATTTTCAAACAAGTTAGGTATTCTAGAATCTTGAACGACTTAAAATGCGAGTTTCTTCCTTATTACGAAGCGATATATATGTGTTAAGGGACTTACTAGGGAATGGGCAGCAGCGTTCTCTATGAATTTTTAACACCATACTGCGATCGCCAACCCGCCTGCCAAGCGTGGCGATTATGGCAAACCCCCCATTGGGGGAGGCTTCTGTCCAGCAGTGGACTTCTTTCGGGTGAAATGATGATGATGTGTTCATAATGATTTTTCGGTATCAACTTTCATAAACACTTCAAAATAAAAATACGCAGTAAATATAAATTGACCCTGAACGTCAAAATATTCAGACATAAAATAATAGAAACATTTATATATTTTATTACAAAAAAACTTTTCACTCTCATTCTCAAAATGATCTATTCAAAAATATCGATAACATCTTATCGATAGCGATCGGTGTCCCATCCCTAGGCAACAATACGTCTTTATTTTTAATGGCAACCTTTCACGGTATTGTGTAGGGCAATAACAAATGCCATCCTTAAGAATGAGTATTGAATTTTTTAGACTATTCTATATATTACGGGTTCGGCTGGATTTTTCTGCATTATGGATTTATCATTGTGCACTCATTTGGGTAGGTATGTCGATAAATTAAGACTACCTAATAAATTATTAATATATGGTAGGGTAAGAACTAAGTGTATATTTTATTTGTCATTAATTCTTATGTTCTCATGAGATTAAGATATAAAGCTCTTCGGCCATGAAACTGCATTCCAATAGCCCCTACGCAATGTCCATAAAAATATTTAATAAACTACCAGATGCATTAAAAGATGAAACTAGGGATATGACATTTATAAATAAGTTCAAGCAATGAATTAAAAAAACATACTACACAATATTACACACACATAGTACACAGTACACAGTACACAGTACACAGTATTCTTTTGAAATAAGCAGTACCTTTGTGCTCTTCTATGTTAATATATTGTCCTGTCAAGTATTTTGTGTGTACATAAATAAATAAATAAACGAAGACAAACATGAAAAAAAGAAAATGTATCAGGAGCAGACACCATACACAGTCGTATTCATACAAAAGTGATATAAGTTTAATAGACCTGACCAAATAATTATTATGTAAGTACCACAACCAATTATATTATTATTATTTTTATATATTTTACATATCTCGGGACCCTCGGACCTTTGGAAGGCGTACGAGGGGCCGAAGCCAACTCGTAGAGGCCCGTTAGACGCTTTTTAATTAAATGAGGCACCAACCGATGATTATCCCTGTACGCACTATGCAAGTGCACCCAAGAACAACCCCCGGTTGGTGTAGGACTATTGCAGGATATGGAAAACAAAGATATTGGACTATGAGTTTGGGTGGTTAAAATGGACTGGTTACCTAAAACTATGGAAGGACTATGGCCCCTGCCTGATCAATGTTTTATTATACAGGGATATATATATTTTTTAATGATCTCAACAAAATAAATGTTATATTTACATAATTAATGTTAATAACATATTTAAGACTAGCTTTTGCTCGCGTAGATATTGGTTATCGCGTTAAAAAGCTTTTAGTGTCTGTTTGTAATGTCAAAATAACAACTTACTACTAAACGCGTAGGAAAGTATATACGGTGCATGTAACAAAAAAACATTTTTTTTTAATTTTTGTCTGTTTGTTCCGGCTAATCTCCGAAACGGCTGGTCCAATTTTGACGAGACTTTCACTGGCAGATAGCTGATGCTATAAGGAGTAATATAGAGAGAGCATAGGCATAGGTATTTATTCTAGACTAGCTTCCGCCAGCTGCTTCGCCCGCGTGTAATCTTTATAAATTATAGCCTATGTTACTCAGTGATAAATAGCATTCTACTGATGAAAGAATCTTTAAAATCGGTCCAGTAGTTTTTGAGTTTATTCATATCATACAAAAATACAAAAATATAAACCTTTTCTCTTTATAATATTATATTTATTTAATTTTTTTATTTAATTTTTTTAATATATAAAAGCGTATGGAACTCGTGGGTTTTAACTTAAAACCAGCGGCAGACACCTTGTATTATTATCTGACATTATGCTGAGCTTATGCGTTATAATCATTGTTTTCTGTTTTTATACTTCTAAAGTGTTTTTTTTTTGTTGCCGTAATGCCAATAAACGCATTTTTTTTTCTAATCCCATCACTACCGTCAAGCAAACGCTGTATCGACAAAAATCATCGTCACATCGCACCCCTAGCTACTAAGAACAGGCCACCATGCGCAAGAGTTTTTGTTAATCACAAGAATGTCCTAATAACTTGATTTGGTCCGTTTATCGCGGATTGTTCTTGATACAAGGATGGGCAGAATTCTAAGTCATTAATTTAAAAATGTTTGTTACTTACTTTGTTACGATTACCTGTGGGTATTTTTATTGATGGTGGGCAGTATTGGGCAGCCCTGGGTCATGGCTTCGTGTGGTTTGGAGTTCGAATCCCCGGTAGCCAATAAAAAAAAAAACTGTAATTATTTTTATATCGATCAAAGACACGTTTAATTGGTGTGGTGATCAGTGATCACGTTGCTACTCCGACAAAAAAAAAACCTCATAAACCTACATGGGCACATATGAAACGTCAGAAGCTAGGTGCACGATTCCAATTGGTCGTTTCCTATGGAGAAGAGCCGGCAAGAAACTCCACGGTTACTCTTTTAAAAATAATTGGCTTTTACAATGTTTTCAAGTGTAGAGGCATGTTAAGACATAGTTATGTAATTGTACTAAGTATATTAATTATTTTGGGTGCATTACAATGAAAGAAGCCGTTTTTAGGGTCCGTAGTCAACAAGTACGTCTGTCTGTCCGCGGCTTAGCTTAGAGACTCCTAGTACTACGTTTGACGTTCAAAAGTGCATCTTCGTGCCTATTTGAAATAAATTATTTGACTTTGACTTTGACTTTGACTTTGACTAGAAAGCTGTAATTTGGCATGGGTATACTCGTACATATTAATCACGCTCACAAAGTGGTAAAATAAAATTTGTAGGTTACCTGACTTTGTTTTATATAAGGTGTATCTCTTCATACACGAAATATTTTAAGTGATACACCTATATAGGTGGTAAAGAAGAACGAAATGATTTTTTTTAAATCTAAGTAGGTACCTATACTAGAAAAAAAAAAAAATGTCCGGGCGGGTCATTCATAGAATAAGTACGTAAGTCTAGGTTTTTTGCAAAATGTATCAAGCAATTTTTGAAATTATAATAATTACGTAAAAATAAAAATAAAAATTTAGATTAAAAAAAAAAAATTCGTTGCTATGACTTTTTTACCACCTAAAAATCAAATCAAATCAAATCATTTATTTCTTTGCAAACATGGGTATAGTATATACACACATCAAAAAAAGTTTGTTATCACTAGCATAAGCTGATATATTTTTTTTTATTAAACTTTGTCAAGAAAAATTCTTTGTTGTGTATTTCTTTAAATAGAAATACCCGGTTTGAAATTAAAAAATAAAACTATTTATAATTTTTTATTAAATAAATTGAGTAATTAATCATAATGTAATTGTAACAGAAATTTGATAGAAAGAAAAAGACTGTTTAAACAAAATTAAACAACAATTTATTAATAAAAGGTTTACATATATTCAATATAATAACTCCTTCCCTCCTTCACATATGTGGTGATCCTCCTGGGCATGCTGAGAATAAAGTTATCCAGCATTTCTTGGGGTAACCTGTCCCATTCTTGAATAGCGGCTTCCCTGAGCTCTGGCACTGTCTGGGGACGTGGCTGACGGTTCCAAACAGCTCGCTTAAGAGCATCCCACGCGTGCTCTATTGGGTTTAAGTCAGGCGAGCCGAATCATAATATAATCTACCGTACCTAACAAAAATGATTTCGATTTTTCAAAGTGATCGCAAACTTTTTTTGATGTGTGTAGGTGTTTTTATATAAAGCTCTCCATATTTTACCGTCAAATGGGCATGCAAAGGTTTACGATTCCTAAAATAAAATAAAAAATAAAAACAAAAATAAGTAATAGATCATTGGAATTACAAATTATAAATAAAACATGTCAGCGTGGTTAAACCGATAAAAAATAAAATAAGTATATAATGTCAAACGGAAATAAAACGTAAGTGAACAATAATTATGTCAATCAGAGTAACATATATGTTTTTCTTAACATATTTCGTGTATGAATAGATACAACTTATTTATTTAAGATGTACTACGCTTCAACAATGTTATGTTTATTCCATTTTCTTTGAAAAACAAAATCTTTTCCCTCCACTAGAGGGTGTGAAAAACAAAGCTTTTCTAAGTAATAGAATCCGCCCTTAAGAACCCTCCAAAAATCAAAGTAGGAGAAAATCTAACGCGAAAAAAATACCTCACAACTCACAATAAAATATGAACTCTATTTATTGGCGGATAAGATTTAAAATCAGTTCGTAAGTTCGCGAAGGAAATGATAAAAATTGTGCAAGCGATTACAGGCTTTATTGTTAAGGCAATAAAGTCCAGAATGTGTTCGAATTGGATTAAGTGCACGCGTGTTGAATATGTAATAGGGACATGGATGTATGAAACGGTGTTGCGTTGAAAATGGAAGTGGCTTCTCGCTATCGGAAAGATGATTATTATTTTTTTATTTAATTTACTGAAAATCGAGAATTTATCACCATGTATTCTTATGCAATAGATTGTAGTTTCATACAAACAAATATTTGTGTTTTTAATTTTATTAGTTCCAAATCTTGTACAACTGACAGGTGTCAAATACGCATTCTCTCGGTGGACGGAATATAGTAGCTTAAAACTAAACTATACTAGATTATTTTCTATTTTGTGAATGTGAGAATGTTGTAGGCCTAGTAGAGTGTAGATTTGTTGGCACGTTTCTATTTGCTAAGTACCTGGTAATTGTTGAAAGGCCTACACTGTCCTCCCATACCTATTATCACTGTTATTTGATAATATTGTAAAGCCAATTATTTTTAAAAGAGTAACCGTGGAGTTTCTTGCCGGCTCTTCTCCATAGGAAACAACTAATTGGAACCGTGCACCTAGCTTCTGACGTTTTATAAGTGCCCATGTAGGTTTATGTGAAATATAATATTTTGATTTTGATTGATTGATTGATGGTTCCTCCAGTTCTTGCAAACATCGAACCTCATTATATTCCTAACAAAATTCTTATAAGATTCCCATACAATTAAAAAAAAAAAAAAAAAAAAGTTTTTCGTTATAGCCCAGATAGAAAAAAATAATTGACAGTCCTAGGGCTGCACATCAGAAGTGAAAAGTTCTTAGCTTCACAAACTCGTAAACATTATTTTATATAGGGTTATTGGTAAAACAACCTTGCAGGATTGAATTACTCAAATCATAAGCAACAAATTTCGTTCTATGGCTTATTACAAAACATAATACATTTACGATTTCCTTGTTCTATACATTAAGAGCTTTGAATTTAAATATTTTTATTTTTGTATGAAACTCTGATGAATTGAAATCCGATGAATGATTAAAAGTCATAGAGCAAAATTTGTTGTTGATGATGTTAGTACCTAATATAGTCTTGAGAGGTTTTTAGTGTTTTACCAATAACCAAAAAATATACCTAATAAATAATAAATAACTAAACAATACTAATAAATAACCAAAAATTATATAAATAATAAATGTTTAAATAATAAAAAAATAAAATAAAATACATTTATTTCGAGCAACCTTAACTCATATTTGGAGTGAAATACAAGAGCGAGACGGACAAGCGAATTCTGGGATTTTTCCTCATCCCAGAAAAGCTAATGAAATGTATTTTTTTTCTTTTTTTATTTGCAAGAATTGTAGTACCTACATTACAGATGGTCGGGTTTTTTAAGAGTTTCTCAAACATTTCACTAAAACTAGCATGCAAAATAATTCTGCTTTTTCTTTCCGTGTCGATGGTACTCTATTTCGTTGTTTTTTTTTTAAATTAAATAATGAAGCTAATAAAATTGAAACATAAATTATAGTTTTGTTATTAAAAATGAGAATGTTAATCAATTGTCAAATTAAGGCTCCTTCAAACAGGCGCGACACGTGACGCGACACAAAGAAATTGCTCGTCGCGCAGCACGCGGTGTCTTTGTGTCGCGTCGCTTGTCGCGCCTGTTTATAGGAGCCTTTATAACACTAGAATGTCAATATGAATCTTTAAAGTTTAGGTACTCATTCATAGAATAGAATGATGTTTATATTATAGCTCTTTTGTATATAGCTCTCTTTTACACACACATCTGTATATATGTATCTGAGCGTGACGGTGATGCGAATTCAGTGCTTTATCCCCATCCCAAAACTGCCCAACGTGCCTAAAGAAGCTTTCACTTCAAATATTGTTAGGTTAAGTTACTGTTTCTTTAAGTCTCCTTTAAACCCTGCAGAATTGTTAACTAATTTTAAAATGTTTGTAATTCCTGCCGGCGTTGGTGTACCAAAACTCATATAAATTCATCATTCAAACTCAATGCGATTTGATAATATTTTGTTAAAAAAAATGCCGCATCCATTTAACACGCATCTGTGGCAAAAAAACAATCTCAATATTGAGCGAAGTCTTGAACAGTAGGTATGTACCATCGGGGACAACCGAATCGGACCACTATAAGGACTATTCTTGCTTACAGCACTCGGCCGCTATAGTAACGCTTACCTACGCTTATCAACCAATAGCATCGTAACTGTTGTGGACCGACCAACCTTATTATAATATTAGTATTGGTAGTATGTATTTTTTTTTTTTATATACATCGTGGCATTTTAGTCGTCTTACAAAGACAGCCCTCTTCATGTATCCAATGACTATTAATCATTCATGTAAAAAAAATTTTTTTTTGAAACATTTAAATTTTTATTTTTTATTAGTTATGACGCATGACATAGTTTAAAACACCCTGTTACGAGTGCAGTCCGAGCCTTGTGATACAAGGGTGCCGCAGAATGGATTTAGATTAAGTTAGTAACACATTTTTGCGTTAGGGTGAATGAACTCTGATAAAGATGTCGCCGCTCCATTCCGCGGCGCTCGTGTAACACAAGGCTCGGACTGCACTCGTAACAGGGTGTTTTAAACTATGTCATGCGTCATAATTAATAAAAAAAAAAATAGAATTCAAATGTTAAAAAAATAAATAAATACCTGAGTGATTAGTAGTCATTGGATACATGAAGTGGGCTGTCTTTGTAAGACGACTAAAATGCCACGGTGTATAAAGAGTTAAAAAAAAAAAAAAAAACTGTGGCTTGTTAGGAAAAACTATGTAAAACGTATAAGTAAAGATAAAATATTATCATTAGTATTTATTTTATTTGGTAATCTAGGATCTAGTGGCTTCCATTCTCCACAGTAGCATCAGATTTTTGCTGAGCCTAAACGCACCCACAATACAGGAGAAATTACTAGTGTGAGCTGAGGGGCAACCTTAAAAAAAAAAGTAAGAAAATCAGGTCAAGTCATTTTTTTTTTAATGTTTGAATATAATAAAATACCTACCTCAACTTTTCTGATATGAATAATAACGTAATTTTCAGAACTTACTTAATAAAACTTCACTTGGAATCTTAAAAAAATACAACACTTTAGAGTATCATCATGCATTCAAAACCACAAACCACAAGTATGAGTATACGTAAAAACAGCTCTTTTTACCGATATTTAGCGATTACCGATTCATACAGTGTACTTAGTAATCGTATTATTACGGTAATTACACGTATTACGTCTTTACTTCACGACTCACTACTTATAAAATGGGTAGGTAGACCAGTCATACACCATATTTGCCCCAAATTATGAGGTTACAAAAATTGCACCAATATTAAGGACCAGATATATGCCAGTGACCTTGAGTGGTTAACTTGCGTGTCCTGTACTGAGTTCACGCAACGTGTCCTACGTCCAGCCAGTAATAGGACTCGCCTATCCAGAAGCGCTGTCCCAAATAGGACGCATTATTTATTTATTATACATAAAAGAAAAGGTTTTTTAATAAAACACGTATACTAAAAGATCAGTAATTAAATTATCTTTAAAATGGTGAAGGTTTCAGAAAAATACACGTGATAGATTTTGCATGATTCTCAGTTTTTTTATCCGCGTTAGACATAAATTTACATATTAATTTCACTATGTATTATAAACATAATCTAAAATATTCACATATTAAAGTACTAAGAAAATGCTCTAATTTGATATATATTTTTTCCAAATCATTAACACTACTCATTTAGACGTGATCTTCAGTATAAAATCATTCAAAGTCGGTTATCGTCGCCTTAAAGAGAGCATTTTAATGCTTTGCGTTCGTAGCAGCGAGTGCTAGGCCGTAGCATTTATGATTATGGTTATTCATCGATCTGACCTTCACTCAAACTCAAACTCAAATCATTTATTTCAATTAAACCATTTACAGGCACTCTTGAATTGTCAAGGAGCCGGTCAGTAAGAAAAATTAAGCTATTTGCCCATTCCAAAGCGTAGTAAGCATCTATGGAGAAGAACGGATGAGAAACTCCATGGACACTCTTTTAAATTAAATTGTTACAAAAATATTATTTACATCTAAAATGTTGAATTTATAACTAAATGTGAGAACGATGTGGAAAAAAAAAAAACAATTCAATAATAAAATAATTCAAATAAGCCGTAGCAGTTAAGAGATGACCAGTCCCAACTGACGGCGCCCGTTCACGAACATGACGCATGGATTAGCATCATTCAGCTCAACAATTTTGAAGGGAGCACCCAATTACTGGGTAACACTTCACCCCTTGGTAAGACTGGCTGTCAGACTTTCGGGCTTCTGACGACCAGTAACGACTGTCAAAGATCCACGAATGACAGCCGGGACCAACGGCTTTACGTACTTTCCGAGGAAGGAGGGAGCAGGGAGGAGTCTTGATATGTAATGGATGGGCACCCATCCTCGAATAAACCGCGGCATGCGTAGCTTAACTTTGATTGACCGGCTTTAATTATTTAGGACAATATTGATACTAAAATCTAATTAAAACTTTAGAATTAATGACCTGCACAGACTGTTGAACTTGAGTTCAAGTTTATTAAGTTATTATCTCGTATGCTAATAGAGAATGTTGAACCAAACTTGTATTTAAGGGGTTAGCGCTAAGATAGCCCGCAAAATTCAAATTTTCTTAAGATTTTTGCAATCTGCAGCTCATTGTCTGAATTTGAATTTGAATAGAACCTTCACAGAAAATAGTAAAAAAAATATTACTTAAATTAATTTATCTCCTTAGTGATATATGTATACATACATATATATATCGCCTCATTTGTCCCGTTAATGTCCAGATGGGGTTGCCAGGAATTTAAATGGTCCCAACTTAGGGAAGGGGCATTCAAATTATGTCTTTTAACTGCTTTATGAGCCTTAATTTGTTTTGTTTTGTACTTAGGAGTTGATGAATTGAGGTTTAAATGTATGGGTTAGAATCAGGAGGGTTTGATGTTATGACGATGAGTCAAAGTCAAATAATAATACTCAAAGTCTCAAATTCAGATAATTTATGTAAACAACGGGGATAACACAACAAAAAAATATCTTCGTAATGGTAATTCACATAAAATTGCAAAAAAAGAGGTTCTATTTTCTTTTAAGTACTGATTTTAAGAAATAATAATTAAAAAATAATCATACCGTAATTATTTTTATAAATTTTCGTTTTTAAACAAAGTTATTAATAAAAGGAGATTTTCTGGTATAAAATATTTTATGATACTGGTAACAATGCAGGAGATCCAAACATTTTCACATTTTTAAATCTTCAACAACACTAATATTACAACTCTCATAAATAGATTCATATTGTAAGTAGCATAAATCTAGCCACATTTTGGATGAAAACGGCTGTAAACTGTTTCGATTGGAAGTCGATTTTGGGACGCCTACGTCTAGCACTGGGCTTAAAAGGGCTGATTATGACTATCATATACCGTGCCTCCGACACACTACAAAAAACATTGTTTGACAACGGTATTTTGTTTGCATAGTTCTTATAATTAATTCACTTTAATTTTATCGATGATTATTTACAAAAAAAAAAAAGAATAATGATAAAATGTTTTGCACCACTGTCCTGTCATTTTGACAGTGATATTTCTTGACATTACTTTGTTTACATAAATTATCTGAATTAGAGACTTCAGGTATAAGTGTTACTGTGGTTTTGCTATACCCAAAGTCTCTAATTCAGATAATTTATGTAAACAAAGTAATGTCAAGAAATATCACTGTCAAAATGACAGGACAGTGGTGCAAAACATTTTATCATTATTCTTTTTTTTTTTTTAATAATCATCTATGAAATTAAAGTGATTTAATTATAAGAACTATGCAAACAAAATACCGTTGCCAAACAATGTTTTTTGTAGTGTGTCGGAGACACGGTCTATGATCGTCATAATCAGCCCTTTTCAGTCCACTGCTAGACGTAGGCCTCTCAAAATCGATTTCCACTCGAAACAGTTTATAGCCGTTTTCATCCAAAATATGGCTAGATAATTATGCTACATACAATATGAATCTATGAATGAGAGTTGTAATTTTAGTGTTGTTGAAGATGTAAAAAATGTGAAAATGTTTGGACCTCCTGCATTGTTACCAGTATCATAAAATATTTTATACCAGAAAATCTCCTTTTTTAATAACTTTGTTTAAAACCGAAAATCTATAAAAATAATGACGGTATGATTATTTTTAAATTATTATTTCTTAAATTCAGTACTTAAAAGGAAACGGCACCTTTTTTTTCGTCATTTTATGTGAATTACCATTACGAAGATATTTTTTTATGTTATCCCCTGTGTTTACATAAATTATCTGAATTTCAGACTTTGGGTGTAGTTTATTTTCTGTATAGTTTTTTTTTGAGAGCATTAACAACGGCCCCGACTTACGAGTAGTAATTAGGTCATGGGTTCGAACCCAGGCAGTCGCTTTATTTTGTGTAAATCAGTGTTTTTCAAAGTGTGGGTCGCAAACCCCTAGGGGGTCGCCAAGCATCTTTAAGGGGGTCGCCGTTACTTTAAAATTTAAAGCTAATAAATATAAAATCATATTAGATACACACCCCGATACAAACACGACTAAACCTACCAAAATCCCGCTTAAAAATACATTCAACAAGCCCCCTGCGCCTCAAGTTTGCTATTACAACAGTGTCAGAATGGTCTCTTCATTGTGAGTTTTTGACAGATTTGCCATACAAACACTGTCAAATACTCACAATTGCGAGACCATTCTGACACTATTGTAATAGCAGACTTGAGGCCCTGGTTATGACTATAAAAATATATAATAAATTACCCGAATCAATAAGAAAAGAAAACTCCATCTTTTTATAAATAAATTAAAAAACCTATTGATAAGTAAATGTTATTACAGTGTTAACGAGTATTTAAATGATAAATCCCTTAAAAGCAATTAAAATACAAATGTTTTATTTTTATTATTATTTTAAATTATGTTAGTTTCTTTTGCTGTGCCCGACAAGGTCCACGATTGTTTATTTATTTAATGTTTACCACCTAAGCTTATACTCGTACACTGAGGAATGCGATAAAGATTTGAGTATTGAGTTCAAAATGATATATTTGTTAACAATTTTTTTTTTGAGATGCTTAGTAATGTGAAGTTGAACATACGCACCTATCCACATTATTGTGATGGTTGCGCCTGTTTCTCGCTAACTATTTTTTTTTACACATTCCATTGACTCTTTCTCTAATTTTCAGCGATTTTTCTATTTGCTTTTTAATTGAACCATCGATGAGAACGTTATCTCGCGCAAGTAGGAGGTTCCAAATGAAATCAAACACTTCGTAGCTTCTGTGGTTAATTGTGGGTATTCTCTTATTCTGTTTAACCAAAAAGTAACCAAAGTGACAGACTTGAATTCCAAGATATAAACCGCGGACGGAAGGCGCTACCCCGAGCAAAGCGCATTTTTCAGAGGCTATTAACTCATTAGTTAAGAGAAATAAATTACATCTAAAAATACATTATTAATGTACGATATCCTATCATCACATTGCACGTTCTTATTTATTTTTATGTGATGAAATTACATTTTAAATCTCCGTGTAAAAAAGTACTAAAATTATTGATTGCATGCATCTTTTGCTAAAGTTGACGTTCCATTAATTTGAGAGTTACACTAATGGATAGATAATTTAAAAATCACAATAATTCACGTTTTATTTAATTTCAAATGATCACTTTTCATTTTTTATTAAAAAAAAAACCAAAAATTGTGTGTATTCAGCGTACGCAGGGAGCGGGACAGAGCGTTCCCGCTGTGGCGGGATAGAGAAGGACCGAACGGTCGCGCTAGGGGAAGTGCCTTAAGCCGTTGGTCCCGGCAGTCATTGGTAGATCTTTGACAGTCGTTACGGGTCGTCAGAAGCCAGGGCCTCAAGTCTGCTATTACAATAGTGTCAGAATGGTCTCTTCATTGTGAGTTTTTGACAGATTTGCCATACAAACACTGTCAAATACTCACAATGGCGAGACCATTCTGACACTATTGTAATAGCAGACTTGAGGCCCTGAAAGTCGAACACCCACAGCTTATGAGAGACACGAAGCAACAAAATTCGATCTAAAAAATTTCTCTAGATCGTATTTTGTAGCTTCCTGTCTCAATATGAAACGTTATAAAAGGTATTAGAAAATTCTACACACACCGAGGTTTCTTATTGAGCCGTTGTTCAGAATTCCTTCTCAGTCACGAGATATATATTTTTTTTGTGGCGCTAGTGAATCGTACGTCCTGTTAAACGCCAAATTAAATAAAAAAATCAGCCACACACCATATTTCTTACAGAGTCGCGTAAATTTAAGAGAAAATAAAAATAAAAACATGGCTACCGTTCCATTTTTAAAGTGACCAGCAATTTTCTCGCGCCATTCTCGAAACAGAAAATGTCCGAAACATTTTCAACTCTTGTTTAATTAAAAACGCGAATAAAAATTTAGCTCGCCTCCTTTATTACCCTGATGTATGGCCTTTTAAACTGCTCCAGAAAAATAAACTGTATTTTGTAGGAAATAAAACGCATTTTTCCTTGTTGGTGGTACGGTATTCTTTTTCAGAAGTCCAGTGTTTTACGATTTCCTGTTCTATTTTAAGGGTAATAAAATACAATTTTGATTGCGGCGTTATTGTTTCGATTTGAAAGTGATTTTCCGTTTGATTCTTGGTGATTCGTTTGTAATCTTCACGCTGTATTTTCTTGTCGTGTATTAGTAGAATTTTAAGTGTTATAAAAGTTAAAGGGCTTGCTTTATTCGCGAAATTTGTTTGATCTCTCTTACAGATAGATTTCTGTCAATTTCTTAAATAAATGATGTGAAAAGTTATGACAGCCGGATTACTTTGTACGCTGTGTGTATCCGGCATTACGTTCATCTTTTAAAAAGTAATAAAATCATGATTATATTATTATTAATTTATTATTTCTTTGATCAAGATTGGTGTGTTGCCAAAACGAATAAATGTACCGGATTTTATTTATTTATTTAAGTTCAAAAGCAAATAGTTTGTTATTATAAATTATTTCATTCATTTACATTAGTTTTTATGAGAGGAAATATAATAATCATAACATAAAAAAATATTGTGATTTTGTTATTTTGACTGAACTATTTGTACATTTGAGAATGTATTACCTAATAACAATAGGTTAGTAGTAGATGTCATTTAGTAATCTTTAATTTTGTTTAAAATCTCTCTAATTTAAAAACTCCTAATCTAAAAAAAAAAGTGGATTTAATATCTGAACCGATAACCACTTTCTTATAACAGTGATCAAACCACAAATTTATCAAAACCCATACCGCAAAACTACCATTCCCCCCACTCATATAGCCCCCACATAGTCCACAGAACCCATCAACACCCCATTACAATTTAAAACGAATAATAAAATCGGCCACAATCACAAAAGATCTAGCAAATGGCTATAAATTCACTACATTTTAACACTATCGCGAACGGTAGCCGTATAGCCGTAAACACTTCTCTGCTTTCCTGTACTTTATTTTTTTTCGCAAAGGAATTTAGTGTACAGCCTAGTGTGGGAATGGCGTTTGGCGCTAGTGAGCAAGATGGCGGATTTTAAAACGTTCGTTGTGTGATCGTTTGTGGTATTGTATTGTCTGTGGCAGGAAGAATATAAATTCTTTTGCGTGGTTGTAGTTGGGTTATCCATCTGTACTATCTTTAGTTAGTGTTTTAGTACGCGGAGAGACTACACACTTATTACTTTGTAGGTATTTAATTATTAAAGTTCGGATGTTCGTGGACGAGTATGTTTACCTAGGACAAACTGTCCAGTTAGGTAGGTCTAACTTTTGAGAAAGAGGTCAATCGTCGAATCCGACTCGGCTGGGCAGCGTTCCGGAAGCTACGCAATATCTTCTCATCCCACATACCGCAGTGTCTCAAGATGAAAGTCTTTGACCAGTGCGTGTTGCCAGTGATGACCTATGGCACTGAAACGTGGTCGCTCACAATGGGCTTTATTAGAAAGTCACCCAAAGGGCAATGGAGAGGCCTATGCTTGGAGTTTTCCTACGTGATCGAATCAAAAATGAAGACATCCGCAGGAAAACCAAGTTCACCGATATAGCTCGAAGAATTGCCAAACTTAAGTGGCAATGAGCAGGGCACATTGCTCGAAGACCAGATGGCCGTTGGGGCCAAAAGGTTCTGTATTGGCGACCGCGTACCCGAAGACGTAGTGTTGGAAGACCTCCCTCAAAGTGGACCTTGTGAAGGCCGCAGGAATCCATTGGATTCGGGAATCAAGAAAATGGAATAAACGTTCAATAATTAATTGTAGAAGCGTAACATAGAAGAATAGCTTTTGCCCGCGGCTGCACCCGCGTGGATGTCGCAATTATCGCGTAAAAAAGTAGCATATGTCCTTCTCCATATCCCAGGTTATATCTCTGCCAAATTTCATGACGATCGGTTTACCGGTATAGGCGGGAAAACATAACAGACAGACAGACGGAGTTACTTTCACATTTATAATATTAGTATGGATATAGTACCTATAATATGGATTACCGCGTGTAGTTATGTTGCAAAATTAATTATGAATGAATGTATGAATGAAATGCACCGACCCCAGCGTGGTTAAACCAGACTCGATTACTCGAATGAACCCAAAGATGCGCACTAGCCCCCGGAGCCTCATGTTTCATGGGGCTACAGTGACCATTACATATCAAGGAGTAGAGACAAACCGAATATGAAAAAAATAAAAATAAAATATATTAAAGTACACCAGCAGCATCATCATACATTCAACAAAAAAATAAATAAAAAAAAAACATTTATTTGCCTAAATAAGGTACCTACAGAAGGTAACATATTACAAAACTGTTTCTTTTCTGCCTTTAATTTCGGCGTGGAAATATAAAATAAAGTTATATATTTAATTAATTTAATTTTTGGTCTTAATCATGCAGTCATTAAACAGATAATCCCATCAAAATTGTGTTATTGAATTAAATAAATGTCAATATAATAATGAAAAAATAAATAAAAATAATAATCATAAAAATGTCAATAATAATCATGTCAATAATGGGGTAGATTCGCCACACAATAACAATAATAATTTTAAATGACCGTGCAATTTACAAAACTTACAATTTATAATCTAAAAACTCATGTAAATATACTATAAAAGCATTTTTCAATTAAAAACCTCGTCAAATATTTTTAAATCTAGAAAATGGTAGCGTTTTTATGGAATTTGGTATTTTGTTTTACAATTTTATGCACATAATATATCTGTTGTTACCTGAAAATGTGATATTCGTCCTCGGTTGAAATAGTTTATTAGTACCTATACATAGATCATCGGGCATAGTACTCGTAACTTGTCGCTTGGTGGAAAAGTCTTTTATGTTTGAAGACAAATATACAGGATTTCTAAGATATAAATACACGGTAGAATTAGCATTTTACATTTCCTAAAGAATGCACGACATGACTCTATTTGCTCCAACATTGGTTCGCAAAAGTAGGAAAGGCTGCTAATGTATATGTAACCGGCCAAACCCGATTTCAGGCCAAACCCTCCCTACACGCGATAGGACAAACCAGTATAGCCTAGGCCAAACTCCACCTGCGCTAAGATAGGTCGACGGAGCCCCGCTTGGCGGGGCTCCTATTTCTGGATGGGTTAAAAAAAAATAACCACGAAGGCTAAGGCGGGAGCTCCGCTCCGCTTCGCTCCCGACTTAGCCTACTAACCTAACCTATCCGAGTCGGAGTACTCTGAGTCGGGGTGTTAACCAAAATAGGATAAACCGGTTTGGCCTAGGACAAACTAGTTTGGCCTGAAATCGGGTTTTGCCGGTAACATATACACAAATCATAGCATTTGTTTCTTGAAGAGAACTATACAGTATGAAACGTGCCACAATCCATATTGAAGTTCCAATATTCATAACAAAACATCAAAAACTCATAAAAACATGTCATTCATACACTCCAAATCCTGAAAACAGCCAATTAAAACAGCCATTTCTCTAACAATTAAGTTCTGGCACACGAATGGCATAATAAATCATAGTGTGGCATGCCATCACGCCAGTGCCAGTAAAATATTCACACTTCACACTTCTGACCGCAAATGTATGGCCGCCATATTGGATTTGACACTTTATTTATTGTTTTTTTTTTGTTTTTCAGGAAATTGTGGTTTTTCTGGTTACTGAGGATTTTATTAATGGTTTGCGTTTGTGGTAGCCCAAAGGTTTACGTAGTTTTTTAAGGACTTGGGTGTATGTTCACGACGTTATTATTATTAAAAACAGTAGGTTTACATTGTTAAGCTTTGTTGTAATCCTTAAAATGGAAAATAGTGGCCACTAAGCTCCGTTTTAAGGATTAAGTACAATAAAACATGACAATATAAACCTATTGTTCTTTTATTTTTTGGATTTTTCTCCGCCACAATCAATCTGCCTAGCCTTTTCCCAAATATGTTGGGGTCGGCTTCTAATCTAACCGGATGCAGCTGAATACCAGTATTTTACATAGAGCCACTGCCTATCTAACCTCCACAACCCAGTAACTGGGTAACACGATACCCCTTGGTAAGACTGGCTGTCAGACTTTTGGGCTTCTGACGACCCGTAACGACTGTCAAAGATCCACGAATGACAGCCGGGACGGCTTAACGTGCTTTCCGAGGCACGGAGGAGTCTCGGTATGTAAAGATGGTCACCCATCCACGGACCAACGGCAAGCGTAGCTTAACTTGACGGATCGACCCGTGCGGCTGTTATTACTTAGCCACGAGCTCCTTTTTCTCCGCCCCGAATAGCAGAATAACTATTAAACCACGTAAAAAATTCACAACAAGAAAATTGAGAAAAAAATCATTTTGTCATAAGTACCTACATTTAGTATGAGAAAATAGTATACTCGTATAGAATAATAATAGTATATACATATAGAATAGTGATGTTATGTTGTCTTTCGACTTCCGAACGAAGTCGCGGGTAGAAGCTAGTTATTAATACAGTCCAGTCCGCCTTTGTACAGTATTTTTTTACTTGTGTATAAAGTTAAGTTTAGTTGAATAAATAAATAAATAAAAGCACTAGCCTAACCTAACCTATATCCTCCATTACTACTAAAATCTATTTAAAAACAACGTCCCATCACTACTGAATCGAAAATACTCAACTAAACAACGTAATATCATCACATACATTGTTATTAGGGTTCATTAAATTATTTATTAAGGACAATAACGTCGAAAGGGTTCCGTAGCCACGCCTTCCTTTATTGTATTTATGATTTCGTTACTAAACGATTGGCTTAGAGAAGTTTTGAGGTTATTAAATTAAACAGTAGTTTCATGTCGGGGTATTCAATTGATTACTATTTAATATAGTTATGGGAAAGGGGAATAGAATTCCGGATGGTTTGAAAGGATGTTTCTAATTACGTACCAAATAGATGTTATACTTTTTAATAAGCACCTTAGAAGGTATAAAAGTTGTATTGAAGAAATATTACTATCTTCCATGTGGTTTGTGACGGCTTGATGATTATTGCAACGTCTCTAAATCATCATCATCATCATCATCATTTCAGCCGAAAGACGTCCACTGCTGGACATAGGCTTCCCCCAAGCACCGCCACCTCGACCGATTCTGTGCTTCCCGCATCCAGCGGATTCCTGCGGCTTTCATAAGGTCATCGGTCCACCTTGTGGGAGGCCTTCCAACGCTACGTCTTCCGGTACGCGGTCGCCACTCCAGAACCTTTCGGCCCCAACGGCCATCTATTCTGCGCGCAATGTGCCCTGCCCATTGCCACTTAAGTTTGGCAATTCTTCGAGCTATGTCGGTTACCTTGGTTCTCCTGCGGATCTCTTCATTTTTGATTCGATCATGTATGGAAACTCCAAGCATAGCATCTCTATTGCCCTTTGGGTGACTTTTAGCCTTCTAATAAGGCCCATTGTGAGCGACCACGTTTCAGTGCCATATGTCATAATTGGCAACACGCACTGGTCAAAGACTTTCGTCTTGAGACACTGCGGTATGTGGGACGAGAAGATATTGCGTAGCTTCCCGAACGCTGCCCAGCCGAGTCGGATTCGACGATTGACCTCTTGACCGATTGACGTCTCTAAATAGGCCAATCAAATTAGATCCATAAAAAGCGTTTTCAGGAATTAATTTCCAGTAGGTAAGCTGGAAGTCGCGCTCTTTTTTCAGCTTTTTTTTGCTTGTAGCTCGAAAACGGTACGACCGACGGATAATGTCATTCCATTCAATATTAAAGAAGGTTAAATTAAAAAAATATTATTATAATTAATATTATTAATAATATATATATATGTTATATATTTGAATAAACCCTATTTCCTCCCGTGGGAGTCGTAAAAGGCGACTAAGGGACTTACTAGAGAATGGGCAGCAGCGTTCTCTATGCATTTTTAACACTATATTGCGATCGCCAACCCGCCTGCCAAGCGTGGCTATTATGGCAAAACCACCCTCCCCACTTTGGTGAGGCCTAGGTCCAGCAGTAGACGTCTTTCGGCTGAAATAACTGATGATATTTAAATATATTATATTTAATTATTATTTTAATTAAAAATGTATTAAACTTAAAATAAACTTTTAAAAATCTAACTCCAAATACGCCCAAACCTCACCGACTTTTATTATGACCAATATAATAGGTACTCGCAATTTTGTTCTTATAAACTAATCTTCTATTCTCTTTGCCAACAGGTCCCAGAAGCAGAAGGATGAAGAAGAGAGCAGCACCAGTTCCGGAAGAGAAGAGACCAAGAACCGCCTTCAGTGCTGCGCAACTCGCTAGACTAAAGGTAAGCCAAATAAATATTAAAATTATCAGCTTTTAATAAAGAATTGTTCCACTACAAGGCAGTCACTTCATAGGGAGAGATACAAACATCCTAAGTATTTCTCACTGTTTTTGGGTTCCATATGAAAATTTAAAAAAAGTTTTGTACACTGTACCGTGTGAAAAACATGAAATAAAATTTTTAGAATAAATACTTGGAAAGTTATTTATGAAAATAGATGAAAATATACTATTAATATAGAAAAAATAAATAAAAAAAGTATTGTTGTCTATAAAGTCGGCTTACCGAAGATAATTTCAGCCACCTTTGGGATGGCTCAGCAAAGTACCTCCTTGCTGCGCTTGACTTGGTGGAACGCAGAGCTAAGAGGCTCATTGGCGACGTAAAACTGGTGGATGCCAAGCTTCACAGCTTGGCTCATCGCCGCAAGGTTGCCTGCTTGTCGGTCTTCTACAGATTGTACTTCGGAGAGTGTGCCCATGAACTCCACGACCTCATTCCACCGGCCCCCTTCTACCATCGGACATCTAGACGCACTGCAAGTTACCACCCCCACCTAGTTGATATTCCACCAACTCGCATTAAGCGTTTTCAAACGCCTTTTATAATGCGCGCAGCAAAGGAGTGGAATTCTCTGCCTGCGTCTGTGTTTCCGAACGCATACAACCCTAATCTATTCAAAGTGAGAGTGAACAGGCTTCTTCTGGGTAAGCTCACTCCATCGTAGACTTTGTCTCTGTCATCCAGACCTAAAGTCAAGAGCAAACTCATAGTATAAAAAAAAAAAAAAAAAAATATGTGTGATAACGTAACACAATTCGAACTCTCTATCACTTGTTCCGCATTCTCGCTTGCACACTCGGTTCAGGCGGAACGTGACAATGAGTCATACTTTTTCGTGCGTGCATCCGGCGTTCATCGATTTATAGGACGTTATCACGTCAAAAAAATAAAGAAAATAGTTCTACACTTTAAGATTACAGCAAACTTATAATGGTCTTAAAATAACATATTATATAAAATCTCCCAATATTGTGCGTACAAACTTACATGTTCATTTGGAATGTATGGGGAACAAGTTTTGACGTGATAACGTCTTAAGGCTCGTACAGACTAGTGCGATATCGCGGGAGCGACGCGACACTAGTAGCACAATTTCTATGTCGCTGCCTGTCGCGCCCGCGATATCGCGCGAGTCTGTAAGAACCTTTATAAACCGATGAACGCCGGCTGCACGCACGGAAAGGATTTGACTCATTGTCACGTTCCGCCTGAGCTGCTTGTGCAAGCGAGAGCGCGGAACAAGCGATAGAGAGGCACGATCGGCCTAAGAGTTCGGCTTTGTGTTACGTTATCTAGTAAAATTTTTCAATTTAACATTTTTTCTTGGGATAAATTCATTCCAACTACGGAACCTTTCATTGTGCGTGGTCCGACACGTACTTGGCAGGTTTTTTTCAATGAATAAATTCAGTAGTCAGTAATTCAGTAGTCAGTAATTCAGTAGTCAGTAATTCATTTATCAGTAATTCAGTTGTCAGTAATTCTGAAGTCAGTAATTCAGTAGTCAGTAGTAGCCCGGAGTCTCGCTTACTACATAAACTAGCGTAGGTACTCACTTATTGATGAGATATACTCTTTCGGCAAATACAATCGTGTTTGAATATTTAAAGAGTTTATCATTATATCTTTATTGTATACATTCACTTTAAGCAGATATAGGTTTAGTAGCTTGTTATCAAAAAGATATCGATTTCATACCATAAAATAAAAGGTCAGCAAACATTAGGTCTAAGGCATTAGGTTACAAAGGCTTATGTAACTTTAATAAAATTAAACAAAATAGCTAACTAACATACCTACTTATTATTGCATAGCCTAGGTAATTGATATCGCAAACTATTAAAATTCAATTATCAATATAAATGTAGAATTTATAATGCGCACAGCCAAAGTGTGGAACTCTCTGCCAGCGTCTGTGTCCCCTTACACATATAACCCGTCTGCCTTCAAAGCAAGAGTGAACAGGCATCTTCTGGGCACTCTCGTTCCATCATACACCTCATCTATCGCTTTCCACTAGGCAAAATCTAGGTCAAGAGCAGGCCTAAAGTGTAATAAAAAAATTAAGAAACTGTATTCCCTGAAGCAGTAGGCAGAACTGTATAGTACCACCACATTTCGCAAGATATGATTTAGTTCCATGAAACTATTTATCATCATCATCATTTCAGCCGAAAGACGTCCACTGCTGGACATAGGACTCCCCCAAGCACCGCCACTTCGACCGATTCTGTGCTTCCCGCATCCAGCGGATTCCTGCGGCCTTCACAAGGTCATCGGTCCACTTTCTCGGCCTTCCAACGCTACGTCTTCAAGTACGCGGTTGCCACTCCAGAACCTTTCTGCCCAAAAAAACCTTGTAGATTTCTAATTCAATAAACTAATAACTCCTTATTGTCCACAGCACGAGTTTGCCGAAAACCGCTACCTAACAGAGCGAAGACGTCAAAGCCTGGCAGCAGAGCTGGGTCTAGCAGAAGCTCAAATCAAGATCTGGTTCCAAAACAAGCGAGCCAAGCTCAAGAAGGCTTCGGGCCAGAGGAACCCTCTCGCGTTACAGCTGATGGCACAGGGGTTGTATAACCACAGTACTGTGACAGAGAGTGATGAGGAAGAAGAGATCAATGTCACATAGGCAGATGGAACGTTTTTCGTGTAAGGATTTATAGAGAGCCAGAAAGTGTTATTGTAATAGTTGGTTTTTGATAGCCTTTAGTACTTATTCTCTAATATCAGTTTCCTATATATAAAACTTTATTTCGGGTGGCATAGACCCATAGAAAACTTAACCTAAACCTAATACACATTTACCAAGCTACAAGTTTACTTGGCATGACTCGCCACACCTACACAAGACTTGAGCCACTGGTTTTGAAAGGGACAGTCAAAACGTACAGCTAATGCGTTCAGAATGCCGTTGTCGCTACCCCGTATACGGGCTAGCAAGGAAGCTGCTTTTTTGCGCATGATGGCCTGAAAACCATTTGTGCGCGCCTCAGCAAACATGCCAGACGCGCTGCACCGCCACGGTAGACCCAACAACCTTCTGAACGCATCATTGTACTGCGTGCGCAGGGCTCTGTAGGCTCGCTGCGTATATCTCACCCACAGGCCGCCTGAGTAGAAGGATTGGCAATAAGCTTTGAATAGCGTAACTTTCACTTCTCTCGTGCATCGTGCGAACCTGCGTGTGAGCATATTAGCTCTCACCGCCAGAGCCCTGCGCTCCCGCTCAACATCCTCATCGTCCCTGAGGTCACTAGTCACAATGTGACCCAGTTATTTAAAAGCTTGAACTTGCTTTAGGGCTATTCCTATACTGTATGTATATTTTAAAACAAATGTATATTTTAAAACAAATTGGTTCTCTGTAAAGTCGGTTTACGGACGATAATTTTACGTGATAATGTCATAAGAAAACATTGCGTCACCAGTCGAACACTTAGGCCAATCGTGCCTCTCTATCGCTTGTTCCGCGCTCTCGCTTGCACACTCGGCTCAGGCGGAACTTGACAATGAGTCATGTTTTTTCGTGCATGCAGCCGGCGTTCATCGATTTATGTTATCACGTCAAAAAAATAATTTGATGTCACGTAAGTGACATTTGAATGCTGAAATGATTGTTAGAGAGTAACCCTATTGCTGTTGTCAAATTCCATATTCACTGTTTCAGTTTTTAGGGTTCGTTCCTCAAAAGAAAAAAATGGAACCGTTATACGATCACTCGTGTGTCTGTTTGTCTGTCCGTCTGTCACAGACAATTGGCTCCGAATCTATTGGACCGATTAAGTTGAAATTTGGTACACATGAATTTCTGTGATCCAAACACGAACGTCTAACGTAAATAAATGAATTTTGAATATGGGGGTCACTTTTGGTGGGCAAATTAAAATGAAAAAAAAAAAAAAAAAAATGCAAACTGTACCTTTTACTTATCAAATAAAAGGACTTGTTATGTGGATTTCAAATATCTATTATGTCGAGTACGATTTGACTAAAAAGAATGCGTCCAGTTAATCGTGAATATGTTAAAATGAAATAAAAGGCCATTTTGAGACTACAACAGATAATTTATAATAAAACATAGCGTAGTAAAATATGGTACTTTGCAAAATAAAGAAAATGTTCCTGGTAGTGTAAATAATATAGAATTTAACGTATTTATTCCTATTGAGTAAAACGTAGTTACTTTAGAACTTGTAAAATAGCTGCTAACATAGAAAATGGTAACTGTTCTAAAAACCAATTATTAATATTAAAGTATTGCTAGCATATTGTGGCAAATTCCTAGAAAATTACCGGTTTCTGAGGTATTTTTGACCGGAGATTGTCTTTTCGATAGCGCTCAATATTTTGACACTGCGTCACCGAACAGTCCCGAACGAGAGCGTTTGTTCGCGTAGTAAATGAAATGAGCGAGCGAACATATTTGTTGTGATGGGTTGAGCTCGGCGAACGAATGCTCGCTCGCTCTTTCTTTTAGTAAAAACGACGTCACGGTGAGCGACTAATTGCTCTGTGCATTCGCAAATATTGATGAATTGCAATAATAACACTGAATAAATAATTAATATTAATTAATATTTTTTTACTTCACTGTTAAACACTGTAAAATATTCAGACATTTTTAGTGCACTACTGAGCGATGTTTAATCATTTCGTTTAGTAATATTGACAAAATTAAACAACCAATAATCGTTGCCAACTTTCAGATTGTATCTTCAGACCTTCTTAAAGCAGTGCATTCGTGATAGTTATTGCAATTCTAACTCTATTCGCATCGTTATAAAGTATAAATCAGAATAATTACCGCGAGTTTGGTAAAACTCTCGGCAATACTTTTAATTAATACCCTATACCGAGATAAGAGTTACATTGCAATGGCGTACTAATGGTTTTACGTCGATACTGAATGTCATATCTAAGAGAGAACTTTGCTTAAACTTTGTCGAATTAATAACTATTGTAAAATGATTTGAGGATATCAGAAACCGGTTTTTAAGTCTTTAACATTGGTTTGGCTTTTATGTAAAAAATCTTCTTGACTTTTAAAACTTGAATCTCTGTAATAGCTAAAAACTAAAAAGTACTGAAAAAATGATGCGATATAATAACCAAATAGTTTGTAAGATTTTTTAGGTACCTATAATTTATTAAAATAATAATGTTATTTAAAATTTTTGTGATGCATTATACAAAAATACTTATATCATTATTATAAAAATGAGGTTATGAGGAAAACGTATCTCATAGATATAATGAGGAGAAAATATTAAAAAAATTACGATTTTTTTTTATTAAGGAATATTGTTTTAATGTTATACAGGATAAGTTTTTAACGTGTGCGTAATTTTTTTTTGGTGGTTCCGTATATGTAATAGAACTCATTTCCATTATTTGTTCAATTTTTTTTTGGACTACTTGAAATCAGCAAAATATGGATACAATTTATTCGTAATAATATCAATGGGCGAGCGCACAGCTGATAGGTACCTACTAGTGCGTTCCGCTTCAATGACCGCCAGCGCGTTGCGCGACGAGTACCCATTATACCAGTTCCAAAATAAACATCTTTCGTTAACGATAAACTAGAATTCGTCGATAAAACTGTTTTCCTAGGGATCACGCTCGACTCAAGGCTGCAATGGGGTCCTCATTTAACATCTCTTGCAGGGCGGCTAAGTTCAGCAGCATATGCTGTGAGAAAAATCCGTCAATTTACTGATGTAGATACCGCTAGGCTAGTCTATTTTAGTTACTTTCATAGTATCATGTCTTACGGTATTTTACTATGGGGACGGGCTGCAGATATCGAATCTATTTTTATTCTACAGAAAAGAGCCATCAGAGCAATATATGGCCTCCGCAGGCGCGATTCTCTAAGGGAACTGTTTAAAGATATTAACGTCATGACGGTACCTTGTCAATACATCTATGAAAACATCATGTACGTAAGGAAAAATGTAAATATTTTCAGTAAAAGAGGTGAAAGACACAATTATAGTACCAGAAATAGGGACCAATTAGTTCAACCAGGTTTCAGACTGGCTAAAGTAGACTCATCCTTCATGGGGTACTGTTTAAAATGTTACAATAAAATACCTCCCCACATACTCCAATTGAACGAAACAAAATTTAAAACTTGTATAAAACGCACACTATGCAGCCAAGCATATTATAAATTGGGGGATTATATCGCTGACAAAAATGCTTGGCTCAATGCTGGTCCTACTCCATAAGGGCGCATAAACTAATTGATTAGCATTTGAAAATATTATTGGAGCTGCTGAAGATTGTAAACTATTTTTTGCATTGTATAAACTCAATGTCCTTGAATTATATAATTGCATAGCACAGGTGTGAGTACTATGTACTATAGAGCTACCATTTACCGGGTAATATGTCTTTTATTGACTTGAATGTGCCCTGGCGGCTGAGAGTATGTCATGCTCACTCAAATGTCTCGCTGGTGGTGGCGTGTGTGTTGGATCATTAAGTTCCCTTCAAAATGGTTGAGCTAAATGGTGCTGATCCATGCGTCATGTTCGTGAACGGGCGCCGTCAGTTGGGACTGGTCATCTCTTAGCTGCCACGGCTTATTTTAATTTTTGTGAATTGTTTCTATTACGGACGCTTCTAACGTGCACGTCTTTCTACATTGTTCTCACATGTATAACTTCAACATGAATGATGTAACCCATATTTTGTAACAATATTTTGTTTTAAAAGAGTGTCCATGGAGTTTCTTGTCCGTTCTTCTCCATAGGAACCTACTACGCTTTGGAATGGGCAACTAGCTTCATCTTTCTGACTGACCGACCCCTTGACAATTCAAAAGTACCTGTAATTGGTTTATTTGAAATAAATGCTTTGAGTTTGAGTTTGAGTTTGAGTTTGATAACTTAATTTTTTTGTATTAAGACATATCAAAATAAGAAATAGGTGTATAATAAAACACGTTTAAGTTTAATTTGTCAAAATTTGCGCACTGATTAAAAAGTTTTTCTGTATAGAACATATTTTTCTCACGCGGAAAATGCTGCATAATAAATGAGGACAAGGTACTTTTTTCCTCATATATTATTACTATTTTATTTTGGCATTAAGAAATCATTACTTTGCCCAAAAGTCTGACTACCAGTCTTACCAAGGGGTATCGTCTTACCCAGTAACTGGGTTGTGGAGATCAGATATTCAATCACTTCATGTAAAATACTGATATTCATCTGGATCCGGTTAGACTGGAAGCCGACCACAAAATATTTGGGAAAGTGAAATTTACTTGCTTGTATTTTAATGTAAAGAATATAGTTTTAAGTACATAATTATTCATGGTTATTTATGTGTGTTTTGTAAATAAACGGTGTTTCTATACAGGGTTATTTGTAAAACACCAACAACCTCGCAGGAGTAGATTACTAATATCATAAACAACAACATTTGTTCTACGACTTTTTCGAAAACAGGCAAAAAAAAACGACTTTTCATACAAAACTCGATCAGCTGTTCGGACTTATGTATGGAGAGTTGATTTTTTTTTGTCAAACTCAAACTCAAACTCAAAGCATTTATTTCAAATAAACCAATTACAGGCACTTTTGAATTGTCAAGGGGTCGGTCAGTCAGAAAGATGAAGCTAGTTGCCCATTCCAAAGCGTAGTAGGTTCCTATGGAGAAGAACGGACAAGAAACTCCATGGACACTCTTTTAAAACAAAATATTGTTACAAAAAATGGGTTACATCATTCATGTTGAAGTTATACATGTGAGAACAATGTAGAAAGACGTGCACGTTAGAAGCGTCCGTAATAGAAACTATTCAAAAATTAAAATAAGCCTCGGCAGCTAAGAGATGACCAGTCCCAACTGACGGCGCCCGTTCACGAACATGACGCATGGATCAGCACCATTTAGCTCAACCATTTTGAAGGGAACTTAATGATCCAACACACACGCCACCACCAGCGAGACATTTGAGTGAGCATGACATACTCTCAGCCGCCAGGGCACATTCAAGTCAATAAAAGACATATTACCCGGTAAATGGTAGCTCTATAGTACATAGTACTCACACCTGTGCTATGCAATTATATAATTCAAGGACATTGAGTTTATACAATGCAAAAATAGTTTACAATCTTCAGCAGCTCCAATAATAATAGTATAAGTAGTAATAGTCTGCTTTCGGAAAAGTCGTAGAACAAATGTTGTTGTTTATGATGTTAGTAATCTACTCCTGCGACGTTATTGGTGTTTTACAAATAACCCTGTATATTTTAATTTCTAGAAAATACTGTTCTTTAGTCATTTCGTTTCTTCCATTTTTTCTGTTTTTTTTTTTCTTCTTTTTAATGTAAATATTTATTAAAACATTATTATCCGGGTAGTTATTGTGACTGTGCTAGTTTTTAAATGTATAGAAAATAATAAATAAATTATATTACGTTATAAAATTATTTTTATGTTTTATTCCAATTCCCAATTATAACCATGACAAAATTGAAGAAGAAATAAACAAAAATAATCATAAGCCATACGGAAACACCTGTGCTAAATTATCTTGCGAATGGCTAAAAGCAGTAATAGTCCTGTGGCGGTATCAACAACGCCACATGCGAACTACGCATCAAAGACCTGACGTCACAAATCCTGCATCGCGCTATCAGAGTTTACCGCGCGACTAGCATATTATTATACAACAATGTTGGGGCTGTTACCTCGTCCCGTTGTAATGCTTGAGGGAAGTGTGCGGAGATAACGAAAAGATGAACCTCAAACTTGCTTGTGTTTAATGCAAAAAATATATAAAGATTTTATATGGACCGCGACGCGACAATATAAGGATCGCACATAATTATGATAGATAACGTACCCGCTCTTAGCGGCTGCTGCGGTCGAACTCGTTGGCCAACGACATCAACCGTTGGGCAGTTGCCCACCAGACACAATACCCGTCTGGTCGGAGGATCCTCCCTTTACTATAGAGTATGAGTGAGTTTTACCGTACCTCTAAAGTCCGTTCGAACCCAGCTCACCACAGCAATTTGTAGTGCAGCCGCATTTGTTTGTGTATGGCAATAAAAAGGTAGATTAAACGCAGACATCTATATTATTATTTCCGTAGTGAAATGGCTGAAATGGTTTCGGTTAGGTTAGAACTGTGACCAACCGCGCGCGAGCCGAGCGAGCGGAGCGAGCGGTGCTGCGTCAACAGCCGGCGAGCGCTACTTCCTAGTTGCTCGCAGCTAGTCAGGCTATTTAGTATTAAGGCAAGGTGCGCTACTTCGCAAGCAAGTATGAGCTGTATTGTAGTCGTTTTTGTTAAAACAATATCTTTCGGAGCCGATCACATTGCAGACAGTTTTCAAATGTCTGTGTGTACTCCCTTTGTGTTTAAGAATACCTCGTTGTGATCAAAAATATCTCACATCACTTTGGCAGCATAAAAACCTGACAGTATACCTACTTATTTGAATGCCGCCTCTAGAAGCGGCCGCCGAGGCGTCTCCGCCCTTTGTGATCATGCTGACTAGAAAACAAAACGTCTATGCCAAGTATTGCCTAAACCTTATATTGACTAGGAAGCACAATGCCTACCTTGCAATATGTCTATACAGTATTTGAACTAAACCTAATTCTGACTATAAACCAAAATTCCTACCTTGCAATATGTCTATTATTTTAGGAGAAGAAAGGGAGTACCGTTTCTGGCACTAGCCGGCCGCTGCCGCGGCACGCTCGCAGCGCTCGCTCAGCTCGTGCGTTGTGTGGTCACAGTTCTAACCTAACCTAACCTACAGTTCAGAGGCCCTAGTGTGAGTTTATTTTAAGCATCTCGACTACTTAGAAATTATTGCATTTTAGGCATTTTGCTTGTTAAACATTTTGATCTCTAGGCGATTTACAGCTTAGGCAATTTGCTGTGTAGACATTAATATTAGGCATTTTGCTTCGTAGACGAATTGAAAGTTAGACACTCTGATCATATACCGTCTCCGCGAGCTCTGTGAAAATCCCTAACACACTTGCCTTCTATGTAAGTATGAGACAGGAGAGGCATTTGCTCGAAAGTGGGTCAAAAGCTGATATATTTCTAATACAAAAGCTCTGGCCAAACTAAAGCGAATCACGCATGGGATGCGGAGGAATTTCGCTCGCGTCGATTGTGTCAACTAAAGTGTTTGGACTATTCAAACTGAATAGTCACGTGACTTCCTAATCAATAAGGGCCAAAGCACACTCGCTACTTTCAGCATCGGCGATCGGCGATTTTGCGGCTGTATCGATACTGCGTCGTAGAAAAACCGTAGGATTTAACTAGTAATAGTTGAATTATTTAATTAAACAACACTTGTACCTACAGTTTATAAGGCAAGTTATGTAACACCAAGACATGAAATATTACTCGAAACAAATTTATATACTTTTTTAAGTTTTAGAAAAAGTCTCTCAGTCGAGCCGGCAAATTGTCTCTGGCGGCCGGCCGTGGCCGGTCCACTCGATGCCGCGGGGTTATCACACGCGGCGTCGCGGGAAATTTCAAAATCGCGCGTTACAAGGAAGGCCAAGGACATCTGATAAATCCTTTGAGGGAGACTGGTATCTGCACTAGGAAAATCTGTCACACAGATTACCAGGTTCCCCCCAAAAACAGCGTTTGAGTATCAAAACACTTTATGATCAGAGTGTCTAACTTTCAATTTGTCTACGAAGCAAAATGCCTAAAATTAATGTCTACACAGCAAATGCCTAAGCTGTAAATCGCCTAGAGATCAAAATGTTTAACAAGCAAAATGCCTAAAATGCAATAATTTCTAAGTAGTCGAGATGGTTAAAATAAACTCACACTAGGGCCTCTGAACTGTAGGTTAGAACTGTGACCACACAACGGCCAGAAATGGTACTCCCTTTCTTCTCCTAAAATAATAGACATATTGCAAGGTAGGCATTTTGGTTCATAGTCAGAATAAGGTTTAGTTCAAATACTGTATAGACATATTGCAAGGTATTATGCTTCCTAGTCAATATAAGGTTTAGGCAATACTTGGCATAGACGTTTTGATTTCTAGTCAGCATGATCATAAAGGGTCAAATCTTAAAGATAATGTTAACATAAATTATTTTAACCTTTGGTAGGAGAACACAAAATGACAATATTGAAGATTGGTGCAGTGTAGTGTAGTGTGACGCTGTGTGGTGCAGTGTGGTGTTGTATAGTATTTGCTCTCTCAGAGAGAAATTTAAGGAAATTAATGTTATGACTATGTGCAGGATCAGGTTTGTTTCGTCTAAATGAAGCGATTTGTGTCGTTTTAACAATATATTTACTATATAGATCTTTTCGTATATTAGATATTCGCTTGACTGTTGGCAGTTCGAAAAAAGAAGAAGAAAAACATTTTTAAATATTGACGGAGGATCTAATGAAAAAAGAGATCGAATATGTTGCCGCCTCCAAGTCTCTTGCAGATGACGTGGACAGACTGTGCCTTCTCAGTATATTTTTTTAAATCTTTTATATGCCCATAAAAAACATAAAATTGTTTAAAAAATACAGTGATATCCATAATATAAATACTAGGAACAAACACATGTTTGTTGTACCTACAACACGGCTCAAGAAAATAGGTGGATCGTTCAGATGTCAATGTATACCTACGCTTTTATAATAAACTTCCAAGCCACGTTCAAGATCTAAGCATTAATAAATTCAAATCATTCATTAAACGTAAGTTGTGCCAGAAAGCCTTTTATACCATTAAAGATTATATTGAGGACAAAAAGGCTTGGGATTGAGCTGCTCCAAATTTTACATATTGAAACTTTTTTTATTGTGATTGCTTTATACACATTGACATGAATATTTACTTGTGAAGTATAATGTTATTATTTTATTATTGTGAATGTGAAGACTATGTGGGTCTGTGTTTATTTCTATTTTTTCTTCTCAGTGTTTTTTCTTATCATGGTATGGCAGTTTGAGTAATTTATGCGGCCTGCCCATATGTGCTTTCTTTGGTATTTTTCGTCGAATCGTTGAGCTCCTTATGTTCTGAGTTGAGCTGCACGATTACTGACAAAGTGCACTGAACGGACAGGTCCACTCAATCTGTGTGGTTCTTTCTTCAAAAGACCATTACAGACACCAATCTACATGGTCTTCACATGATTTGACCAAGATTATATCTGGACTTTAAAAGAGACTGACCTCTAAGTTTGTTGCGGCCTTTCTTCTCAGAGTAGGCAGATACAAAACGCCGACCTCATCTAGTTTTAAAATATGATTGACGTGTAAAAGTGTTTGTAAAAGCCTACTTACAGAAATAAAATCATTTATCATTTATGGTGTGGGTTAAAAAAATAAAATCTTTATTTCGGATAAGCAACATCCATATGGGTTAATAAAGAAAGGGTTCAAAATACACCTTCGAACAACATCACCTAATAAAGGAGACTCGCACCTCCCCGCTATGGTCTTCAGATTTCTGTCTGACGATGCAATAAAGAAGTGTGAAATAGTTTCTGTAGTCGGTTTAAAAACAAGCCTTACTAAGATTAAAACCAATGGCAATACGACTTGCAAAATGTGACTGAAATATATTATATAAATATATATTTTTTTCTGTGTACTTTAATAATAAAAAACAAAAGTAATAATAATAAAATAACTAAAAAATAAAAAGAGCAAACGTGCACGGAGGAAGGAAGTATTCCAGTAAGTGCTTGTAGGGATCTTGACCATCTTCCGGGCTCTGGGATTGTTCTGAGAGCCGTGGAATACCTCTCCACTCCTCGAGCACCTCAGGACATGTTGCCCCCTTGTCGCTACGACACTATGTGCTAGCGACCGTTTTTGGGGGCCCATTATTGAGTGTGCAAGTCACCCCCTGCCATTTTATCCGTGTATAATAAAACATTGATCAAGCAGGGGCCATAGTCCTTCCATAGTTTTAGGTAACTACCCAAACCCATAGTAAAATATCTTTGTTTCCATATCCTGCAATAGTCCTACACCAACCGGGGGTTGTCCTTGGGTGCACTTGCATAGTGCGTACAGGGATAATCGTCGGTTGGTGCCTCATTTAATTAAAAAGCGTCTAACGGGCCTCTGCGAGTTGGCTTCGGCCCCTCGTACACCTTCCAAAGGTCCGGGACCCCAGGGCTCCGAGATATGAAAATGTAAAATAACTAACACAAAGTAAAGTGCCTGCCTGGAATCGAATCTACGGCGTACATCTCGTAAGTCGCATTCCGTTTCCACTGGTCCACCACTGCTCCATGTTTCAGTTTTAGATTTTCTATTTTCGACTATTACTAAGTTTACACCATACTACATCCCATAAACAACGTAAACACAAACCATTTTGATTTACAACAAACTAAAGAATGTACAATAAAAGCTATAAATCAAAATAAACTTGCATACGGCGAACCGCATGATTTAAATGTACTCTACCGGGAATCGAACTGCGGATGTCGCGATAATTGTTAACTACAGAGCCTTGGTGCCCTTTGAAGTTTTGAGTACGTTTCGAAATCGTATGATGTAAGGGTTTTAAATAGTGATGTCCGTAGTAAGGGGGTTTTAAATAGTGATGTGCGTAGTAAGGGGATTGGTATCGGTTTCGGCTTTTAGCCCGGTTTTGGTAGGCCGAAAATTAAAGTTTTTTTTTTTTTTTTCAGAAAACATTATCATCATTTCAGGCGAACGACGTCCACTGCATCCAGCGGCTTCCTGCGGCTTTCACAAGGTCATCGGTCCACCTTGTGAGAGGCTTTCCAACGCTACGTCTTCCGGTACGCGGTCGCCACTCCAGAACCTTTCGGCTCCAACGGCCATCTGTTCTGCGCGCAATGTGCCCTGCCCATTGCCACTTAAGTTTGGCAGTTCTTCGTACCACATCATTCATCATCTTCATTTCGTAACCACCTCGTACTGGTTTAAAATGGTCTAAAATCAATGGCTTCTGACAGTATACATTTTTCAGCACCTAATCCTCACATGGCAGGCGGACTCAGTAGGTTTTAAAATCCTTGTGGTACAGGTACCGAAACCAAAGCATGCCAATGTCCCAACCCAATTATGCGATGCTATGCTATTATATTTTTTTAAATCACAATAAACTCCCCCAAGAACACACATAAAAAAAATAAAAAAAATTGTTCCTTTTTGGCTTTTTTCTTCAAGCTTTCTAGTTTTATTTGAAATTGTGTCATTACTAGCATTTATTTGCTGACGGTCGGGCTGGTCCACAAATTTAAAGTCGCCGAGCGCGCTATGGAGCGGGTTATGCTCGGAGTTTCACTGAAGAATGAAATCCGGAATAAAATTATCCGGAAGAGAACAGGAGTTACCGACATAGCTTGCAGAGTAAGCAAGCTGAAGTGGCAGTGGGCCATGTTTGTCGAAGGACCGATGGCTGGTAGAGCAGACGAGTCCTGGAGTGGAGACCGCGTATCGGCAAGCGTAGTGTGGGACGCTCCCCAGCTAGATGGACCGATGACCTCAAAAAGGTGGCTGGGACAGACTGGATGCGGAAGGCGGAGGACAGGGTGTTGTGACACAGCATGGGAGAGGCCTATGTTCAGCAGTGGACTGCAATAGCCTGAGTTGATTTATTTTGATACCTACAGTACATCCACATTTTTCGCCAGCTAAGTTTAAGTCCCATGTACTGGGCCGCGTGACGATTCCCGGCCACCGAAGGCGCGGGCCTGCGGGCGGTGAGTAATGATACCAATATTTTTGTAATTTGTTTTAGAAAAAACCTTTCCCTCCCTTTTTAGTATTTGCAGACGCAATATATAAATACCATATAACCTATGTCACTCCCACAATTAAGACGAATCTAACGACACCTAATAGGGTAAATCCAGGATAGATGCCGCAGTGGGATAGGTGCCTTGATTGCAATTACTCTAGTTTCGCGAATGAAACACATGTTATTTTATTTATTATCTATAGAGGGACTCTGCAACTACAACTAAGTTGACCGTGTTGCATGTCTCGTGTGACTTCTTGTGCAGCTAAACAGTGTTTTAATAATAAAAGGAAGAAAAATAATACACACGGAATTACTTACCACTCGTAAGTACAGCCAAAAATGTTAATTTGTTGAAAGTTAAAATTATTTAATGTTTGCTTCGCCATGTTTGTGCTACCACATGCAATGTCATTCATAATCGTAAACATTCGGCCAACATTCGGCAGCTAACGCGATTTCGCTCGCACGACAGCGCCGTCTCCTATCTCTGTTCTTGTCTATCGGTAACTGTAGGTTTGCGATTCTGATCACACTGATCACAGATGTATGAGTTTTGGTGTGTGATGTTAGCGCGTAAAATATCTTCCTCCTTTTAATTTATCTAACGAGAGACTCTGCAACTACAACTAAGTTGACCGTGTTGCATGTCTCTGTGCGATTGCATGGGACGGCGAGGTGCGATCAACGTTTTTGCGGGATAAATGTCCTCTTTCTCGACGGAGCATCTATCCTAAACGTAATTTACGGATTAGGCAACTATCCCCTATATGAGATAGTTGTCCCAAAATTTAGAGGTCCGCAAAAATCGCCAATACTCTGGAAATATCAAAGATAATGTTTATTCCTTCCATAAATTGGAAGATAATAAACCAATGTACCTACCCGTTTTACAAATAAAGAATCTTGCTTTTTGTACAAAGAGATATAAATTAATTTCAAAAAGTAGGGCATCAATCCTGGATTTACTGTTAAAATCCATCAATCCGTTTAGGTTCAGAGCGTGCCAAAGAAATATACATACATACTCTCGAAAAACATTACTCTCCTTCTGGGGTAGTCGGTAAAAAATCTTCAGTCAAATCCCTAACATCAGCATTACTAAACTTAAACCAAGCGATAATTCAAGAGCTATGACGTCCGAAATTAGGCACCAATTAGTCCGGTATTCGACCATCCATCATGGCTGGTTAGCGTTCCCGCGAATGTGCCGTCAAATACTTTGTACACATATAGATGGGGAAGTTTATTTTATTTTGGTGCTAATTGGCGTTTTTGCTTATTATATTTGATCTTAGAAATTGTCTGTGACGCTCTGGTCTGATGGCTGTGAAAGTTGTGGTGTGACTTATGGGTGGGCAGGAAAGAAATTTTAGAGTTAGGGGGAATTATCCGTCTTAATAACCCTGTCCGATCCTTAAGAGTATTATTCGGCATTGTACTGCGTACACTATTACGTAACCATTTAATAGATTTGAGATTATTATTTTTCCACAGTAAATATAATTAAATAAAAATAAAAACTGATCAAAGGCAATGTTAAACGCATGGATTATAGAAATAAAAAATCAATAACTTTTGGTTTTTATGAGTTACATTTTTATAACCATTTTTCCTAGTACGTATGTTGAACCAGGAATACGCCTTTATTGGATCGGACAGGGTTTTTGTTAAGTACCTACATATTGTATATGAACTTACCTACATCTAGAAATGATGATACCAACTCATTAAAATTAATAGTTTTCGGAAAGAATAACAAAAACAGACCTCAATAATAATTTCTTTATTTATAGGAGAATAAAAAAAATAAAAAAATAAGATGAGCTCGTGGCTAAGTAATAACAGCCCCACGGGTCGATCCGTCAGATTAAGCTACGCTTGCCGGGGTTGGTCCGTGGATGGGTGACCATCTTTACATACCGAGACTCCTCCGTGCCTCGGAACGCACGTTAAGCCGTTGGTCCCGGCTGTCATTTGTGGATCTTTGACAGTCGTTACGGGTCGTCAGAAGCTCAAAAGTCTGACAGCCAGTCTTAGCAAGGGCTATCGTGTTACCCAGTTATTGGGTTGTGGAGGTCAGATAGGCAGTCGCTCCATGTAAAATACTGGTATTCAGCCGCATCCGGTTAGACTGGAAGCCGACCCCAACATAGTTGGGAAAAGGCTAGCCTTTTTTATAGGAGAATCAACAGCTATACAAAGGGATAACAATTGTATATGAAACTGAGACAATTACAAGTTCGCACGGGTAAAAACAGAAAAGCAGTAGAAATCTTAGAATCACTAACAAGCACGATATAAGAGATTATAAATATAATAAAGGTACAATATATGTAATTACCTTCCAGTGGATCAAAGGGCATAGTGGATCCTTGGGCAATGATGCTGCAGATGAACTTGCGAAGAAAGGCTCTGATATAAAGGTGCTAGGCCCGTACCCACTTCTCCCTCTGCCTTTCTCTAATTTCGTGCGTGGATTCGCCAAAGATCGACCGAACTCCATAACAACAGATAGTCACGGGTAACAGACTGTAGACAGTCAAAGTTGGCTTTACCAATGGTACACCCGCGATTAACCAAAAATCTTCTTAGCCTAAGCAGAAATAACCTTAGAATAATAATATAATAGGTACAATTACGGGTCATAATCTCCTTAACAAACATCTTTTTAACATAGGCGCCACAGACAGCCCCCTTTGCAGGGGGTGCCTTGACGCCGAGGAATCAGCCGCCACGTCATCCTGGAATGCGAGGCCGTGGCTCCACAACGTGAAGAAATCCTCAGAACAGTGAGGTCGCTCCGTGAAGCCTGTGAAGCTCCCAGGAAGCTTCTGTGCTTTTGGGCGGAGCTAAGCTGGCTCTGTTAGCCAGAATCCCCACGCACAACGGACCAAATAGGAGTCTAACTGCGGAAAAGGGAGCCCCATCATCATCATCATCATCATATAAAGGTATAATAAGCACTATGCGCTTTTGAAGAAGTCTTATCGTTCAGCTAAGTAGCAGCAGAATAGGTTTTGGTGGTAAATGGGTCAAATGAGAACTGTTTACAAAGAATATTAAAGTCCTTACTCATAATAAGTCCCTTCATTACGTCTTTCTTTTAATAATTACTAGCAAACGTCGTAAAAGATCGTGGATATAATGATCGATCAGTACTTACGAAAATTAGGTAGGTATGTTAAAATTGTTTTACCTTTTGTGACTCTTCTAGTACTCTAACCTCAATTCGTCCAAAGAGTCTTTGAATCCTTATACAAAACTGCATCGAATGGCATCATAAAAATAAAATGTAAGAATTAACGTGTTTCTAGCTGACTGTACCATTTTTCTAAAATCTGTAAATGCAGTTAGCAATTACTTAATAGGAACCAAGGTAACCGACATAGCTCGAAGAATTGCCAAACTTAAGTGGCAATGGGCAGGGCACATTGCTCGCGGAACAGTTGGCCGTTGGGGCCGAAAGGTTCTGGAGTGGCGACCGCGTACCGGAAGACGAAGCGTAGGAAGGGCTCCCACAAGGTAGACTGATGACCTTGTGAAAGCCGCAGGAATCCGCTGGATGCGGGAAGCACGGAACCGGTCGAGAGGCGGTGCTTGGAGAAGGCCTATGTCCAGTAGTGCACGTCTTTCGACTGAAATGATGAATGATATTAAATTAAGCCCAGTCTCCTACGAACATTTATATGGAGTTACAACTGTTAAGGTAGCTTCCCTTACTGCCTCATCTCAACTTCCACTCTGATGGGAAAACAAATCAAGACAATAGCCATTGCAATTCTTGTACTACATCTGAATACCTTTGTAATGATATTTCATGTATTCCAGCTTCCATACATTTCGTGGCATCATCCACAAACAAAATTTGACAAAATTTGATAGAATTGGGATACAATTGGAATAAAATGATTAATACAAAGATACAATTGAATTTATTAACTCCGAAGAGATTGTACTGCGAGATTGTATTTTTACGTATTAAATACAAGTACATCACTACCCTCTCATAACTCTTCTCAACAGTATATTTAAAAATAATATAGACAAAAATAAACTGCCCATAACTAACATCTAATAGTTCGTGAGAAAGATTCTGTCAATAAACGAACTAAAACATTCTATTATAAATACATTCTGGTGTTACTTAAATAGCTAATAATGAATCGTGAAAGTTTGTCTGTCAGTAAAAACAGTAAAAGAGCTCTTTGGGTGGATCTTGTCAAGAGAAGTACTTACTATTTGTTGAGCTCCTTAAGTTCTGAGTTGAGCTGCATGATTACTGACAAATACGTGCACTGACTGGATAGGTCCACTCAATCTGTGTGGTTCTTTCCTCAAAAAACCATTTCAGACACCAATCTACATGGTATTCACATGATCCGACTAAGATTATGTCTTGACTTTAAAAGAGACTGTGACCTCCATCGATGCATTAAAAGCGGTAAATACGGGACTAAGTAACAGCGCCTGGTCCTATCAAACTAAGTGATGGCCCGTTGTTGGCACTCAGTCGCGCACGGGATATCGTTAATCAAACAGCTCCATAATTACAGTTTCTTTTGTGATAACTACGCAGCAAAATGACTTCTTGTGCAGCTAAACAATGTTTTAATAATATAAGGAAGAAAAATAATACACACGGAATTACTTACCACTCGTAAGTACAGCCAAAAATTTCATTGAACAAAACATGAGCATATTTTAGTTTATTTTGTTAATAGTTTTATTTAGTTTAGTTTTTTTAAATAGTTACTCTCCAAGCAAATCCACACGTTCCAACTAGTATAGAAATAATAAAACTCATCGATGATGTACTACGCAAGTAAATCTGTCATCCCACCCCATCCGTCACGCAGACGCTAAGATATTAATATGAGTCACTATGCGCACGCGCAGGCACGAGTGCAAGTTACTGAGTGTACTTACGATGAGAGGGATTTGATGAAAGGTGAACATCGAAACTTGATAGTTGAACATATCGATGGCCCCACCGAATAAACGTTTAAGAGAAAAATTACAACTTTTCAGCAAAAAATAAAAACGTCTAAACTTCAATAACGCTCATTTCATTGTAAAAAGGTATTTTATTTTATTTTTTATTTTATTTATTGGGGACAAAAAACAGTTATACATTACAGTATTTACAAAAAGTAGTTATATTATAGGCGTAAACACGTATAACCCACACTATTGTCCACGGATTGACATCGGAGTATGAAAATGAACGCATGTTATATGAAAAACAAAAAAAGTACAAACGGTTTATACTGACGGATTAAAGGAAGCGGATGACAAGAGCATCAGTCTTATAGGCGACTAGCAAGAGATTGTGAAACTATTCTTTTATAATAATTCGATTATATATTATTGTATAAATAATATATAATCGAATTATTGGTAAAAAAATGAGCTATAGACTTGTATATTTACTTTCTTGGCGACTCAAAAAGCATGTAATTATAACATAAACTATTATTCCTATAATTTTAAAATTAATTATTTCCCTAGAATAGAGAAATTTACTATTATAATAGGCGTGTTTTGAGTCTAAAATCCATTAAAAAAAAATAAGTGGGTGCAGGATAGGCAAAAGAAACGAAAAATATTTAAAAAAAAACACGTGTAAGAAGCATTGCACGTTTATTCGGTGGGGCCATCGATATTATACTAAGAAGATACAAAGTGATTAGAATAAAGAGTACCTAAATTTATTTAGCTAAGTTTACATTCAAGTGGATTGTATTACTAGACCTCACACTAGGATTCCCTGTATAGATCCAGGCTCCATCGTTCCGTTAGCAATTATATAAAAAACCGGTCAAGTGCGTGTCGGACCACGCACAATGAAGAACTACTACTTGGAAAGAATTTATCCTAAGAACAAACTTAACATTGTAGTTGGTAAACATAATCTCCCATACATTCCAACTGCAAATGTAAGTTTGTACGCACAATATCGAGAGATTTCATGCTATTTTAAGACCATAGACATCCCCACGCACAACGGACCAAATGAGAGTCTAAGTGCGGAAAAGGGAGCCCCATCATCATCAAGACCATAGACTTCTTATAGATTTTCCTGTAATCTATAAGTATAGAACTATTTTCTGTATTTTTTTCAAAATTTTAGGTTCAGTAGTTTCGGAGATAAGGGGGAGGAATGGTCAATATTCGTCTATTTTCACTTATAACTTTAAAACAATTTATTTTAAAATTATTAAAAAAAAAAAAAAAATTGAGACCCTCACAGTAAGCCCTTTCATTTGATATTTCACACGGTACAGTTTGCAAAGCTTTTTTTTTAATTTTCTTGTTTGCCCCCCAAAACTGACCCCAATATTCTAAATTCATTACCCTTATAGTTTTCTATTTTTTTATTACTGATTGGGCCTGCTCTTGACCTCGATCTCCTGATGGAAAGAGATGGTTGAGGTCTATGATGGAACGAGCGTGCCCAGAAGATGCCTGTTCACTCTTGCTTTGACGGCAGGCGAGTTATATGTGGAAGGGAACACAGACGCTGGCAGAGAGTTCCACACTTTGGCTGTGCGCATAATTAATGTGGAGGAGAAGCGCTGAGTACGACTGGACGGGATATCAACCAGGGCGCATAGTACCTTACAGTACGTCTGGTAATCCGGTAATAAAAGGGTGATGGTGGGATCAGGTCGTGGAGCTCCTGCGAACACTCTCCGAAGTACAATCTGTAGAAGACCGACAGGCAAGCAACATTACGCCGATGAGCCAGGCTGTCAAGCCTAGACACCAACATTTCGTCGCCTATAAGCTTTTACGCTCTGCGTTCCACCGATTCAAGTGCAGCAAGTTGGTATTTTGCTGAGCCATCCCATAAGTGGCTGCAATACTCCAGATCTGAGCTTTGTACAAACATAAAAGCTGTCCAGATGGTAGGTATCGCATCACCTTGATTAGGATGCCCAGCTTCTTGGCTGCAGTCTGTGCCTTTGACTCGATGGTTTAGCCGAAGTTTAGATCAGACCTAAGTAGACTCCATGCCTAAAAGCTCTCGGAACTCTAAAAACGGTACATACTTGTGAAAGAAAGACAGAAATTCAAATTAATGTATGTTGGTATAAGACCTATTTCCACGCTCGCTGGCCTTATTCTACAGAAACTTTCTAAAAATACATCGTGAACTACATTTAATAGTGCACCCAAATATTAGTTCACGTTTTCACCTTTTTAAGAGTCATAATCACCATTACAATGCATCGTCATAACTAAAACTAATATTGACACGAAACAAACTTAGTAAATGCGGCTGTGAAACTCTAAAACACGAAAAGCATGTTCCAGCTATCTCAATATCGAACAGCAAATTTAAATTGGTAACCGTTATACTAAAATACCAAATTACGTTTACAGTTTCGAAAGTTCTAAGTTCGAGCTAGTTGTTTGACGTGAAACCGCAAATGTAACTTTGTCGGAGTATTACATGAAAAATGTAAATATTGGTGATGTTCCTTAAGTCGATCATGATCGGCAAACATCGGACGTGCTCGGTAAACATCGGGAGCGTTCGGCAAACATCGGCTTCTAACAGCAAATATCCGTAAATTGGTGATAATTCGAAAACTGTAGCATCGGTGGTTGTTTTTGAGTTAATATCATTAAAAATTTAAGGAAAAGGGTGGAATTTGGTTGACGGGAGCAGGTATATGTGCATCCGCGTTAATTTACGAGTGTTTTTAATAATAGATAATGATATATAGTATTACCATGTTCTGCAATAGTCCAGCACCAACCGGGGATTGTCCTTGGGTGCACATGCAGGCTTATTACACTATTCCCCCCTGAAAGAATCCCCCTAAAGGGTGGGGGGAAAACTGAACCCTAATGTAAAAAAATCCAGAAATTCATACCCTTTTCATTTTAAATTATTCCACATTTTCACCTTATTTTTAGTATTAATCTTTTTCTCTTAAAAAAAAAAATATATTCATTAGATACAATGTAATAAACAAAAAAAAAAACGACAATAAATATATAATCAGTCTTTTTTTTTTTTTCATAGATTTTTTTTATGATATAATATGTTGAAGAGTAAAAGCAATCCAGGGATAACCCTCTTTATTTAAAATCGTCTAATCGCGTCTATCCTCTGCGAGTTGGCTTTGGTCCCTCGTACGCCTTCCAAAGGTCCCAGGGTCCCGAGATATGTCCAGGACGTAAACTATAATAATTAAATATATATATATATATATATTAATTATTTATATTAATATTTTTATTAATATTTTATATTATATATTTTATATTATTTTTATTTTTATTTTTATTTATATTAATTATTTATATATATTAATTATTATAGATTAATTTGACAGGACTAGTTTAGTTTGTGAACAAGGGAATCGACACCAATATCTAGGTAATTTTGTAATACAATGTCTAGTTTTATAACTATAGATATCTTTACTTATTTTTTATAATGTCAAAATTTACTTACTTTAGAATGTATAAAAAAAAAAAAACAATATAAACCCGTAAATATCTGCTAGACATAGATTACCTTTGATTCTACCCCGACCCCCTATGGTGAAATTTTCGGAAAACTCGACTTTAGGTGCAAGACCAATAGATAGATTTTTTCTGACAAAATCTACCTAAAACCCAATAACACTTTGCCCGACTCAGGAATCGAACCCAGAATCTCATGCTCAGCAGTAGCGACCGCTTGCTTACTAGACTAACGAGGCACTCAAAAAATGTATAATGATATAATTATTATCAAGACTTCAATAACATCAAAATTATGATGATCGGTTTGCAAATTGTATTTTTTTAATCATCGTTAAGACAGTTATTATACCTAACCTACTATTATTTTTGTGCAAAAAATAATAAAACCAGCATGTATATGAAGCTAAATGGGTATAGTTTAAAAGTTACTCTATGCTTAAGGTGAAAACGTCAGAGTAGCCCGCGAAATTCAAATTGTGTTACGTTTTTTTTTTTTAAATTTGCTTTTCAGTATCAGTTTGTATATTGATCTAGGTAAATGTGATTCGCGGCCGTATCAAATATTTAATCATAGAATTATAATCATTAAATTACTTTTAGGATTATACTATAGGGTACCTAATATGGACTTAGAGAGAGTTTATTATACTCGTATATAAAAACTAGCTTACCCAACAGACTTCGTTCTATCAAAAGCTATAGTATAAACTCAACTACTCTACCCTACCCTACCCTACCTACTTATCTACCTAACTACCTACCTACCTACCCTACCCTACCCTACCTACCTACCTAAAACTTAAAAAATAATAAATAGTAGCCGATTCTCAGACCTACTGAATATGCATATAAAGCTTCATAAAAATCGGTCAAGCCGTTTCGGAGGAGTATGGTAACTAACACGAGAATTTTATATATAAGAAGGTATTTTAATAAAACACGTATATTAAAAGATCAATAATTAAATTTTCTTTAAAAAAGTGAAAGTTTTAGAAAAGTACGCTTGATATATTTTGCGTTTCTCAGTATTTTATCCGCTTTAGACATAACTTTACAAATTAATTTCACTACGTAATATAAACATAATCTCAAATATTCATATATAAAGTTATTAAGAAAATACTCTAATTTAACATATATTTTTTCCAAATCATTAACACTACTCGTTTAGACGTGATCTTCAGTATAAAATCTTTAAAAGTCGGTTATGGGCGCCTTAAAAGTGGACCTGTCAGGACCAGGGACCAAAGACAATTTTCATTGCATAATTTACATTGTTGAGACACTGGCAAATGACAACCACCAAACCATCAAAACAAAAACAAAATGCCGATTTTAGAGTGGAAAAATAACCAATTTTGTAACAAGAACAATTAAACCGTGCGTCGCATCTGTGCATGAACAGGGGCCTTAAGTCTACTAATTTAAAAACGTTGCAATGGTCTCGCCATTGTGAGTATTTGACAGTGTTTGTATGGCAAATCTGTCAAAAACTCACAATGAAGAGACCATTGCAACGTTTGTACATTAGTAGACTTGGCCCCCTGGTCGTTGCTCAACAAAATGCTGTGACTTCGGATGAAACTATAATCAACAGCGCTGATTTTCAGCAACTTCCTCTCGAATGACGTAGTGACGTCCCCCTGTGTGACATAAAAAATTAGGTAGGTAAAATTTTACACAGAACTAAGTGTGATTTTAGCTGAACATAGCATGAACTTATAAATCAAATAGATATTTGTAAAAATACAATAGCTGAGCCTGTAGCTTTAAATTTCCCCGATAATAATCATAACCCTGATTTTATCCAGCCACTCTGCCCTAAACCGAGGTTCGTACCCCACAGGGGGTGCCCTTAGCGCGCAGTCGTTTAGTTAATAAGTTTTTACGCCCTGGCTGGAGGCATTAAGTTTCTTTAGGAGCTTAAGGCAACCACAGGAAAGTCCGGTTAAAGAGTCTCAACCTCTCATGGTTAACTCTGAGTAGACATAATAAAAAATAAAAAAAAATAAAAAGTGCGAAACATTTAAAATAAAAAATATATTAAAATAATTGAGGAGGTTAAAAACAAAAAGTGAATTACAATGTTTGCTTTTTTGAGAAAAGTTAGAATTATGATTGAATGAAAAATGAAAATATCAACAAATTATCCCTTTTTGTACCAATATTGTAATTTTTTCTATTTATTACTATAATTTTAATACGTTTTGATACGAAAACATGCCAAGGGTCGATAGAAACCAAGGTGTAGGGTAGAAAAAATTATAAAAAAATATATGGGAAAATACTGAATTGTCACTTCTTGTTCCTAACCTCCTCAGTTATTCATAATACAATGAAAGTTAAAAAATACTAAGTAGTTACTCTTGATGCTATTGTGTATTTTCATAATTTTAATAATAATATAATTTACCTCTACCTACCCCTTCTGTAAATACCTACAATCGTGATTAAACCGTTATTTTATACTTTAACTAATTTATTTATCTACAACCACTAGACCACCCCTTCAAACAATATTCAACCAAACAGTCCAACAAGATTCCTATGAGAAATACAAAATTTTCCCAAATATAGAAATTCCGGTGAAAAGTTAAATGTATGTAGAGCATACTGCGAGTCGTTCCATCGGACCACACACGTCGTGGCCGCCGCGTGCGCATGCTCCACGGTAGAATACAGTGGATGAGACAGATTCAAATTTGTATGGGAATCTTATAGGAATTTTGTTAGGAATATAATTAGGTTCGATGTTTGCAAGAACTGGAGGAACCATCAATCAATCAATCAAAATCAAAATATTTTATTTCACATAAACCTACATGGGCACTTATGAAACGTCAGAAGCTAGGTGCACTGTTCCAATTAGTCGTTTCCTATCGAGAAGAGCCGGCAAGAAACTCCACGGTTACTCTTTTAAAAATAATTGGCTTTACAATATTATCAAATAACAGTGTTAATAGGTATGGGAGGACAGTGTAGGCCTTTCAACAACTACCAGGTACTTAACAAAATAGAAAAGTGCTAACAAATCTACACTCTACTAGGCCTACAACGTTCTCACATTCACAAAATATAAAATAATCTAAGTATATAAAATATTAATGACATGATTGCAATTACAACTACAGTAACATATCTGATAAATGTCATGTCCACAAAAGCCACTAATAAAGAATTGGAATTCGATTTGTAGGTAAATAATGTCAAATAATGAAAAGATTATGTCATGGAAGTATGTAAAAAAATAATTAAAAATTCTAAATAAACATCGTTATTTGGGAGCAGTTAATAGACGTCATCGTCATGAAATTTGGCAGAGATATGGAGATGGACATAGGCTACTTTTTTACGCGATAACCGACATCTACGCGGGCGGAGCCGCGGGCAAAAGCTAGTTTATTATATTTTTATTACTAATTATCCTTTATGTTTCCTCAATACATAATTAACTTTACTCCACTCCATTAAAAAAATATTATCTCGTGACTGAGAAGGAATTATGAAAAACGGCTCAATCAAACTATATCGGTAAGTGTGTCTAGAATTTTCTAATACCTTTTATAAAGTGTCATATTGAGACACGAAGCAACAAAATACGATCTAGAGGAATGTGGCCGTTTTTATTTAGATCGAATTTTGTTGCTTCGTATCAATATGAAACTTTAAAAAAGGTATTAGAAAATTCTAGACACACTTACCGATATAGTTAGATTGAGCCGTTTTTCATAATTCCTTCTCAGACAACCCTCTTAATTGCATAAATGTATGCCATTTTTTTTGTATTCTTGTTTCTTCTTTTTCGTGTAGTTGGGAACGATGTTTTCCTTCACCGTTTTTTAAGCTAGTGATAATTATAGAATACGCATATGAATTCGAAAAGTCAGAGGTGCGTGCCTTGGGTTCGTACTCGAGATCTATTATGTATGACTTGGCTTTCCGACGGTCACACCACTAGGTTATCACTGCTATTTTTTGTGTTAGAATTTATTGAATCAAAAATGTTTACTGAATAATTCATTTGCTGTGCTAAAGAAGCAAAAGATAACAATATTGTTGAAAACCTTAGAATCAATGTTTTTTAATCTGTGACAAAATCAATTTGCCTAGCCTTTTCCCAACTATGTTGGGGTCGGCTTCCAGTCTAACCGGATGCAGCTGAATACCAGTATTTTACATGGAGCGACTGCCTATCTGACCTCCACAACCCAGTAACTGGGTACCTCTTGGTAAGACTGGCTGTCAGACTTTTGTGCTTCTGACAACCCGTAACGACTGTCAAAGATCCACGAATGCCAGCCGGAACCAACGGCTTAACGTGCTTTCCGAGGCACGGAGGAGTCTCGGTATGTAAAGATGGTCACCCATCCACGGACCAACCCCAGCAAGCGTAGCTTAACCTGACGGATCGACCCGTGCGGCTATTATTACTTAGCCACGAGCCCCTCAATTATTATTTTTTTGTTTTTTTAATCTGTGACATTTGTGTAATATAACTCTGTGGTTCTAATGACAGACAATGAGCGTTCAAAAGATACGAGTATCTTCGACGAATGAACAAAAGTAAAAAGGGGTGTTTTTATTCATCTCCAAAATTCCTCAAGATCAAGAACCTGAAATAATATTTAACGAGCAGGGTGAAACCAATAAAAATATCTTGAAGCAATCATGCAAAGAAATGATTAAAGCTCTCAATAGTTTATGACTAAGAAAAGATACAAACCTAAATATTCCCCAAAAATAAAAAAATACAATTCATTCAAGTCATATCCACACTACTCCTCCGCTTCGCCACCACAGTAATCGTCCAGAAGCAATAAACGACCAGTATTAATAACAATAATAAACTTTATATAGCGACAGAGTCGACAACCATTCGCGCACACTAACACACACAAGTATGGTGAATGTGTGTCGACTGGTGATTAGTGATCGGTGATGAAAAAGACTGGTGGGTGATTAGTGTTCAGTGATAGACAGTAGGAAATACAGTGACAGAGTTGACAACCACATGCTCATGTATGGGAATTATATGAAGTGGTGATTAGTGATCAGTGATGACAAGTAATAGTGATGATGTGAACTTTGTGAAGCGACAGAGTCGACAACCAATCGCACGTCACTTTAGAGTATAAAAGAATTGAGTGTTTTGATAGTGGCGATTGGTGATCGGTGTTGGCAGCGACTAGGCGATTTTTGATGACAACGATAAGTGACAGAGAGTCGATAACCAATCGCACGTCACACTAGAATATGAATGAATTGTGTGTGTTAGTAGTGGCGATTAGTGATCGGTCGTGGCAACCAACTTAGCGATTGGTGATGACAGTGCATAATGACAGAGTCGGTAACTAATCACATGTTACCAACACTAGAGTGTAAAATAATTGTGTGTGTTAGAAGTGGCGATTAGTGATCGGTGATGGCAACCGACTCGGAGATTGGTGATGACAGTGCATAGTGACGGAGTCGACAACCAATCACACGTCATACTAGAGTATAAAATAACTGTGTGTGTTAGAAGTGGCGATTAGTGATCGGTGATGGCAATCGACTCGGAGATTGGTGATGACACTGCATAATGACAGGTTCGGTAAACAATGGCACGTCACTTTAGAGTATAAAAGAATTGTGTGTTAGAAGTGGCGATTAGTGATCGGTGATGGCAACCGACTTGGCGATTGGTGATGACAGTGCATAGTGACAGAGTCAACAACCAATTCCACGCCTAAGTACATTGTGTTATAGAGATTGTATGTGGAGTGGTAATTAAAGGCAAGTATAGTAGGAATGGAGTAGTAGTGGAAGAAACGAAAGACAATAAAGTTATAGATTCTTGGGAGCGCCAGAGTCTGCAGTCCTGGGGAGATTCATCCAGCTGATGAGATCATTTGACGAGATGATTCTATGAGTTTGAATTTATGACATAAAATATTTTATTATTTGAATTTTGTATTGTATGAATGTCGCAATACTAACATAGTTTTAAGATCTTTGTAACTAACAATTATGGAAAAATTAATTAGCCTGAAATAAATAAATTTAATTTTTAATTGATTAAAATCTGAAGAAAAAAGTCGGCCACGTGCGTGTCCAAGGGTTCCGTAGTTGGGATGAATGTATCCCAAGAACAAAATTAACAAGTTCCCCCATACATTCCAACTGTAACTGTGAGTTTGTACGCACAATATTGAGATTTTTACAATGTTATTTTAAAACCATAAATTTTTCTTTTAAGAAACGTTGCCCACCCTAGGAATTTCTCGTGTATTGTGGGTACGTTTACAAACATTTAAATTTAAACTCACATACACAAACAGCCAGACCCGGAACAACTACTTGTAGGTCATACAAATATTTGTTCAGTGCGGGAATCGAACCCGCGACACGCAGCGCTGCAGTCAATCGCTTAACTAATGCGCACACCGTGCCGTCAAAGTCATCAACTTTTCTTGTAATTTATACGTAAAGACTATTTCCTGTAGACTGGGTAATTTGAAAGATAAGGGGAATGGTCAATTTTCATCTATTTCCTTAAATAACTTCAAATTTTTTTTTTTTTTAATTATTAAAAATATACCTGAAATCCTTACAATAAGCCCTTTCATTTGATATGTCACACGATTAGTTAGCAAAACTTTTTTTTTCTTCTAGTTTGCCCCCAGTAGTGACCCCCATATTCAAAATTCGTTTGGTTACGTTATACATCCGTGTTTCGGTCACAGAAGTTCATATGTGTGCCACATTTCAACTTAATCGACCCAATAGATTCGGAGCAAATTGAGTGTGATAGACGGACAGACAGACACAGTAGGTTCCGTTTTTTCCTTTTGAGATACGCATACCTAAAAAGGTCGCTTTGTCTTCATAGAGTTGAGATAGAAGTGACCATCGTAAGCGTGCTGGGAATCAAACCAAGCCTTGTCCAGCAGTCATACTTACACTCACTAAACCAATGACTCAGATTATTAATAGTGAACTCTCGTTTAAGAAGCCACTAAGTATTTAAACGGATGTTTAAGTTCCCATTAGCGGCTACTTACTGTTACCACATCAATCAAAGTTATCAACAACTATTGAAGAAGCTATGATAATATTTTGATGAACGAAGAGTGTATATTAGGGTCGGCTTCCAGTCAAGCCGAATGGAGCTCACCACATAACGAAGAGTTTGGCAAAGACGTAGATGTCTACATCTTTGCCAAACTCTTCGGTAATCACAGGCAAGACCTTATGTGATGAAATAATTTATCTATGTGTCTAGCTATTTCCACCCAGTGCCGTTGTATAGGATAGTCTGGCCTGTTAGCAATAATTTTCAGGATACCGTTCTAAGTGTTACATAAGCGCTGTATAGCAAGGAAGCCTTTTTTACGCATAGCATGAAAACTGCGTGAGCTTCGGCAAATATGCCCGAAGCACTACAACGCCGCGGCAGCCGCAACAGCATCCTGAAGGCATTGTTATTACCTTGGGAGGTCGTGACTTTTTAACTGGAGTTTCCAGTGGCCGCCTTAAGCGAACTTAAAGCCTCCAGCTAGGGCATAAAACTTATTAATGGAACGACTGTACGCTAAGGGCACCCTCTGTGGGGTACGAACCTCGGCTTAGGGCAGCGTCGGGGGGAGGACAGCAAGGGTCAGGCTGGATCAAAACTGGGTTAATATGGGGAATTTAAAGCTACAGGCTCAGCTGCGGAGCATGGGTCGGGGGGGACTGTTAAGTCGGGGTCGTCGCGAGGGACCTCGGCGGCGTTGTAGGCTCGGCTTTTATAATTATGTCACCCACAGGCCGCTCGAATAAAAGGACTGATAGAACGTTATAATAAGGTCACCTTGACGTCTGCCGTACCGTGTGGTGCCGGACGTAAAGAATAGAACCAACCCATTTCCTCCCATGGGTGTCGTAAAAGGCGACTAAGGGACTTACTAGAGAATGGGCAGCAGCATTCTCTATGCATTTTTAACACCATACTGCGATAGCCAATCCGCCTGCCAAGCGTGCCGATTATGGCAAACCCCCCCAATTGGGAGCCTTATGTCCAGCAGTGGACGTCTTTCGGCTGAAATGATGATGATGATGATGATGACGTCTGCCGTGCAGCGAGCATACCTGCGGGCGAGCATATTGCTCTTCACCGCCGACGCCCTGTGGGATTATTATTTCCCTATTCTCATTTCCTACTCATGATGATTTTGGCAAAGGAGAAAGCTCCATAAATCCTTAATTTCTAGATATTTAGAGGTATGAGAAACAGGGTGTAAAGTTCACTCATACTCTATAGTAAAGGGAGGATCCTCCGACCAGACGGGTGTTGTGTCTGGTGGGCAACTGCCCAACGGTTGATGTCGGGATGTTGTATATATGCTAGTCGCGCGGTAAAGTCTGATAGCGCGATGCAGGATTTGTGACGTCAGGTCTTTGATGCGTAGTTCGCATGTGGCGTTGTTGATACCGCCACAGATAGATAGATATAATACTTTCGATAGCATAAAAAATACGGATTTATATGTAGAAAATTTGACAAGGGGTGCCGCAATGGGCGGTCTTATCGCTAACAGCGATTCTACACCCAGAACAGGAGCAAAGCTACTCTATTTACCACTAACGACTACTTAATAGCCACAAACATTCTAATGATCAGCGGATGCATCCCATTAACAACTGATGGACCACTCAGCATCCCACATCAATCGATTATTAGTAATATACTTTGGATTAAAAATGTACTAAAGAGGCGCTAAGCAAACATTCGATGGTGGAAATGTACGGGGGTGGAGTTGGAACGGGCGAAGGGCGTTTATTTTGAGAATAGAGATTTCTTTGTTTGAGTAAACGTAAGTGACCACAGACAAAGTGCTCTGTCTGTGGTCGCATGGTAGCATGGGGTAGCATGGTGCAAAGGGAGGAGGCCTATACTCTATGGGACAAGCCTGCCGTTGATGAAGAGAACCACCGTTATGATAAATCAGTTTACTTACTCACCGTCATTGTCATAGACGGCTGATATGGAAGAATGGAAGAAAAAAAAAGCGGCCAAGTGCGAGTCGGACTCGCCCATGAAGGGTTCCGTAGCAGCAAGCGCGGTTTACGATTTATGACGTATTAAAAAAACTACTGAGTTGAGGAGTTTGGTAATGTACATCACATATTTTTTTTAGTTTTATCATTCTCTTATTTTAGAAGTTACGGGGGGGAGCACATTTTACCACTTTGAAAGTGTCTCTCGCGCAAACTATTCACTTTAGAAAAAAATTATATTAGAAACCTCAATATAATTTTTGAAGACCTATCCATAAATACCCCACAAGGATGGGTTAGATGAAAAAAAAAATTGAGTTTCAGTTCTAAGTATGGGGAACCCCAAATTTATTGTTTTTTTAATATTTTTGTGTGAAAATCTTAATGCGGTTCACAGAATACATCTACTTACCAAGTTTCAACACTATAGTTTCGGAAAAAAGTGGCTGTGACATACGGACGGACAGACAGACTAACAGATATGACGAATCCATAAGGGTTCCGTTTTTTTCCATTTGGCTACGGAACCCTAAAAAACCGGCCATGTGCGTGTCGGACGTTGAGATGAATTTACCCCAAGAACAAACTTAATATTGTAGTTGATAAAAAAGTTCTCCCATACAATACAACTGCAATTAATGTAAGTTTGTAAACACAAAATTGACAGATTTACATGTTTTTTAAGAACAGAGATTTATAAGTGTTCCTGTAATCTTTATGTAAAGAACTATTTTCTTCTGTATTATTTTCAAAATTTTAATTTTATGCTCAGTAGTTGCGGAGATATGGGGTGAATGGTTTGAATTTTTTTTCTATTTTCTTAAATAACTTAAAAAGTATATATTTTAAAATTATTAAAATAATCCTTACAGGTCCTTACAATAAGCCCTTTAATTCGTTTTTTTTTTTTTTTCAAAAATATTCTTTCCGCACACCACCACCTTCACCTGTGTCTTTTACATACACCTGCTAAATTCACAACGGGCTCGCACAAACTTTCCACCCGTATGTTTCCAAACTAAATCGTTCAGTACAAGTACAATCATTGGTTCAGATCAAAAAATGTATTGGTGCAAACCTCTAGACTATTACAACCGTATTACTACGACCCACTTACTTGATACTTGAGTTGAATTGAGTGACTAATCATTTTAGTTATCATAATTATTACCAGCCATGGCTAAATAACAGCCACACGGGTTGATCGGTCGGGTTAAGCTACGCTTGCCGCGGTTGGTCCATGGATGGGTGACCATCTTTACATACCAAGACTCCTCCGTGCCTTGGAAAGCACGTTAAGCCGTTGGTCCCGGCTGTCATTCGTGGATCTTTACGGGTCGTCAGGAGCCCGAAAGTCTGACAACCAGTCTTGCCAAGGGATTTCATATTATCCAGTAACTGGGTTGTGGAGGTCAGATAGGCAGTCGCGCATCCGGTTAGACTGGAAGCCGACCCCAACATAGTTGGGAAAATGCCAATTATCAACCATCAATCATTCATTATAAAATTAAGGCTTAATCATCATCAATAAAATCGCAAAGAGTGTGCGCATTAAGGACTGAGTTATGGAACTATGGAGAGGCTATGCCATCCTTAGATGGTAGGCTAAACCAGGCGTTTATTACGCCTGGACAGGAATGGCCTGCGCTTGGTGACGAGGACCATCACGGGACACTGCTCGCTAAACAAACATTTCCACACAGTAGGCATGACGGACACCTTGACATGCAGGACTTGCATGGAGGTGGAAGAAACCATTGCGCATATGCTCTTCGAATGCACAAGCGTCACCCAGATTAGAATAGAAACCCTCGGGGCATCCAGATCCATCACCGATGTTCTGAACAAACCAGGAGACGTGATAAGCTTCTGGAGGGAGGTGTGCTGGTTGGAATAACCACTGACGGCCGCCATGGCCCACGCACAATGGTCCATCTGAAGGACTAAGTGCGGAAACCAAACTCTATCGAAAATAACTACGGAGAGGTGTCTTGACGCTGCGTGAGCGTGCGTGATCCATCGCCGCCCGTTCGATGGATGAATTGCAGCACAAGAAGTAATTTTTTGCTTCCTTGGTCTAATTGCTGTATAGAGATCCAGTTGGGGGGAGGGTAAACAAATAAATAATTATAAATTCAGCCGAAAGACGTGTACTGCTAGATATAGCAAGCAGTCTGTGGGTCTCATACACGTGCAGACAGCACAACGATTTGCGTGTGCATAATGCATTCAGGGTGTTGATGAGGCTGCCCCGATTCTGCAGCACATCAGGGATGTTCGCCGAGCCGCAAACTGTTTCTATTCTACTTTGCGGAAACGATGCACATCCCTGGTGCGAAGGGTTCGGGCTAGCTCCAGCAGCATCCTGAGGGCATTCACGCAGAGGTTTAGATTGTCAGTACCTGAACCATTGCTGTATGGTTCACATACTGATCAATAGAAGTCATCATCAAAATCATCACAAGAATCAATTATCAAAAGAATATGTTTGTGTGATCTTCCAATATTTTTTATTTTTATTTTTTTTGAGACTGTCCTATTATCCTTTGTTGGTCGAAATGAACATTTTATTATTATTATAGGCCAAGTCATTCGGTCTTATGTTTCACGCATCCAGCGGATTCCTGCGACCTTTAGGCTCATTGATTCTGATGAATAAACTTATAATTAATCATCACATTTAGTAGACAAATTGATGATCCCTGAAATTATATTGTTATTATCAGACGGCGGACGCTGCTTATGCTCTTGGTTAAAACAATATAAAAACACTTATTTTTATCAATTAAAGAATATTATGACCAACACTCGTGGTTATTTAAAAATACTATTATTAAAACATCGTTTCTTAATAGCCAAGCTTTTTATTACTGTATAAGGATATTAATGATGTCTGCAAAGTAGTTAAATTAAATATTTGTAAAACCAATTCCAAACGTATTTCACTTTAATTAATATAATATGACTCATTATTATGAATAACTCATTATTATTGTGTGAGTGATAAACATTGCATTTATTTAAATAATACCCGCAGGCAATAATCAAGCAATGCTAAGACAGTTTATAAAAAGTGAATAGTAACCATGTTTTTTTCTACATACCTTACAATCTGCAGCTAGAAATAAGCCAGGCCAATATATTAATTTACTCTATGGGGCCTATCACATCACACTATCAATATTATCACACGATACTCGATATCGTGATACAGTATTGATGAAATATTGATGGTATTGATGTCAAATTATGATTACTACATCGATAATTTTACGGATGATAATCAATCTGCCTAGCCTTTTCCCAACTATGTTAGGGTCGGCTTCCAGTCTAACCGGATGCAGCTGAATACCAGTATTTTAAATGGAGCGACTGCCTATCTGACCTCCACAACCCAGTAACTGGGTAACGCGATACCCCTTGGTAAGACTGGCTGTCAGACTTTTGGGCCTCTGACGACCTGTAACGACTGTCAATCTCCACGAATGACAGCCGGGACCAACGGCTTATCATGCTTTCCGAGGCACGGAGGAGTCTCGGTATTTAAAGATGGTCAACCATCCACGGACAGCGGCAGCTTAACCTGACGGATCGACCCGTGCGGCTGTTATTACTAAGCCACGAGTTCCTCAATAATTTTACTGATGATAATATCACGATATCCAGGATCATGATAATATTGATAGTGTAATAGGGGCCTTTGAGCCAGGCCATGTTTATCCTTAGGCCCATTAACACACACTTTTTTTAACCGTGATGAACTACGGTTTATTCGCCGTGTGTAGGCTCAGTCGTCAGTGTTGTATGGAAACTATGGAAGCTTGTTGACAGACATGGTGGGACTATGGTACCGCTCCGTCGCTGTATGCATCGTCCGGTGTTTTTCCGAGTCATTATACAAGCTCACACGATTATTTTACGGTGCGGCTAGTTCATCATGCCGTAAAAAAACCGTGCCGTGTAGAACGGGCCTTAGGCAAAATAATTTCTTTCTTAAAAATAGAAAACTATTTGCCCCAAACACTACTGCCACTGACACTATTACATAAAAGATTTTGTCCCCCTAATTGTATTGGAACAAATGCCTATATGCAAGGTGGTTACGTATCGAAACACCAGGAAACAATAAACTGTTTGAAATAACATAATATTTATAAAAATTACTCCTCCTTAAACCACCTTCCACCTCCGAACCGGAACAAACGCACTGAAATCTTATCCAGTACCCAGTACAAAACCACTTTCGTTCGGCACCAATTTTACATTCCTATCTGTACAATAAAATAAATAATAAAATAAAAATAATGGATCTTAACTCCCACAACCTGAAAAATAAACTGACTGAATGGCTACTGCAAAAAGACTACTCATTAACGGAGTCTTTACTAACATTCATAGAATAATCCCTAAAAAGGCATTACACTACCCGATTCATACTCAATACACTATCACTCATTCTAACTGCATACACTCACTCACTCTCACACGCACCCTTAGAGGCACGCACGCACTCCCATACTCACCACTTATACACTTACACATACTTGAGCTCACTCACTTACACTTAAACATATTTACACACCGGCACACAAATGTATTACTTAACCACCCTCGTACTAACACTCTGGCTGCTGCTATACCTACATGACTAACCGCCCTGTATGGCCTAACACTGTCTCCTAAGATAAGATACAGGACTACCTAGTTTAGGAGACAGGGTTACATAATCTGTGTAGATTTATGTAGACATATCATGTTTTTTTTTTTTGTTTGTACATCTGCTCTTGTGTATCATGAATTTTGTGTGTTTTATAATAAAGATTATTATTATTATTATTTTTAAATTTTTACATATCTCGGGACCCTGGGGTCCCGGACCTTTGGAAGGCGTACGTGGGGCCGAAGCCAACTCGCAGAGGCCCGTTAGACGCTTTTTAATTAAATGAGGCACCAACCGACGATTATCCCTGTACGCACTATGCAAGTGCACCCAAGGACAACCCCCGGTTGGTGTAGGACTATTGCAAGATATGGAAACAAAGATATTGGACTATGGGTTTGGGTGGTTAAAATGGACTGGTTACCTAAAACTATGGAAGGACTATGGCCCCTGCCTGATCAATGTTTTTTTACACACGAATAAAATGGCAGGGGGTGACTTGCACACTCAATAATGGGCCCCCGAAAACGGTCGCTAGCACATAGTGACGTAGCGACTAGGGGGCAACATGTCCTGAGGTGCTCGAGTAGTGGAGAGGTATTCCACGGCTCTCAGAACAATCCCAGAGCCCGGAAGATGGTCAAGATCCCTACAAGCACTTACTGGAATACTTCCTTCCTCCGAGCACGTTTGCTCTTGCGAATCTCCACTCAAACCGGCCAATAATGGCAAGAATGAGGTGGGAGCTCAGTTCCTCGACAGTGTTCACTCCAGCCGGCCAATAAAGGCAAGCTAGAGATTAGGAACATGACTTCTCCCGGGAGATAGGGTCCGTGGGGTTGCAACTGCCCAACAGCTCGCCACATGCTTCCCTGCGGGTTTCTGTATCTCTCTTGGTCAGGCTCCTCGCCCTAGACATATTCCGGTAAAGTAAACTCTACCGGCACAGACTCAGAGTTCGGAGCGCGCAAGCCCCACCACGACGTCAACGTAGAGATACGGCGGTGGTGTTATTATTATTATTATTAACATACGGTAGCCTTAAGGGGTCTACCACAATAATAATTTATTACATCAAACCCTTATATTTAAGTTAACCTTTATAATAAGTAGATGACTATAACTGTCACTTATTAATGCCAGCCAGCTTAAACTTCAGCAGAAAGAACTAAGGTTGTGGGGAGTTGGAGATAAAGCCAGTACTGTTCCGAGTTTAAGTTTAAATTATATACAGGGTGTTTGGCAGAACGTTGAACATACGAAAATGGTGGATAGGTGGGGTGATCTGCTACTTACTCAGGCCTAATTTATTTGGCCCTGGCCCCCTGGATATTAAAAAAAAAAAATTTTTGCTTTCTTCTAGTTTCACCACTTTCTTAACTTTAAAGTGTAATTTGTATTAAAAATGGGTAAAATAGGCAATATTTTTATTTATTACATCTTTCTGTAAGTTTGAGGAGTCATAACTTTTTTCTAGCTAACATCTGAATAAAGCAATAATTTTATAAGAATCTGCCAATATTAAAGATAAAAAAATAAACTAAAATATTGCCTGTTTTACCCATTTTTAATAAAAAAATACACTTTAAAGTTAAGAAAGTGGTGAAACTAAAAGAAAGCAAAAAATTTTTTTTTTAATATCCAGGGGGCCAGGGCCTAATAAATTAGGGCTGAGTAAGTAGCAGATGACCCCACCTATCCACCATTTTCGTATGTTCAACGTTCTGCCAAACACCCTGTATATTAAAAATTTCAATATTAAGGTGAAAGGAAAAAAAAACCGTCCCGCCTGCGCTATCGCTAGACGGACTTGGCATTCGCATAGAGAATACTTCCGAAAGTGCACTAAGTATATTTTATTTTCGTCATTATTATCAAAATCATTTCAATAGTGACAATGAGAAATGACAGAAAGCACTGAATTTTTCCAATTTACAAGTCGCTTTTCGTGTCTGACTGTGCAATCGCGTTGTTCTTGTAAACTACGCAACAAATTTTTACGTGGTTTTCACCATCATTTAAAGAATTTGACCCGAAAGTTCTATGTGTACAATACATTAAAATTAATCTTACATATAACAAATAAATCTCGATGTTTTCGATTTGTCAATTCGTAAAAAGCGTGTGAAATCAGGGGCGGGTCACTAGTTGATTATAAAGTTAAAAACATCTCAATTAAGAAGAATAATTACCACCAAAAACCAACAAATCCTCAAACGGAATCAAAACCGGCTTGCTTAAACCAATTGTGACTTTTGATTGCACATCAAAATTCGCTTATTAAAATAAACAACGTAAAAAAATAATTAAAAAAAACTATCAAGATTATAATGGCGCAGTCGAATAGTTTGTCGGATGCCAAGCGGCGACTTGGGTGGTCTAAACGGGTCGTGCCGTCTTGCTCTAACATTCACATTCTGGAGTATTGTTGTCTCGCTTTCTCGCAAAGTTTGGTTGTCAAAGAGTAAGTGTAGATTGTTGAAGATTCGCTTAATTTGTACTATCATAGATCTGAAGTACTTTGATTGCGTTTGAGTGCTGAAATCAAGTTCTTTTTGAAGTTTTTAAGTACGTTTTCGTGTTGGAAGAAGTAGTTTGTTTATAAAAAGTGTTTGTACTGGATGAGTTTTAGAAAAACGGAGCTATGTTGTCTACAAAAACTATTAGTAATAATTATGTATTGTGTATTTATGTTATTTTTTATCTCATTGTATGCTGCACCGGGCAATGGTCGACGTCATCACGTCAACGCCGGCTGTCGCTGAAAACCAGCGCTGGGGCTCTGTCTCGCATAGGGTCGCAGCATTATGCTGAGCGATGGCCGTTTTGCGTGGATGTGACGCATATTTACCCCAAACTTATTTTTTTTTTGTTGTGTTATTTTTTAGCGTCATGTTTACCACAAATAAACGTTTTTTTTTTCCTTCTTTCTTTTCTTTCTTTACAATTAGGATTACCGCTACTTGGACTATTGAAAAGCGGTGTTCAAATTGTGTTAAAAATTGTTTGTTCGAGTTATGAATATGGTAACACTGTCTTTTTATAATATTTTTTACTTATTTAGTCACATAGTATCAAAAACAGCAATATTCCACCAAAAACCTGAATGGAAAACCCATATTAGTATCAAATACAGCATTCTGCATACGACATTTTAATGTGGATGATAATGTTTTTTTTCGTCCTTCCCATAGTGTGGGATATCGTTGGATAGGTCATTCAAAATATTAGGGGTTCGGGAACACCGTTTTTTTGATTAAGTAAACCGTACGTGACTTATCAAGCTTTAAAGTACCAATTTTCGTTAGAGTCAAGTGTCTCCCCCCTCTACCAACTAAACGGTTGTAGTTAGAAATTCAAATGTCACGGCAGTAGTACCTATATATAACGAAGTTAAAAGGAAAACTATCACAGCTAAGTAGGCTTTACAATTTACCGAGTAATTGGCGACCAACTTACATTTACAGTTGAAAAAAATGTTCTCGCAAACATTCTGTATAGGAAAACATGTTTTTCAACTACATGATAAGTTTGTACTTGGGATAAATTCATCCTAACTACGCAACCCTTATTTGTACGTGGTCCGACACGCACTTGGCCGGTTTTTTTTTTTTTGTAATAATGAAGCTATTTTCCTAATTACCGTTAAATAAGTCAAAAGTCAGATTGATTTTTTGATTCTATATAACTTATTTTTAAGATGTATCAGTGTTTTCAGCACATTTTCCATGAGGAGCAAATGAGGTAACTACATTATGGTATAATACAATAAAAAAAAAAACAATTTAAAACAGGAATAATTATTTGATTAAGTATTCAATGATTATGGAGTAAGTATTCTTATTTCTAGTCTTTCCGTCAGTTGGGACTGGTCATCTCTTAGCTGCCGAGGCTTATTTTAATTTTTGAATAGTTTCTATTACGGACGCTTCTAACGTGCACGTCTTTCTACATTGTTCTCACATGTATAACTTCAACATGAATGATGTAACCCATATTTTGTAACAATATTTTGTTTTAAAAGAGTGTCCATGGAGTTTCTTGTCCGTTCTTCTCCATAGGAGCCTACTACGCTTTGGAATGGGCAACTAGCTTCATCTTTCTGACTGACCGACCCCTTGACAATTCAAAAGTGCCTGTAATTGGTTTATTTGAAATAAATGCTTTGAGTTTTGAGTTTGATTCATAATTATTTTGTTTCTTTATGAGTCAGTTTGTCAGTTTTTTGTGTCATTCGCTTATTTTAATTGCATTGACATCTGTTAAAATATTGTAATATTTTATTTTATGTAATACATAATGGGTTTTACCTGAATTAAAAGAATTTTATTTTTGTATATTTTATATGGCTAATATATGACCTTTATGACCATATTACGTTGTCAATCATTTGTGTCAGACGCTGACTGGGTCTCGGACCGTAATTTGGGGCGTTCTTAGAGACGGTAACAGTACGGTAGTGAACAGATTTGGGGACCGCTTTAGTTCGGCACGTGCCGGTATTTAGGGACAGGAGATGAATGTTTGTTTTCTGTTATTAATACAGCAGCTAAAGTTATGTTATGAATATGATTATGATATCTACCTATCTATATAAATAAAAATCAATGTTTGTATGTTTGTCTTCAATGCGTTCCTAAACCATTGATCAGACTGTGTTGAAACTTTTGGTATGGTGTTCAAAGGACGTCAGCGAGGATTTCTGGAGCAAAAATAAAAATCGTCCAAACACTTTTTTTACTTTAGGTACGTGGAATTGCAACGTTGTGCAGCTAGTCCATACTAATCCATACTAATATTCTAAATGTGAAAGTAACTCTGTCTGTCTGTCTGTATATTACGTTTTCACGCCTAAACCGCTGAACCAATCGTCATGAAATTTGGCAGAGATATAGCCTAGGATATGGCTACTTGACATAGGCTACTTTTTTACGCGATAACCGACATCCACGCGGGCGGCTTGACAAGAGGCATTTGACCTGCAGTAAGACAAAAGTCCTGGCCTAACATAATAATTTTCGACATCTAATCTAAAAACACTTCTATCACCAAAATAATCTATGCTTTTCACTTCATCCTTTTAGCAATATCCATCTCTTTCGCACGCGTACAATTTAGGTATCCACATTTCACGCGTCCACCTATGACCTCTACGAGTTCTATCTCTTTCTAATCAAGAAGAAAGCGCTTACTATCTCACTCGCACTGTAGTGTTCCAAGTTCGAAATGACTTTTCATTATGAAATTGGGACTTTGTCAGTAAGTAATTTAAGACAATAGGTACAAAGTCCTCAAATTTTTGGAAGTAGCTTCGTAAGAAGCATATTATAAAGTATCCAATGTGTCGTTTGACAGATGGCTTCTAGTTTTGCAGGTTAAGGCCCAGATATGTGCCAGTGACCTTGAGTGGTTAGCTTGGGTGTTCTGTATTGAGCTCACGCAACGCGTCGTACGTCCAGCCAGTAATAGGACTCGCCCATCCAGGAGCGCTGGCCCAAATAAGACGCATTATTTATTAAGGAAATTCTATGAATAATATTAATGAATGCGATGAAATTTTAATAAAACACGTATACTAAAAGAACAATAATTAAATTATCTTTAAAAAGGTGAAGGTTTCAGAAAAATACGCTTGATAGATTTTGCGGGATTCTCAGGTTTTTATCCGCGTTAGACATAATTTTACAAATTAATTTCACTCTGTAATATAGACATAATCTAAAATATTCACATATTAAGTTATTAAGGAAATGCTCTAATTCAACATATATTTTTTCCAAATCATTAACACTACTGATTTAGACGTGATCTTCAGTATAAAATCATTAAAATTCGGTTATCGTTGCCTTAACCTCATCAAGTAACCTACGTACAGCCCCGGTCACCCATCAAAATCCAAGCCTGACCACCCGTTGCTTGCCATCATAAAGTCATAAACACACAAAGCATGTTACAATAATTGCTTACATGCTAGCACGCGCTTGTCACGACACTTGTCAAATCTGTCAAACCTGTCAAAACTGTCAAACATGTCAAATATGGTGGTTGTCAAAGGCGTGTTATCGATCTAATTGATCTGAAGTTGAGATAAGATCTTGAGATTGTGGGTAGTGGAAGCTAAGCGATGGCTAGCCGATGTTAATGATTGGCCAGAGCGAGATGATACTGAACAATCCATACTATACATATAATATACTAAATATTATTACTGTATTGATTATTATTATGTTTTACATATCTCGGGACCATGGGGACCCGATCCTTTGGAAGGCGTACAAGGGTCCAAAGCCAACTCGCAGAGGCCCGTTAGACGCTTTTAATGAAATGAGGCACCAACCGACGATTATCCCTGTACGCACTATGCAAGTGCACCCAAGGACGAACCCCGGTTGGTGTAGAACTATTGCAGTATATGGAAAGTATATTAGATTATAGGTTTGGGTGGCTAAAGGGAACTGGATACCTAGAACTATGGAAAGACCCCCTGCCTGACTAATGTTTTATATAAAATGCACAGATAAAATGGCGGGAAGTGACTTGTCCTGAAGTACTTATGAGGAGTAGAAAGGTATTCCACGACTATCAAGACAATCCCGGAAGCATAGTCAAGATAAGACGAGCTTCTTAATACTGGAATAATTCCTTCCTCTGAGCTCGTTTGCTCTTGCGAATCTCCACTCAAGCTGGCCAATAAGGCAAGAAAGAGGTGGGAACTTGGTCCCTCGTCAGTGTTCATTCGAGCCAGCCAATAAAGGCAAGCCAGAGATGAGGAATAAGACTTCTGCCGGGAGACATAGGGTCCATGGGGTCACTACTGCCCAACAGCTCGCCACAAGCTGCCCTACAGGTTTATGTCTCTCTTTTATAATAAGTCACACAAGACAATTACTGTCCGTGAATTAGCTACCGCTGAGATTTATTTAATTCATTGTATTCAACAATTTCATTTTAAAGATGTTTATGACGAAATGAAAAGTAAAAAAAATCGCTCACATTTTAAATGCAGAATGCTATTTTGAGGTCAATTAGTGGTGTTCCTTGGCTTGTCACGAACGCTGAAATACACAAGAAGTTATCTATGAATTATAAGTACCTCCCCTACATGTAAAGTGGGGATGATAAATTTTCTTTTGTCCTTCCCATAGTGTGGGATATCGTTGGATAGGTCTTTCAAAAATATTAGGGGTTTGGGAAGACCGTTTTTTGATTAAGTAAACCGTTCGTGACTTATCAAGCTTTAAAGTACCAATTTTCGTTAAGAGTCAAGTGTCCCCCCCTTTACCAACTAAACGGTTGTAGTTAGAAATTCAAGTGTCACGGCAGTAGGTACTATATATAAACAAGTTAAAAGGAAAACTATTACAGATAAGTAGGCTTTCCAAGTTTACGAGTAATAGTCGACCAACTTAAATTTGCAGTTAAAAAACATGTTCCTCACGATACAATCTAGGATACCATGATACGAGGACATGAGACCATGGACCATGGGATGGATAGGAGACCATGTTTCTCAACTACAATGTTAACTTTGCTCTTGGGATAAATTCATCCCAACTACGGAATCCTTCATTGTGTGTGGTCCTACACGCACTTGGTCGGTTTTTTTATACAACAATTTTGAAATCTATTAAAATCTACTGTTGGTGTCTCGCATTTAGAGGTGCTCACTGTCTGGGCCTAAAGTCTGCTATTACAATAGTGTCAGAATGGTCTCTTCATTGTGAGTTTTTGACAGATTTGCCATACAAAAACTGTCAAATACTCACAATGGCGAGACCATTCTGACACTATTGCAATAGCAGACTTGAGGCCCTGGTCTAGTCTTCACGATGTATTCTTTTACCGCTCGCTTGCTTTTGGTGTAACAACGGCCTTATACAGTATCAATGGTCAGCAGAAATCATATTTGTAACAGTCATGGTTAAGTTATAAAAGGAACCACAATTAACCCTCAGTATTTTCTATAAACTTCATTAATTTATCAGCCAAGCGAAAGGGCTCAGCAAGGTATAAGATTCTTTTGAAAATATTATACCTGTTCATTTCTGACGCTAAACAAGAGTATGAGTACTGGTGTAATTACAGCAGGCACATGAGACATTTCATTTAGAGCAGTGCTGGCTCAGTAGCAACGGCCGCGACTTACGTGTGTGTAGGTCTATGTTTGAAACTATTTTTTGAGAATGGGAAATCATCAAATGAGCCCTCCCGCTCTGGGTGGAGCGGAAGGGAGTGTCAGACTCTTACTGACTAAAACCCACCCTTGTTCCTTCCTTGGCCCTTTATGTTCCGGGGCAGCGGTACCCCTTTCGGACAATCCCGCTGACCCGGCAGGCTTAGGCCCTAATGGGCCCCCTCGTCGTTGCTGACATCTCTTTGAGGCGCGCGTGGAACACGTACGCGCCGTCCGGCATGGGCCTGGTCCTGATCGGACGGTGAGCTACCCATTACTCACCACCCGCAGGCCCGCGCCTACGGTGGCCGGGAGTCGTCACGCGGCCCAGTACATGGGACTTAAACTTAGCTGGCGAAAAATGTGGATGTGCTGTAGGTATCAAAATCAATCAACTCAGCCACTGCTGAACATAGGCCTCTCTCATGCTGCGCCACAACACCCTGTCCTCCGCCTTACACATCCAGTCTGTCCCAGCCACCTTTTTGAGGTCGTCGGTCCATCTAGCTGGGGAGCGTCCCATACTACGCTTGCCGATACGCGGTCTCCACTCCAGGACTCGTCTGCTCCACCGGCCATCGGTCCTTCGACAAACATGGCCAGCCCACTGCTACCTCTGCTGCTTCTGTGTAGGTACTCGTATACTTCTGCCTAACTCTTCGAGGATTATTGGCTGTTTTGTTTATGTTAAGTTGTATGAGCAAATCTCATATCATCATCGTTCGTACATCACAAAACATCAAGTTTTTCGACTACAAAGCAACCATTTTTGCACACTAAATTGCATTAACATTGCAAAAAGTTATTTTAACTGACTCAGTTGCTTGCTAACTCACGTTAAACTGATTAAAAGTGAATATTGTAAATTGATATATAACCTGTGGGCCACCCAGATCGCGCGCTGTTTGTTTTTATTTTGGTTGCGCTCGCGCCGACCACGGTGATAGATCGGCGCCGGCGACGCTGATTGGTTGAGCGAGTAGGGTTGGCAAATAGATTATTTGAGTTTATCGACGACTTGTTTTTGGAATTGTAAATTATTTATGGTTATTGAAAAGTTGTTTTAATAAGTTACTAGTAGATAATACAACTAAAGAATTTAACAGAGTATTTCGGTTTCTTAAAAATAAATCTATTTTTCTTAATTTAGCAGCACGGCATTCCTTTGCTTTCCAGGTTGTGCGTTTATTATCTATACAAATAAATAAAATGGATGTGTCTATTTGTAATATCAAAATAAACGTTTTTTTACTAAATGCATAACAATATTAAAGAATATACGGTACCTACTTATAACAAACAAAAATAATATAAAAATAAAAACATTTATCCTAATAAACCTATTTTTCTTTCTTTCTTTTTATTTTATTTTTTCAGTTTTTGTCTGTCTGTCTGTCTGTTTGTTCCAGCTAATCTCCAAAACGGCTGGACCGATTTTGAAGGGACTTGCACTGGCAGATAGCTGATGGCGAAGCAGCGGATAGAAGCTTGTTGTTATTAAATGTATTTTCTTTATTACATATGTTATCTTATTAAGGTCTCGTTATAACCAAAAGCAATCTCTTTTATGTGAATACTAGCTTCTGCCTGCGACTTCGTCCACGTGGAATTTTAGCCCCCGACTCGCTATTACTCGTTTTCGCTTAGCGTCCTTTCTTTTTTTTTTGTTGTGCTCGGCTCCTAAGGGTCTTAGCGTGATATTAAAAGCCTTCCTCAAGACACACTTATAATCAAATTCAATGAATTAGTTTTTCCATGAAAACTTACCAAATAGGTATTCCTAATTTTGCACTAACAATAATAGCAAAGATTATTATTATTAATTCTCGTTGGTGCCACCCCTGGCCGCTGATTGGCGCTTGCGCAGCGCATTTACAAAAATTCCTCGCATTGATACTACACGTCTATATAAATTATTATTATTTATAAATTTTCCCACATATATTTTGCATGCATTCGCATTTTTTATCAGAGAGTCGCTACTACCGGCTGTCAAATTACGGATAAAGGCATACCTTATCTCCAGCATTCTAATCTGAAGTATGTTGTGGTCGGCTCCCAATCTCAAAACTGAAAGCCGACCACAAAAGAAGTCAGAATATCAGAAGTTAGTATGAAGCCTCTTGCAGTAAGATTTTTGCACCTGTATTATCCTCAAGAATCAAACTCAAACTCAAAGTATTTATTTCAAACCAGCTGCGGTTCGAGGCTTCACCCGCGTGCCTTTATGTAAAATTAAAGTAGTCTAAGTTACTACTTATGATATCAGTGAAAGTTACTCTTTGAATATCGACGCTTGTGGATCAAAAATGAACCCCAAGTGAAAAAGGACTCAAATTACATCAAGTAGAACAAAGATTGTAAATAAATAAAATAAAGAAATAAAATTCTTAAAAAAAAAATATCAGGTAAAAGTTAAATACCTACAGTTTTTCTTAAATCTATATCAAGTTCACCCATAATTTGTGCTTGAACTAGGTAATCCTGTGTTTCAGGTGATTGGAGGTAACATTAACTGATTAAATAATCACATATCAAATCACCTTTTTGCATATGTAGGTACCAATAAAATTATATTGGTAGGTGTATAAAATTACAGAATCTTAACTTAGCTAATTAATTATAAAATAAAATCTTTATCCCCCCATCTTTTCTTTTTTTTAAAAACGTTGCCCCACACTGGGAATTTCTCCTGTATTGTGGGTGCTTTTACAAACATTTAAACTCACATACACAAACAGCCAGACCCGGAACAACTACTTGTAGATCATACAAATATTAGTTCCGTGCGGGAATCGAACCCGTGACACGCAGCGCAGCAGTCAATCGCTTAACCACTGCGCCAACCGTGCCGTCAAATAACAATAATACGAACATTATTTACTTTAGCACTAGTAATAACCCTCCTCCAGGAGAGCAGTAGCATCAGGCATCGGGAACAGTTAAACACAAAACACGACCGTCATTGCGACCTCCCCGCCGAGGTCCCTCGCGACGACCCCGACTTAACAGTCCCCCCGACCCGAGCCCGCGCCGCAGCTGAGCCTATAGCTTTAAATTCCCCGATCAATAATCATAACCCAGTTTTGATCCAGCCTATCCCACCTTGCTGTCCTCCGCCGACGCTGCCCTAAGCCGAGGTTCGTACCGCACAGGGGGTGCCCTTAACGTGCAGTCGTTTAGTTTATACGTTTTATGCCCTGGCTGGAGGCTTTAAGAAAGTCCGGTTAAGGAGTCACGACCTCTCAAGGTCAACTCCGAGATGCCATTGTTGCAGAAAAGCATATTCTGCAGAGCCCCGCAAATTTATAATAATAATAATATTTTTATTGACATAAAAGTTTGACATTTATATGGAAACCCTGACTCCTGCGCTAGGTGTAACCTGTGTTACAGGAATCAGTGTCTTCTCCCAGTAGTTTTACACAGATATTATGCAATAAAGTTTAAAGAATTTTAAATGATACAATTCCTGCTTGATGCGTATGTGTGAGGGAAGTTTATTTAGAGAGTTAGAGGCTGGATTTAAGAAGCAATTTAAATAATGTTTATGTAATAATGCTACTATAATTTGAATGACTACATAAATGATACTGACATATAAATTTAATGCATTATTATTTATATTATTCAATTACTAAGCTGACATCCCTTTTTGAAATTTTAATTTGAACTTAATTTATTAAAAAAAAATATTAATAATAATTTATCACCAATGTAATTTGTGTAACATTTGTACGCCCATGTGGTAGAATGTGATGAGGCAATCTATGTATCTTAAGACCATGTAATCTACATACCGACTATGTTCTGACAAATAAATGATTATGATTATGATTATGATGATTATGATTAAGACCGAGATACCTGACGTCAGCGTAGTCTAGAATGGGAGGTAAAAGGGATTGTGCAAGTGCAGTTTTAGTAGCAGTTGGAAGAAAGTTCCGCAATCGTCCCAGGGACTTACCAAATTCATACTTTCGCGACTTACATCCTGTAACGGGGGACCCCAACCCCTTCTTCTTCTTTCTTCTTACCTTTCCGCTTACTCGCACTTTTTCTTGTTTTTTTTTATGGCATCTCTGATTTAACCACGAGGAGTTTAGACTCTTTAACCGGGCTATCCTGTGGTGCCTTAAGCTCCTAAAATAAATTTAAGGCCTCCAGCCAGGGCATACTTATAAGCTAGCCGACTGCACGCTAAGGGCACCCCCTGTGGGGTACGAACCTCGGCTTAGGGCAGAGTCGGAGGGAACTGGCACATGCCACGACCACGACATTATACTCATTTCTTATTCCTATCTATTCGTGTAACACCACACATCCTTCTTAGCATTCTCATCTACTGCTAAAAATAAGCTCGCCACCATAAAGATTAATGATTTTGTTATAATCACCACTTCTACAACTTGATTGGTGATTGTGATAACAGTATCATGTAGGTACCTACGTTGTACACAGAAGATATTTATTTCGCTTATGCAAATTGAATGTGTAAGCTGACAAGAAAAAATATTTAAAATATAATAGTGTAGACCACACAATGAGAACCTGTCCAGAGACATTAAAGTCTTAATATTTTTCTTTTACAGTCTGCGTATAAATAAATAAACTCTTTCATAAAAGACTGCCCAGAAATAAATACTTTTGTAAATGTTGAGAACTAGTAAGTTCAATTAAATACGTAGGATGTTCCATAAGTCTTGCAAAACAACAACAAAAATGCTATTAGGGACAGGCCTCATTGCAGTTGCAAATCATCGTTCTTTCAACTTTCAACCTCTTTGAAATTCCTTATACCACCTGAACACAGTAGAAAGAGAAGCGCTCTCTTTACCGAAGGTATTAAACATTTCCTCGTGGCACTCCTGGTAAGACAATCCACATCCACGTTTGAAATTGTAAAAGAAAATCACTCTGTACTCGCGGTTACCGAGACTAGCCATTTTCACAATTTTTTTTATTTATTTACCAAAGATTACTGATGCCAAGCTCAACAAACACTGGGTGCATGGACTTGTAATAAGTGGCAGATAACCATACGCTCAGTCATACATGTCCAAACTTGTTAGGTACATTCTTTCTATTGCAAAACTATGGAACAGCCTACGTATAACATAGCATCAAGCCTGTAATTCTCAAAGGTTAAAGTCTCTTAAAATATCTTCCTATTTTCGACATATCAGCCAGAAATCGTCCAATCTCGAAGATAGGAAACTCCGTTTGCCAGAAAAACCTCCGATATTAGGGTAAAAATTGTTGAATCGCACCTTGTGTTAGTCAAAATCGGAAAATGTGGATCTTTGTCATTGAACGAGCATAAAAACGTCCACAGCCGAAAATAGGACCCTCCATTCATCAAAAAACGTCCGATAATAGGCCTAAAAATATGATTTACTGCAGATCTTAGGATGATAATATAAATGACTAATTTCAAACAATAATGTTTAAATCACCAATGTTTTACGTATTGGTGACTTCCTAACTACCATTTAAATTCTATCTATCCACCTGATAAAATCCTATTTAATCGCCTTTCAAGAAACCCATAGACAAGGATTATGTGATGGCCGATACTTACATCGAAACCAAACGACAGTGTAATACCGAAGTCAATCTGTCTTAACCCAAAAACCAAAGTGAAAGACCCCTGATATCTGTTTGAATGTTGTAAAGCTCAGTTCAACTTAAACTGGTAATGGCTAGTATAAGTAGAACCTTAAAAACCAACTAGAGACTCCGTATGGCGGGTCAAGTTAAAATAGACAATAAACCACAGCAATAGGCCTCATTTTATTGAATGAATGTTCTAACTGACAGCTCAACTTATGTTAGATGCTTTTCGAACGATTTTCGAATGTCGAACGAAACCAGCATAGTGTAGCTATCTCTTTTTAATATACAGAGAAATGCAAGGAATGTTTTAAGGGAGAAAGGGATGGGGATACTCGCCGTCGCGAAGTGGTTTAGTGCAGCGCGTTCGTCGTGGGTGGTCGGTAATTTTTATACTGACGTCAAAAGGTCATTCAACTCAGTCCGATTAATTTTTGACACCTGTATGGGTTTTTTTTTAACTTTTTTATAGATTGTTATTCAAAAAGTGATAGATAGTTCCTCTTATGTTTGAACGTTGATTAATTGATAATTAATATGTTCAAACTTTTTGGTTTCAAGGCTAGGCAGAGAAGGTTTAATTTTTTATTGGAGGTCTAACTTTTGATCGATTTCTAGTCTATCAAGATGTGATATAACGTCGGTGCGCCGACCGAAAGTGATATGTGCATTTCGTTAACTTTTCAGGGGGCTCAAAAAACATCATTACTCAAACTGAGTCTTACTTAAGAAAAATCTATGAATAAGAAAAGTTGTACAAAAAATATAAAGTTTAGGAGATTTAAAGAAAAAGCTGTTGTTCTGGCTAGTTTAAGGCTCAAATTTTTTTTTTCTCTTTTCGTGCACATATCGGTTTTGGTTTGAGACTTCCAAATTAAGGATGTGCAAGTTATACACATATCAGTTTTTATTATTCAATTAATGAACATAAAATGGGCTTCGTTATGTGCAAAATTTTGAGAACTATAGTAATTATTATTGGTTATTTTTATAAATAATAATACCAAAGTACATTTTATGCCTTTATTTAAAAAAAGAAAGATCTTCAAATTACTAATCATTACAAAAAGAAATAATCGACCGTAGTTCTTACAATATATTAATTATCTTAGACCCAATAAAAACTTCAAAAAAATGTACTAAACACTTTTTTGTTATTTTTTTTATATTGTTAATTACAAAGTTATTCTAAGAGATCAAACGTTTTAATACAATCATATTGTACTAATTTTGAGGTACATTTATAATAAAAAAAGTTCTACAAATGACTAAGCATTACAAAAAGAAATAATCTAGGTACCGTAATTTTAACGAGAAATATTATTTATTTTAGACCTATTAAAAACATCAAAAAAATATATTTTAAACTTGTTATTTTTTTTGTTATTTTTAATTACAATTCGAAGAGATCAAACATTTAATACAATCATATTGAACTTATTATGAGGTGCTCATTTAAAAAAAAATATTACTCAAAAATAGGTACTCTTTCTATATTAATTCTATAAAAATAAAAAAATTACTATTGTATGTTTTGGTCCCTAACAGTCTTGTTGAAAAAATCTGTTTTTATTTAGTTAAATTTAAGATTGTCGTAAAAAAAATGATTATCGCGGTGCATGTATTTTTTCAAAGACTGCAAGCTATCGTACTTGGACTTTTCAATTTTTCTTGGTTCAACGTATAGATCTACTAGATCTTTGTCATTGTTGTGTAGTCGTTGTGGCAGTAGCTGCCATTCATCTGTTTGACGAAGTTTGTAGAAAATTTCTCCACCTTTGTATAATGCTGCTCTTAAGTCAGTTACAACTGGATCTCCGGCTTTCTTTCCAGGCCTAATGGAATCCAACTGGCATACGTCTTCATAATTCTTAAAAAAAGTGTAGTCTACATTATGAATAATGTATGGCTTACTATGACGAGCTTGCGCCATTAAGGAGACATAGTGGCTAGGGCTGTAAATTGGAGGCTTAAACAAACCTTCTAGCGTTGAATGCACACTATCAACTTGCATCATAGTATGCCCTTTTTCCAAAATCAGTTGCTCAATGTCCAACTCTTTTTCTCTGGAAAGGTTTAGAAGAGCTGAAGACAACGTTTTATTCCGATTTTGATAGCAGCAACCGTCAGATATTATTATCATTTTTTTAAAGCCTTCCGTAGCTTTTTGTCTCAAAAAGTCTATAAGACAGGTAGTGAACTCATTTGCTGTAACGCCTCCGTCACCCTCATGCCATACATACAAATGTACTTCACCGTCATTGTTGCAGTAAATGGTGTAATTGTGCATTTGAAGTTTCTGCTTGTAGTACTGGACAGATACTTGCAGTTTGGGACAAAGCAGTACGCTTTGAACATCGACTGTAACCACCAGAACTTCAGAAGAACATAAAGCAGTGGCCTGCTCTTTCGCGAGGTAGGCTTCTTGTTTCATGTTTATATGCTTGTTGTATTCATCTTCAGCCAAATTACCTTCTTTAAACGCAGTGCAGGTGTCACACTGGTCTTTTCTGGGTTTGAAAATTGATAATTATTTTCTTTTCTTTTAAAATCTTACAGAAAAGTTTTCTTTGTGAAAATGGTTTATTTTTGGATAAACACCATTTTTTGAAGACTCTATACATGTGTGTTTTATTCCTGAAAGAATCTTCTACGTAGGTTCTAGTAGAACTCGATCTGCAATAATGACTCGGTACCTTAGGTAATAAATTCAGCCATTCCTCGATTGCGGATGCTTTTCGAAGTTCACTTCTGTTGTTTGATGTTGCATCATTTTTAGTTTTACTACTCCTTTTGTGGGATGTAGAGGAACCAGGCCTGTTAATCTGTTCGTCTTCAAACATAGTATTTATCCAATCCCATAGGGTGTCATTATTTATGTCAATTGTACTCAACATAAAGTTTTTACAAACTTTCACCATCTCATTGTTTTCATTGGGCAGAAACCAGTCAAATCCTTGTTGTTTCTTCGAAGATGCTGCGCGAGATGTTTTGCGCCTTCTTATCACAGGACGCATACGCACTAGATTTTTTATGTAAGCTTTTTTAGCTTCCCACGTCTCAAGATCCCAAAAGTATTGGAAAATTAATTTTCTCTGTTCTTCATTTATCATGCCACACTGGAAACTCCGGCTTGTTTTTATGGTACATGAGTCATGGTTGCAAGTCTTGCTCTTAATACGCCTTTTCTTTTTTAAAACAAAGCTCTCTTTTTCATTCTTGTCCTCTTCTTTCTTGTCCTCTTCTGTCTTATCCTTTTCTTTCTGGTCATTTTCTGTCTTGTCCTTCTTGTGTACTTTTTTTCTGCCTACATACTGCTCACCTTTAAGTCTTTTCATCATGTTATATTTCCTGTCTCTTCTTTTATCATACATTTCTGCAAAGTTTTCAGAATCTGACTCCTGTATGTCTTCTTCCTGGCAACATTTATCAAACTCGCCTGTTTGATCATTCAATATCCATGTTTGTCCATATGTAATAGTTTTAGGCTCCATTAGCCCTGTCACGTCGTTAAGAATAAATTCATTTTCATTTGAATGTTTTGGTACGGCTGCATCATCATGTTCGCAACTTTTAGAAGCATGATTGGTATCACAATCATTTTCAACCAGCATAGGTTCTGGACGCTCAATATGTTGCACGCCTGTTTGATCATTCAAAATCCATGTTTGTCTATCTGTAACATTTATAGGCTCCAGGAGCCCCGTAACGTCGTTAGGAATGCAATCAGATTTATTTGAATGTGTTGGTACGGTTTCAACATCATGTTCGCAGCTTTCAAAAGCATGATTGGCCTCATAATTATTCTCAATCAACATAGGTTCCGGAGGCTCAATATTATTATGCATAATGATGCTTTTATGTTGTACAATGGACCTTGGAGATTGTTCTTGATATTCCTCATTGTTTGAAGTCAGATCATCATTTGTATTGTTAATAATTTGCTGCGGGTTTTTGTAGTCTACAGTAGGGTCATAGGCATTTGATACAAACTCGTCTGCATTTTTTTCAATTGATACATTTCCTGTACTTAGATCAACAAGCAATTTTCCCCTCCAATTATTTCTACCAGCCATTTTTAAAGCATTGTCTTTGCAAGTTGGCAAAAATCTGAAGCAAAATAAAAGAAGAAAGCTTAAAATGCGAAAAGAAAACAAGTGCAAGTAACATGACTTTTACATAAATGGAAATAGAATGATGCTTTATAGAAGAAAATGCAAAAAAAAAACTCATACCAAACAATAGCTCAAGGACTTAACTTATGTACGGTTCTTTTTCTTCCGTTCTATGTTATTTTGTAGTAACATTCGATTAACAATGCAATTAAAAGCACTTACCAGATCTTCAATTGTTTTCCAAACGATAAAATGTTCACATAACCTCAAAATCATACAACACGTGTTCACGGAAAAATCAGATATGTGCAGGGCTACTACGAGTGTAAGCCAAATTCCGTATGTGCATTTGTACACATAGTTTTCTTGTCGACTTTAGAAATGCACATATCTGGATTGGTTTTTTGAAAACTAAGCCTTATATTCACATACGGGTTTTTGTAACGGATAGAGATTCTCAAACTAACGCCATCTAGCGAAAAAAAAAAAAACGAAAAAATGCACATATCGCTTTCGGTCGGCGCACCGACGATAAATAAAACAAAAATAAAGAAAGAAAATACGTTTATTTGCGGCAAAGAAAGAACACAAAAAAACAAGTTGGGGAAAAATATGCTTCATATCCACGCAAAACGGCCTGCGCTCAGCATAATGCTACGACCATATACGAGATAGAGCCCCAGCGCTGGTTTAAGCGACTTAACAACGGCCTATGGCAGATTTAAGAGCCTCCTTCTTTTAAAAACCAGGTTCTGGTTTTAAGACCTGCAAAAAATCAGGTTTTTGCAAATTCATATTGTAGGTATAGGTATGTGTCAGTTAGTGCAATTAGCTAGCTGACCCCCCTTTGGTCAAATGGTTGAGTTTTTTTTTTTTTTTGTGGGGTATGTAACAGCGTCCTTGCTACTCCTGCTTCGGAAGCAGCCAGGATCCTATACAGGCTCGTACATATTGGAATTATTCTTAGAGGTAGATAATTTTAAGTACTTGTAGTAGGTTAAGTCGATTTGTAATGATGAGGGTGGTATAATCTGTTTAGATCAAAACCCTCTTTAAATAAATAAAGAAAAAAAAAAAACATATGATTTTAATTTTTTTCAAAAGTTCCCAAAAGGCTGGCAACATTGCCACGTTGTATGGCGTTGCTGATTCTTTGGGCAAAAAATAGGCCAGGCTCTGGTCACGTGAAGAGTATACCAACCACTTGGCGATGTCTCGAAAAACTAAGTGAGCACTCCAACCAACCCAATGGCCCTAGTGTTTCAATCCCAAACGGCAAAAACAAACTCCCAATATGATTGGAATATTTTCGCCGTTTGAGGTTTTCTGCACCTGCAGCAGCTGCCCCAGCCCAGGCTTTCGTGCTAGGAAGAGTGCATGGCGCGAGGGTGTCGACATATGTTGCATCCCACCAAAGGCCTGCCTAACTTCCAATGCATTATGGTCATTCCGTCTGGTCTCTAAATGGTTATATATCATACATTATCATTATAGTCATTCTCTCATTTAGTGACTTACCTACCTACTCACCATCAGGGCCTCAAGTCTACTATTACAATAGTATCAGAATAGTCTATCATTGATTTCATAATTGTTGATTTTGACAAGTTTGGTAATCTACTAATATAATGGCGTCATTACTTTGACTTTCCAATGGTCAGCCACTGACACTCCATTGAAAGAATTGGTAATCTCGTACATAATGACAAATGAAACTTCCTACTAAACTTCCAACTTCCTACTACTTCAGATTGCTTATAACACTAATAAATAATATGTAAAAATATATATATATAAATGAAATCTGGCATGAATAAATGTTCAAAATGCCATTGTAATACAATTCTATTACGAGACCATTGACCGACCAATGATCGACCATTATGAATTTAGCAGATTACGAACTTTTAGCAAATTGACAATGAGGTCGTGTTGGAGTGACGAATTTATAAAAATAGCAGACTTGGGCCCCAGGTCTCTAAATGATCATATATCATACATTATCATTATCGTCATTCTCTCATTTCGTGACTTACCTACCTACTTACCATCAGAAGGGATGGGAAGTCCGCGTAATTTCGGTTTAAGAGCACTGTCACCGGTCCACTAGCCCTTTAAAAACATATTATCTCGTGACTGAGAAGGAATTATGAAAAACGGCTCAATCAGCTCTCTCGGTAAGTGTGTCTAGAATTTTCTAATACAATTACAATTTTATAAAGTTTCATATTGAGACACGAAGCAACAAAATAAGATCTAGAGGAATGTGGCCGCTTTTATTTAGATCGAATTTTGTTGCTTCGTGTTTCAATATGAAACTTTGACTTTGACTATTAGTTACATCATCAGGTAGTTTATTCGATTTGACACACAATAACATTAAAAAAAATAAGGCAATCAAACTGTGAACCGTGAAAAATCGTAATAAGACAATCCGCCATCCACCCTTACATGGGGATGTTAAAAATAAAGTCGCGACTTGTAATCAAATTCAGTTCGATAGGGTGTTTGTCAACCCCGAAAGGTTAATGTCAAGAATTTCGACACCCCTACTAGAGATTGAGCAGGGTTTGTATGGGTTATACAGGATAAATTTAAAAGGAGTGCGTATATTTTTGTTGGTAATCAGGTACATAAAACTGAACAAGATTCCCCAAGAAACATAGGTCGAATTCTAAAAAATTAAATTCAACTTCTCATACAAACATAATTCATGTGACCAGTCACAATGTATGAAAAGTCGATTTTAAATTTCAAGATTTCGACCTTTGTTCCTTGGCGAAAGTTGTCCAGTTTTTTGCACCTGATTACCTCTTATAATATACGCACTCCTTTTAAAATTATCCTGTATATGTGGGAATTAAGGATTTACTTTGTTTTGGTAAGTACCAGTGAATGTTTATCGATATGGGTCGACTTCCAGTCTAACCTGATGAAGTTGAATACCAGTATTTTACATGAAGCGACTATGTTCAATACTTATGTTTTTGTACTGTTTGTTATATCACCTTTAAGAACCATGTAATACTCGTAATCTCTATCAACAAACCTCCAATTTATAATTCCATTATACATTTATTCATGTTCCACGCCATGTAAACGGCTCCTTAACTAGAGGCGCGCGTGTCTCGAGCATGTTCTCAAATTAACTGCTTTTTTTACAACAGAGAACAATAGTCAACAACAGTAAACAACAGTAAACAACACAACTGTTGTTGTTGTTGCGAATTGATTCGTTAGAGAAGCGAACTAGTGAGTACATCGAAGGTGGAAGTAATTATGTGAGTTAGATTCGGAGAAATTGTTTCTAATAAAAAAATCGTTTATTCTCAGGCATCGAAGTCCCATAGCGTGTTAGTATTAACAAAAACCTTAAAAACTATGTTAGTAGTAACACATAAGAGTACAAAAACAAAACAAAACACAGCATCCAATTAGAGGAAGATTTATCAAGCCCCATGTCTGACATGCAGCTTGATAAACCTATCCATTGTAGGCCCTTCTAACCTATCTGAAAACACCTTCAGAATGCTATTGCTGCTCCCCCTCACTCTGCGCATCATTGATGCCACTTTCTTGCGCATGATCGCGAAATAATCATCAGTGTGCGCATCAGCAAACATCCCTGACGCACTACAATAACGCGGAAGCCACAACAGCGCCCTGAAGGCATTGTTGTATTGAATGCGCAGTTATGTTGTCTGCTTTTTGGGTATGAGTAGCCCACAGACTGCTGGTGTAAAATATTTGACAAAACGCCTTAAAAAGTGTTTTATCCGAATTCTAATAAAATTACCTAATATGTAAAGAAAAGAAGAAGGAAAGAAAATACGTTTATTTGCGGAAAACATGACGCAGAGAAAAAGACAAACACGAAAATAACAAGTTGGGGGAAAATATGCGCCATATCCACGCAAAACGGCCATCGCTCAGCATAATGCTGCGAACCTATGCGAGACAGAGCCCCAGCGCTGGTTTTCAGCGACCGCCGGCGTTGACGTGATGACGTCGCCCGGTGCAGCATATAATGAGACAAAAATAACAAAATAAGAAATAAAATAAATACAATACTTCTAAAAGTTTAAATAAATATAATATTTAAAATGGCAACATTCCATTCCGTCGGTAACGACTGAACAACTCCTGCGAAGAGTCGCAAGAGTTGTTCAATCTTTTGTATATAGCTTTTGTTAGACGTTGAAATCTTTAGTTTGCAGACTGAAGTTATCAACTCAATCAACTTAGCCTATCGCAGTCCAGTGCTGAACATAGGCCTCTCCCATGCTGCGCCACAACACCCTGTCCTCCGCCTTCCGCATCCAGTCTGTCCCAGCCACCTTTTAGAGGTCGTCGGTCCATCTAGCGCGGGGGCGTCCCACACTACGCTTGCCGATACGCGGTCTCCACTCCAGGACTCGTCTGGTCCACCGGCCATCGGTCCTTCGACAAATATGGCCAGCCCACTGCCACTTCAGCTTGCTTACTCTGCAAGCTATGTCGGTAACTCCGGTTCTCTTCCGGATAATTTCATTCCTAATTTTATCCTTCAAAGAAACTCCGAGCATAGCCCGCACCATAGCGCGCTGAGCGACTTTAAATTTGTGGACCAACCCGACTTTCAGTATCCACGTTTCGGCACCGTATGTCATAACGGGCAGGACGCACTGGTTGAAGACCTTAGTCATCAAACATTGCGGTATAGGCGACGAAAAGACATGACGGAGTTTTCCAAATGCTGCCCAGCCCAACCGGAACCGGACTGAAGGTAGGGGTGATATAAAAACAACTGTGGACTTGCTTGATAACTGCACCACTTGATAAAAGAAAAGAAAGAAAGAAGATTCGTTTATTTGCGGCAAACATGACGCCAAGAAAAAAGTTAGGGGAAAACATGCGTCGCATTCACGCAAAATGATGTCTTTTACAATTTTTTTATAACTAGCTGTAGGCAACGGCTTCGCCCACGCTTTTTTAGGCTTCCGTAGTAAACAAGGAACCGTGATATAATAATGCACTGGGAGTACTGCTGCGGCTGCCGTGGCGTTGTAGTACATCAGAGATGTTTGCGGATAACAACATTGATGATTTTGCCGCCATTATTAGAAAAAGATGAGCATCTCTGATGTCGCAGGTTCGCGGCAGCACCAACAGTGTTCTCAGTGTGTTCGCAGATCGGTGGGATTCCCCGATGTTGCGGAGGTGGAACCACCACGCCACGATCCACGCTGAATTTAAAGGAGATTGTTCTGCATCCATACATCGTTCGCCCCAGAACCAACAGCAAAGGAAAATTACTTTGCGTGTTCTTAAATTACAAGCATATGCCCATGAAGACAAAGTTTCATGACGGACAACTTGCAGAAAGGATTTATTTCAAAAGAAAACAAAGATTTTGAGGTTTTAATTAGTAAGAAATAATCCTTTCAATACTTCGAAATACATGCTTATAAATGCATGTCACTCTTATTTCTATTACTTGTATGTGGTTAATTAAGCTAAGAGAATCAGAAAAGCATTTAAGTACTTACCTAAGTACCTATTAGGTATTTGGTAAATCTTCTAGTTTTTGTATTAAAGTAGGTAGGTAGGTAAATAAGTACTTATTTATTTAACTTCAATGCAAACGACTTTATCCTAATGTTTTTTTAATTTTATTTATTTATACTTGGGTAGGAAGTCATATTACCTCATGTATGTTAGTCATGTTATTAAAAGATTGGACATCACTAATTGTCATGTCTAATCTAATTTTCAAAGATGGCGGCATATTTTATGTGATGTCGATAGTCGCTCTTTATGGAACGCAGAATGTCCGTTTCATACTAATATTCGCAATAGTCTAATAAAATATATTTATAATTATTATGTAGGTCAGATGTTTGTTGGTCCTGGGGCCATTTCCGACGATGTCCTTTAAATTGTTTGTTTATTTGTGTCTGTACTGTATAGGTTACATGCTAAAGGCGACCTTATGTCATACAGGCTGTTGGGTAATAACTATGGTTTCATTCAAACGTTCAAGCAAATTAAGAATTTAACTAAAATAAAAAGTATTAGGTTTTTGTCTGAAAAAAATAAAATAAAAAAAGCAGAAAACAATAAAAATGCGTAAGCTATACACGTTGCTCTTAATTCGATTGATAAACATAAAATATATAGGTATTATTCAAATATATCATTTATTATTTTACGCGCCCACACTCACAGTATTAAACTCAAACTCAAACTCAAATCTTTTATTTCAATTAAACCAATTACAGGCACTTTTGAATTGTCAAGGAGTCGGTCCGTAAGAAAAATGAAGCTACATGCCCATTCCAAAGCGTAGGTACCTATGGAGAAGAACGGGCAAGAAACTCCATGCACACTCTTTTAAATTAAATTGTTACAAAAGTATTCGTTACATCTATAATGTTGAATTTATAACTAAATATGAGAACGATGTAAAAATAAAAATAATAAAATCTTACACGTTAAAAGCGTCCAGAGTAGGTAGGTACAACGAACAGAAAAACAACAAATAGAAACAACATAAAATAATTAAAATAACCCGTGGCAGCTAGGAGATGACCAGTCCCAACTGACAGCGCTCGTTCACGAACATGAGGCATGGATTAGCACCATTCAGCTCAACCATTTTGAAAGGAGCTAAATGATCCAACACACACGCCACCATCAGCGAGACATCTAAGTGAGCATGACATACTCTCAGCCGCCACGGCACATTCAAGTCAATGAAAGACATATTACCCGGTCAATAGTAGCTCTATAGACATAGGACTCACACCTGTGCTATGCAATTATATAATTCAAGGAGATTGAGTTTATACAATGCAAAGATAGTCTTACACTCTTCAGCAGCTCCAACATTATTGTCAAATTTTAATCAACTAGCTGTGGTTGTGGAGCAGGACCAGCATTCAGTCAAGCATTTTTATCAGCGATGTAATCCCCCAACTTATAATATGCCTGCCTGCATAGTGTGCGTTTTATACAAGATTTAAATTTAGTTTGATTCAGTTGAAGTATTAACACTTAATGTTCTGTAAAATTGTTACGAACCCAATGGACTTGGTCTGTTAATAAAAATATTCTAATCGATTCAAATACGAAAGATGTTTTATTTTCGACCCCAATCGACATTAAAACAAATACACATCTCCAAAAAAATAAAACATTCACCACCCCCTAACGAATTTTCTTTAAGTTTCACCCCTTTTTAATTTGGTGTCTTGCGAATGAACTGACAGCCAGGGGGGTGAGACGGGGTGAGAGGGGGTGAGAGGGTGATTTTATTGAAATACTTGCGGCGGCATCGCGAATCGGGAATGCGGGTTCGATTCCCGGGTGCTAAACTTTAATTTCGGGTGTTTTTTTATTGCATTTTTAAATGCGACGTGAAAGCGATTGACGTGGCGGAAATAGGTACTTTTTATAAGAGCGAATTGTATCTCCTGAACTGTTTGTTTTGGAATCGTGTCATAGAAAATATCAGCATCATCATCATTCCAGCCGAAAGACTTCCACTGCTAGACATAGGCCTCCTCCATTTGGGGGGGCTTGCCATAATGGCCACGCTGGGCAGGCGGGTTGGCAATCGCAGTATGGTGTTAAAAATGCATAGAGAATGCTGCTGCCCATTCTCTAGTAAGTCCCTTCGTCGCCTTTTACAACACCCACGGGAGGAAATGTGGAATAGAAAATATACTTACCTAAAAATAAAGACTTACCTTATTAGAAAATTGTCACCGATGAAAAATTGTAAAAATTGTAAAAATTGTTATTGTACGCTACCTGTGTTTCAAGATCAATATCAAAAGAGTGTGCGTCTCCTTTTTAAGGAAATTTCTCGCCAACTGGTCTCTTCACCTGACGGAGGGCTGGCTCGTTCTTTGGCCAAATAATCAGCTTTGCTATTCAACGTCGCAATACTACCAGACTTCTGGGCCTCAAGTCTGCTATTACAATAGTGTCAGAATGGTCTCTTCATTGTGAGTTTTTGACAGATTTGCCATACAAACACTGTCAAATACTCACAATGGCGAGACCATTCTGACACTATTGTAATAGCAGACTTGAGGCCCTGGGTACGTTTCTGTATGACAGCGATGTGGACGAGTACTTCGACGCCTAAGGCCGCTTGTACACGCTACGAAAATTCACCGTATCTGCTGCAGACAGGACCAATTCATCACGTACACGACAAGAATTTTGTCGGACCTAGGTACGAAAACTTGTTGTGTCTGCTGCAGACAAGACAAATGTGAACGTGTACACGATAAGATTATTTTCGGGCAGTCGTGTGTAGGGTATGGTAGGCTGCTCTAGTCAAGTCTGTTATTAATTTGCGATTGTTTGTGAGTGAAGATCACATACACGCGTTAAACTAACAACCTGAACCACCTCTCCTACCCCGCCCCTCCTTAGACCGCAGCAACACAGAGCGCGTCATGTCTAGCGCAGACAAGATGTTTTCTTGTTCAGCACCGTGGCAGTGTACACAGTTCGTGTATAGAAACGACACGAATTCTTGCATAGGCCCGGTGACTTTTCTTAGCGTGTACAAGCGGCCTAAGTGTCCTTTTGTTTTTTGAATTTATTTGTTTATTTAGTTAGTCATTTATTTTAGTACCTACCTAATGTAAATAGTTAGTTACGTCATATACACAGTGTTATCGGAAAAACACTAAAAACCTTGCAGGGCTGTATTGCTAACATTATAAACGACAGCTTTTATTTTATGACTTTTTTACAAAACATAATCCACGACCTCATTCCACCGGCCCCCTTCTACCATCGGACATCTAGACGCACTGCAAGTTACCCCCCTACCTAGTTGATATACCACCAACTCGCACTAAGCGTTTTCAAACGTCTTTTATAATGCGCACAGCAAAGGAGTGGTACTCTCTGCCTGCCGTAATTTCCGAACGCATACAACCCTAATCTATTCAAAGTTAGAGTGAACAGGCTTCTTCTGGGTAAGCTCACTCCATCGTCGACTTTGTCTCTGTCACTTCTGACCTAGATTAGAGTCAAGAGCAAACCCATCGTAAAATAAAAAAATATAATACATTTAGCAAAAACAAACCGTCAAGATTTCGTTGTTCTATACATTTAGAGCGTTTGTTATTTAAATATTTTTATTTTTGTTTGAAAGTCTGATGAATTACTAAAAGTCATTGAACAAAAGTTGTGTTTTACCAATAACCCTTTATAATTATTTTAATGTATAATTATGAAGTATCAAATAGTAGATTATTTGCCAAGGGAGCAAGCAACTATTTTTAAGGCGAGAGTGTTTCTTTGAATCCTGAGCGCAGCGAGGGATTAGAAGTATGCCACCCGAGCTTAAAATAGTGTTGCTCCCGAGGTGGACACTCTAGTTTTTATCACCCTCTATGAAAAAATAAGTAAGTGCAACTTATGAATAAGAATAGTACGTTTTTTGTATCACATTTTTAGCGACCGATACAATGTTCTCTGAAGTTAAAATAATACTTTAATTCTCAAGTAGTTCTCATACACTATTGGCTACATTTCTTTTTCATTTCTCCTTTCGCAGGTCTGCTGGAAGGTACTGAAATTATAATGATTTCGTGTCTCTATGTATTTAACTGTGTGTACATAAATAATAAAATAAATAAATAAAAATAAAACAAGACAAATTCATTTAACTTCTTTTAATAAGATTTGTCTATAAATCGCTACTTTTTTCACATTTATAAATTGACAACACGTTGAAAATTAAAATAAATCCGGAAAATAAAACACAAAATAAAATAAAAAGTTTGTGCCACTAACAGAAATTTTTGTGCCCGTTTTTCAAAATGTTGTCAAAATATAACGAACGACTAATACTGCTACATTGCACAATAAATAACTTAATCATAATTTGTTAATTAAGTCTTATAGTTAAGTTTTTAATTATTTACAATTTTTTATTTATACAATTCGAGTGGGAGATTCGACTATAATTTTTATACAAAAACATTTTAGTGTTTTTTTTTTTTTTCATAAATTTCTCAAACGCAGGGATTATTTTAAGAGGTTTTGTGCACATGGGCTTATGCTGAATCTTACCTCAGTTTCGATGTTTTCTGTTATATTATTAATAAACCCAGATTCTTGAGAATCAGAGTACGTTGATTGAAAATCTATGAATATTCGTCAAAAACTCTAAATAAGACAAAAACACAGGCCATTGTGTACACAAACAAGAAGAAATGCAAGTTAATAATTAGTCAGTAAAATGCTATGGTAATCTTCAAATGTATGACCAGAAAACAACACAAAATTATGTGTAAATGGTCGCAATAATATAATAATAATTATTATTATTATCTGCAATATGCATATTACTGCTACGGAATGCTATTTGGTATACTTTACTGCAAATGACTTGTAATTTTCAAGACAAAGTGGTTATTACACTATGATTTAATTTTGGGTCAAAATTAAGGCGAGGTTCTTCAAGCGTGCATTTTTGTTCTTGAGGTGGCAGCGGGGCGCGAGTAAATTGTGCCGTGAACTTCGTTAATTTTGGGTTGAAAATTATATGTTTTACGATATTAAGAATGTTAAACCCGACGGACATTACATCATCATAGACGTTTATTTTAATGAGATTTTCAATATATAAAGTAGTATAATATTGAAATAAAATTAGTTTTAATATATAAAATAAGGGTACGTTTGGATTTTTTTTTCTCCAATTATGTAACGAGTACCTAACATACCTACACAAAGGTCTCAAAAACAACATATAATTTTTTCACGTGTTTAATCATTACCGTTTCTAAATAAAATGACATTAAAATGACATTTCCTAGAGGTTAACTTGGAGAACCTCGCCTTAAGTAACTTGCAGTATGACATTATTTTTTTAGAAGCTTTGTAAAAACCACTTGTTTTATTATTAAATATTATGTGTCATGATGAGGTTTGGAATAAAGTCGAGGAGTGTAGCATCAAAATGGTAGCTGTAGCATATCACAGTAAAGGCCTGTTCAGATATAAGCGATATCTCTGACGAGCTCGGTAGCGATACTGGTCCTTCTGGTTAGTCACTTAATTGCCTAACACACTATAAATCACAATCTTAATGATATTAAAATCCATCCATGCGTCATGTTTGTGAACGGGCGCCGTCAGTTGGGACTGGTCATCTCTTGATTGCCAGGGCTTATATTTAATTTTTAATTTTGAATTGTTTTATTAGTTTTTACATTGTCTCACATATAGAAGCAACAAGAATAATGTACCCAGGATTTTATAATATCTTGATTTAAAAGAGTGTCCTTGGAGTTACTTGCCCGTTTTTCTCCATAGTGATCTACGTATTGGAATGGGCATCTAGCTTCAACTTTCTGACTAACTGACCGTCTCTTTGACAATTCAAAAGTGCCTGTAAATGGTTTAATTGAAATAAATGCTTTGAGTTTGAGTTTTGAGTTTGGATATTGCCAATCCATTACATATGTTCGAAAAAAAAAATATGCTCAACAACTTATATAACGCAATGAATATTGTTGTACAGTCAAAATTAAACCCATTGCTACTGCAAGTATGTTACGCTATTACCCCGCAGTATCGCTACCGAGCGCAACAGGGATATCGCTTATATCTGACCAGGCCTTAATATTTACTTCGTGCGGATTTCGCCAATAAAACTGACCGCGATCAGCACTTCTAAGCTGCGTTCAATTTAAAAGCTGACATTGACAGCTCTTGAACGCGTTCAGTTTAATCGGTAATATTCACCCTTAGTAGGTATTGATCCTGGTTCCCAAATCCAAAAACAACAGACTATAGTTTGACCGATACCTCTGTATCGCGCGTTAGGTATGTGTGCGGCGAGACGGGGGAGCAGTGCAGGCCAATTATTCGTCATCAACGCTCATGGCGTCACTCCACTCATTTGTAAACACTCACGGCGTCCCCTCCCCCCCCGCCTCACCTCGCATTCCTAAGACGATGTACATCGGTATCGGCCAAACTTTAATAGTATTTTTTTGCGAAGGCCTATCAAGTAGATATTAGGTCGTTTGAATACAATTAAAAATACATTTAGAGATAATCCCGTTTCTTTGTTAAATTTCTCCTCGCTATGTCTACAACTCCTCTCATTATATTTAAACATCTCTTCTATTCGAGGACCATTTTCGAAAAGTTTCCTTTGAACGATATTGAGTGGAGATATGGATTTAATTTGAGAAACTCATGGAAGCAACTTGATTTACGTGAATAAGTACAGTCGCCAGCACATCAAGCTACCACACACTGTCAAATTTTCTCATTCGATTTTGAACTTAATCATCAACATTATAAGGTTTAAAATCGTTTGAAGAAATTTGAAAGTTTCGTAGAACCTGATATGCTGGCGACCAGTAATTTGATTTGGGAACCGGACATTATTGCGACCATACAACGAAGAAGTGAAAAAAACATCGTAAAACATCTACAAGTTAAGTGTCATGTCAGTTGTATTATTGATGTATCTAAACTATTGACGAGTGTGAGAGGGACGCAGGACTGTTTCTTTTAACATTAGCAGTTGAGTTTTGATAAGTGAACTAGGCCTTATGAAAGGACACTCTTCTGTAGAATTAATTTTATCAACAAAAGAGTTGTGTTAATGATTTTAATGATTGTAATGATGTAAATACAATCATTGTTTCGGACACTAATACGTGCCACGAAAGATGAGACTTGCGACACCACGTGATTTGACTTGCGCAGTACACGATTTTAGGTCTCTTTAGCGGTATGAGGTCTGTGCGCGGGACGGGATCGGTCGTCATCGGAGCGATGGAAAGGGTGCGGGAGGCGTGGTCAAGTCTCATCTTTTGTGGCATGCATTGTACAACCTAATAATTGCAAATTGCAAAAAGTGCCCTGACGCTTAAAGAGCTAAACATTTTCATTCTTTAACAGACAGTATCTGTCTTGTAATTTTTCACACAGCTGCACAATATGTCTGGTATGTCTTAGATATTAATAATTGTTATGGTATGGGGAACTAGCTGTGAACTTTAAGAAGTTATGAAAGCCTTCGTCATTTATTATTAATTAAGAAATTGCACATAGTTGGAAAATGACGGAAACACAAGGAGAATTTTAAAGATATCTTAACGGCAATTTTGCTGACTGTTAGATATATGTATTTTTTAGTTTATAGTCAATATTTTTTTGTAAAATTATTCCCAAGATAAGGTTTTTGTTGGTTTTAATCTGGAGGTAGAGATAAATTACGATAACATGGCTCGCTCCTCCAAAATTCAGAATGTTAAAAGTATTAGCGGCGTCATTATTCGCTCATTGATTAGTATGGAGGGGCGCGCCATGTTATCGTAGTAAAAATCTACCATTTTCTTCTTTCATAAATTGCAAGATTTTGTTTTCTGAAGCGAGTGATATCTTATTTGTACCGGTAGAACGGGGAATTTGAGTTGAAATAAATTCTACCAAAACACCATAGACAGCTTATATTTTATTTCTGGTCTTGTTTACTTTTACAATTTTTCGTACGAAGATCACAATTCGAATTAATGTCAACTCAAATCTTACAATTGCTTTGTTCCAAATAACTCCCGAAAATCCAAATAGCTCCGTTCTACGGTAGCAGTAAGGGAACTGCTACAAAAGAAGGTATCACTCAGAGTTCTAAATTCACGTTTTTATAAAATAAAGGGTTTTGCTAAAACAGAATCCAAATAATCGTGCCTCATTCCACCAACCTGAACTCCACCATCAAAACTCAACCTGCCTTCACAATCTAAACTCTATTCAACTGCTGTTCTCTCTCTCTAGCCTTCATTTCTAACTCCTCTTCTTCCTTCGTCAAGGGCACCGTACTGTGGTTATACAGTCCTTGTGCCATCAGCTGTAACGCGAGGGGATTCCTCTGGCCTGAAGCCTTCTTGATCTTGGCTCGCTTGTTCTGGAACCAGATCTTGATCTGGGCTTCTGCTAGACCCAGCTCCGCTGCCAGGCTTTGACGTCTTCGCTCTGTTAGGTAGCGGTTTTCGGCGAACTCGTGCTGTGGAGAAGAATTGCCTTTTAGAATTACAGAAGGAATGAGAAGAGGTTGTTCATAGACTCTCCACTTTATGTAAGGTTGTTAGAGTAACCTATGTGGGTTGTGGTATTGGGGTTCAGTATAATAACGCGTTTAGGATGCTGGTGGGGTTGTCCCGCTTCTATAGTGCGTCGGGGATGTTCGCTGATGCGCATGTAGATTGTTTAAAAATCGTAAGAAAATTTGAATTTTATGGGCTACCTTAGCGCTTTCCTCATAGGATATGTTGTAAGTTATCTGAAAATGGTTGACTGTGTTTGCTTCTACGTCAGTCGATTGATTGAATCATACCATTTTTTCTACACCATGGTTGAGTGCCTGGCTTCTGCATTAGGGCTCGCGGTTTTACGCACAAAACTAATAATTGTTGGCCCGAATAGTAAATATACAAAGGATACTGGAAAAAATCCTAGAAATACATTATTGTTTTTGATTTTATGTATTTTTCTTCCTCTTCTCACAGTTCACACGTTGTCTACATCTCTTTATTTACTCTCCTATTGCAGGTATGCTGGAAGAGATTTCTTTAGAAATAAACATCACCTTTGTAAGTGTTATTCTATTCCTTTCTTCTTGTCTATTTATGTGTATACAGTCACTTACTGCAATTAGCTGATCCCCTTTTGCTCAAATGGTTGAGGTTTTTTGAAGTGGAAACTTCTTTAGGCGCGTTGAGCACTTTTTGGGTGAACAAAAATCATGGAACTCGCGTCATCGTCACCGAACGCTTACCATGAGCTATATGTATATTGTGTATAAATGTGTTCTTTTTGGGTGAACAAAAATCATGGAACTCGCGTCATCGTCACCGAACGCTTTCCATGAGCTATATGTATACTGTGTACTTTTTGGGTGAACAAAAATCATGGAACGCGCGTCATCTTCACCGAACGCTTTCCATGAGCTATATGTATACTGTGTACTTTTTGGGTGAACAAATCATGGAACGCGCGTCATCGTCACCGAACGCTTTCCATGAGCTATACGTATACTGTGTATAGAAAAGTTTTTAGTCTAACTATTGACAGTCCCCAAAGACTGCCCCGTTTTTTTTTTTTTTTTTTTAGTACCAAATCTTTTTATTTTCATATTTTTCTACTTTTGGGTAGATTTCGTGTAGGTATTTAAATAAAATTAAGAATATTAAAATTCTATCGATTCGTATTCTAAAAAATCTCAACCATTTATGCAAGGGGGGTCAGCTAATTGCAATAACTGACTGTGCATACATAAATAGATAAGAAGAAAGGGACAGAAAAACACGTACAAAGGTGATGCTTATTTCTAAAGAAATCTCTACCAGCATACCTGCGATAGGAGAGTAGATAAAGAGTTGTAGACAACGCGTGAGAAGAGGAAGAAAAATAAATAAAAACAATAACATAATACCAGGATTTTTTCCAGTATCCTTTGTGTTTTTACTATTCGGCCCAACAAATATTAGTTTTGTGCGTAAAATCGCGACCCCTAATGCAGAAGCCAATAAGGCCAAGAAGGCTTAGGTACTCAACCATGGTGTATCAGCTAAAAAAAATTGATTTTTGTCCCATACCTTTAACCTTGCGAGCTGAGGGCCAGAGAAAGCAGTGCGGGGTCTCTTCTCATCAGGTACGGCGCTGTCTCCAGGTGGTTTCTTCGGCCTTCGCGTCCGGGGACCTGCTCAGAAACAGACTAAAATGAAGGACGAATATCTAAGCCTCAAAGTCTAAACAGTGAAAGTATAATACACAAAAGAAGGTCCTTTGTTCAGCAGTAGACTGCTTAAACCTGCTGAACATGATCTGAGATATAAGTTTTTAAACTGTCATGGTCACTAATATTATTATTATATTATTATTATTATATTATTATTATTAATCGAGTTGCGAGTGACAGTGGTAGCGAAAAAAAACGAACAAGAAAGAGGATAGACCGTTTTGTCTGCTCATAAACACCCACCCGCAATGACTTTAGTTTATCCGTGATCATGGTGCTTGCAACAGCGCCGAAATGTCGGGAACTCACAACAAATTATAAACATGGTCAATATCCCGTTCGTGTTAATAATGATCTGAGATATCACCTACCAATATTTAATTTTTTTTTGAAAAATCAAATCAAATCCATTTATTTGCCAGAATGTAGTCTTAAAACTTTGATAAAAAATTAATAGATTATTATTATTATTATTTTGATTATTATTTTGATTTTTTTATTAGTGGATTTTTATTGTTTTTGATTTTTTGTTTTTTTTTTTTTAATTGTCAGATGTTTACTACTTCGTTACCATTTACGTGTATTAGTCTGTAAGCTTTCTTAAAATTGTATAAATAAACAAATAAATAATGGTCCCTTTATATATGGCGTGCAAGTATTTAATTTTAACCTGCACAATGGTATTATTTTTTTTATTTTTTTTAAAAGACTGCTACAACAAATGAGAGCTCATGCATTAGGATAGGTACAAATCAATTGATGTCTAAGTTATATCTATGTCAGTTTAAGAGATACAGTTTAATAAAATTTCAGATTAAGAGTATATAAATCGGTGGAATGTTTAGTTTATAATGTTATAAACATTAAATTAAATGCCTAATTATTATATATTAATATTTATTAATTTATTGATTATTATTTATTATTGTTTATTTTAATATCATTAAATCAAACTCAAACCATTTATTTCAATTAAACCATTTACAGGCACTTTTGAATTGTCAGGGAGTCGGTCCGTAAGAAAAATGAAGCTACATGCCCATTCCAAAGCGTAGGTACCTATGGAGAAGAACGGGCAAGAAACTCCATGGACACTCTTTTAAATTAAATTGTTACAAAAATATTAGTTACACATATAATGTTGAATTTATAACATAATGTGAGAACGATGTAAAAATAAAAATAAAAACATACACGTTAAAAGCGTCCAGAGTAGGTACACCAAATAGAAACAAAAAAAAAATAAACAAACAATTCAAAATAAAACAATTAAAATAAGCCATGGCAGCTAATAGTCATTTTATAAATCATTTTGTCATTGAATGCCTATGGCATTAAGTCCGCCTCTGTACCTACATGTTTGTGCTAAAGTATTAAAAAAATAAAAATAATAATTTGACGCTCTTATGAATTAATTTGGGCGTTTTATTTAAATCCTATAATAATATGTGCTTTGTAACACATTTTGTTCAATTATGTATTTCTGGTGTAACAATGATTGTAAGTAGTCCGATTTTGGAGTAGGTACGAGTATATCGTTACAAAGTTTAAACACAAAGTTGAAACATGAGTTAGTTATGTTACAAAACAAACACAACACAACATACATTCACAAAAACACACAAGCATAAACAAATAAACACAAAAAGCAAAACACAGACGTTACAGTAATCAATAAAAACGTCAGGCTGCAGCAACAAAGAACAAACGTTACAGCAATGAACAAGCTCACTTAAACACAATGTAGCATTGACAAACAAACGACATAAGTATTAAAGAAACAAACAAACAAACACACATAAATGTTACTCCAACACGCTTCGCATGACCATCAAACTCTAAGAAGACAAAGTGAGATTTATTTTCGGCATGCATTTAATCTCAAATAATTCAATTTTTGGACTTCTAAAAATGTTATTGAACACTAATATTACTATTGAGCTATATGTGAACCTCAAATAATTCCTATTTTGTGGTCCTTAAAATTCTAAGCAGCTTGGATGTGATGTGAGGCGCTGGCCGCTCACGCGGTACCGCTCGCTTCGCTCGCTCGGCTCGCGCGTGGTGTTCACAGTTCTAACTTAAGGCGCCATCTCCACGGGCGAGAGAATCGCGGCGATATTCACGCTGGGCCTTCAAATAATCGCCGCGATGATAACGCCGTGTGGAGATTGATTCATAGAGCTTCTATTGAATTTGATGGCACGGCGAGAATATCGCCGCGATTTTCTCGCCGTTGGAGATGGCGCCTTACGTGTCGGAGTGCCCTAGTTATAGTTACTGCGACCAACAGTGAGAAAATCCAAAAAAGTTAGAATGATTAGAAGCGCATTTTTTTTTTTTTTGAGATTCAGTTAAATGTTTTCCTTTATTTTCTTAATTTTTCTTCAATCTGTCATTTGTCTTACGTTTCTTCCATGTCATGCCAAGCGGTTAGGTTGATATCTATTAAAAAACTAGGCACATATAAAAAAACACAGTAGCACATACGTCCCTCGTTGAAATCCCCGTAACCAAGCGGACGATGCAATATCTTAACCAATTCAGTTCCGAGCTCAAACGAGCATCGAAGACCCAAGCGATAAAATTGGTCAAAATATTTCACCGACCGCCTGGCGGGCTGGTGATGACGATGAGAAAATAGTGGTGATTTGAAGTATCTTCTTCTCTGGAGTATTGGAGATGTGGCTAGAAATGGTTGTACAACTCAGATTAAAACCCTTGATATTGGAAAGAGATAATTTCCCAAATAGTTTATGTCAAACTATTAAGTTGTTTATGTTTGTGTATGTTGTTTATGTTTATGTATGTTTATGTTTATGTGTGTATGTTTATGTAAACTAGCGAAATGTGGGTGTACCTATGTACACCTCTGCCTAAACCTTCGGGGAAACAAGGCGTGATTTTATGTTATGGTATGTGTCGTTTATGTAAGAACAACAGCAATGTCTTTTATTTTGACAGTTCAACAACTTACAATGCGGTATTTACGTTGTTGAAGAGACAAATTTTTCGGACATATGAAGCAATGGATTTTCCTTCAAAATCATTCAGGGTATGATTGAAAATATGTTACGCAATGAGGACTATCGCGCTTGAATTCGTCACTAGAGGCGCTAGTGTAGAGTGAGGTCTCTAGAAATGTCAAATGTGTAACTGAACGTTCAGTGTTTGCGGGATTTTCTATCGCAAATAGTTACTGTGGACTGCTGGACATAGGCCTTTATGAAGTAATGAGTACTTAAACATATCCAAAACATATGAAATAAAAGTACTGACCGGACCTTACTCAACAGTGGCGCCATCTGGTGAGCACAAAAACGATAGCCCCCATTAGAATGCTGGTCTTTGCCGTAAAAATCTCACCATGTTGTATTAGGTGAAGAGCTCGAAAGGAGGTTTTTTTTTTTTTCTCGGCACCATCCGTCTGCAATATTTTTTCAATTTCCTTTTCTTATTTCTGTCTTTTTTACTTTTTTTTATATTTAACATGTTTGAGGTTTAATCATTTTAGTTCAAAAATTATACGTTTTAAAGTGGTTGTGATTTTTATTATTTTCTAGCACGCTACAATTTTTTTTTTTTTTTTTGATTTTCAATCCCTAGCATCAGCTTACCTATTCTGTTAAAATCTCACCGTGAAAACTTAGGTGAAGTGAGTTTGAAGTGAGCTGTTATTCAACCTGATGCCCATACTCTTGAATCCGACACTAGCGCACGACCGCGCGGTGGTTCGAAGCGAAATTAACTTCGATCAAAAGATTCGTTAGGATCGAAAAGTTCGTACTCCGCACGCCATCTGACAGATAGACATCGAGTTGTTGGATCAAAACTAAACGTTAAATTACACAATATCAAAGAAGCTACTTTATTCAGATCGAGTGAGATAACTATCTAAAAGACATAGAGCACTTGACGATGACGTAATCCGCCGGATATGCATTAAACGACGCTGATAATATACTCGAACCTATGTAGATCTTGGTTTACGACTCGAATTGGTTCCGGAGTAAGGTTTTAAATCGAGTTCGAATCGGAAACCAAATCAAACTCGAATAGTTTTCGGGAGTAAGGCCCCTGATGCTTGGGATAGACACTATTGACAGCTCACTTCACGCTCACTTCAATTATGTTTTCACGATGAGATATAGTTACAGAATAGCACTGCTGAATAGCACTGCAGGTGGAATGATAGCTCTCTTCACTTAAGTTTGGTGAGATTTCTAGAGAAACCTAAGAATTTTTGAAGAATTTTACAGAAGACCGACAGGACACTAATTTGGTGTCGAAGTTGTGTTGGAAACTTTCGTGACGAAATACATTTTAATAGGAAGAAAACGTCGTGTATGGTGCAGCACTACTCTTAGCGGGAATCGAAACTTGTATCCCCGCTCGATGCTGGGGCCTTATTCCCGAAAACGATTCGAGTTTGATTTCGATTTCGATTCGATTTCGTTTCTGATCTGAACTTGATTTAAAACTTAAAACTGACCGAAGTTAGTTTCGCTTCGAACCACCGCACGATCGTGCGCTAGTGTTGGATTCAAGAGTATGGATCGGCATTTAATTCGAACCCAATTCGATTGATTCAGAATTCGATGCTGTCGGGAGTAAGGCCCCTGGTTTGTTTTTGGTTAGGCAGTCCCTAGCGGTGCGCGTGCGCGTGTTATTTGCTACGCAGTGTGCGTCTCTGTGTAATTTTCTTATTAATTAAATATTCTAATCAAAGGAACTAAGTGTTTTCTATTCTACAATTTCTATTTCGTCAGTTTGTGTGACAAAGAAGTTAAATTTTTCTGTCAAATCAACACAGCACAACAAGTAAATTCTTTTGAGCTTTCTGCTATTTTGTTGAACCAATAATAGGTATGAGTTATTGACAGTTCAGAATTTGGAGCAAATCGCTTTGGCGTGGCTATAGCGGTCATTGCCCTTACCCTAATATCTCTCCATAGGAACCCAAACAATAAACTATGTATAGTTTTTGTTATGGTATTTCGTTGTTGAAGATCACGACAGATATTGGTTCAGGACGTTAACGGACTGTATTTCAGTTTTTTAAATAAAGAATGCTAGGAAATGGTGGGTGGGTCAATGACCGCTATTGCCACGCTAATGCGATTTGGGTATAGTAATTAACCTGAGTTGTACTACATAAAGAAAATACTGTTACTTATGCTGTTATTTACAAAACAAACAAGTTGCACAAAAACCAAGGTGACATAAACAATGTTAAAGGCTCCTACAAACAGGCGCAACACGCGACGCGACACAAAGGCAACGCGTGTAGCGCGACGAGCGGTGTCTTTGTGTCGCGTCGCGTATCGCGAATGTTTGTAGGAGCCTTAAGCGACACGGTTTTCAGCACAAACATTTAAAACATGCTGTAAAAGTACCTACATTTTGTTTCTGAAGATTTGGTAAATAACTTTTCAGAAATAAAATGTTGGAAGTACCTACCTACATAAATACAGTGTGGCGATAAGGTTGTCACATTAATTGAAACCACGTATTCTACATTACGTATTTTAAACATATACAATTAAAATAATTAATAACAATGAACATTCTAGAAGTGGGGCCTTTTTTATCGGTTTTATTATTTAACTAAATTAAACCTAATTTGTCATTATTTGGTAAAAATACCATAACGTTTTTGAATTGTTGATACTGTCGCCCCGCGCGTGTCTAGTGTCTTATTAACGAGGGTAGTTTATTTCGTGCCAATTTTTACGCTATTTATTTTGTTTGAAAAATTCAGCTTTATATTTTTAGTAGATAAAATTTATCTACTATATAAAAATAAGTCGGGTTTTCCTTCCTGACGCTATAACTCCAGAACGCACGAACCGATTTTACAAATTCTTTTTTTTTTATGTTCGTTGAAGTCCAAGGATGGTTTTTACGTTTCTTTTTTTTTTAATTTTTTTTTACGAAAAATTAGGATAGGGTAGAGTAGGGTAGGGTAGGTAGGTAGGTAGATGGGGTAGGGTACGGTAGGCTAGGGTAGGTAGGTAGGTAGGGTAGGGTAGGGTAGGGTAGGGTAGGGTAGGTAGGGTAGGGTAGGTAGGTAGGTAGGTAGGTAGGGTAGGGTAGGGTAGGTAGGTAGGGTAGGGTAGGGTAGGGTAGGGTAGAGTAGTGGAGTTTATACTATAGCTTTTGACAGAACGAAGTCTGTCGAGTCAGCTAGTTTTATTATAATAATAATAAAATAATAATAAATCCATTTATTTTAACAGACGCGGTTATCACAAGTTGTTATCATAAACTTGTGATTACCGCCGTACTATTTAACATGGCTACAAATCAAGCTATAATTTCCAGTTTAGACTGATCTCGCATTGTATAGAATTTCTGTACAATGAGAGGTCAGCTTCTACTGGAAATTTGTAGCTTGATTTGTACCCGTGCGTACATTACCAGGGGCCCAAGTCTGCTATTTTTATAAATGCGTCACTCCAACACAATCCCAATGTCATTTTGTTAAAAGTTCGTAATCTGCTAAATTCATAATGGTCGATCTTTGGTCGGTCAATGGTGTCGTAATAGAATTGTATTACAATGGCATTTTGAACATTTATTCATGCCAGATTTCATTTATAATATTTTTACATATTATTTATTAGTGTTATAATACCAGCCTATAACTGTCCCACTGCTGGGCAAAGGCCTCTTCTCATACAGAGAAGGCACGAGCATTGATCACCGCGCTTGCTCAAGACGGGTTAGCGATTTCAGACTTATATTAACTATAAGTCCAGGTTTCCTCACGATGTTTTTCCTTCACTGATGTCAGTAATGTCCAAGATAAACTCAGAAAGTACATATGAATTGAAAAAGTCACATTGGTACTTGCCCAGATTTGAACCCACAACCTCATGCATGAGAGGCGAGGCCTTAACCAACGGGCCATCATGACACTTATTAGTGTTATAAATAAGCAATCTGAAGTAGTAGGAAGTTGGAAGTTTAGTAGGAAGTTTGATTTGTCATTATGTACGAGATTACCAATTCTTTCAATGGAGTGTCAGTGGCTGACCATTGGAAAGTCATAATGACGCCATTATATTAGTAGATTACCAAACTTGTCAAAATCAACAATTATGAAATCAATGATATACCATTCTGACACTATTGTAATAGCAGACTTGAGGCCCAGTTGACACGGATGCGGAGGAATTTTTTGACGCCATATTTTAGTTTATTTTGCTAATAGTTTTAGTTAAGTTAGGTTATTATTTTTATTTTAATAGTATGTTAGTTAATTTAAATGACAAAAATGTGTCCTTACTATTAATGTGATAACTTAATCGCCACTCTGAATAAGTAATGGTTTTATTATAGTAATCTAATGGTCATGTTCCAACTTTAACGTAATGAAATTTTTTATCTCTTTTCCATAGCAAACTTTATCATGGTTTTTAACTATAAGTGACACTTCCATTACCTTAAACATTTCTGCCCTTTAGATTACCTACCCGTTTAATAATCAAATCAACCAGGCAGTATCCACAATAACTATTTTCCCCTTCACCCAAAAAACGGAGTAAGGGTCAATTCATACTAGAGCAGAATCGAAGCGCATCGAAGCGTCAATCTGAAACTTAACATAGCAAATTCACCCTTGTCTCCACAAAATAATACACATATTTCTTCTAAGATGCATGCTGAGATAAGAGCCTTTTGGCCCCGTACAGGTTTTGTTTTCATTTTACTTTTGTTTTTATTTGTGTTACTATGAATGTGTTTAGTTTAAAATGTGAACTTCCTGTATGAGTCCCAATAAATACTTTTTCTTTCTTTCTTTCTTTCTTTCTAAGATAAAAATATGACGCGCGAATTTGGGCGCATTCTATGAAATATGCGCGTCAGCGAGAGACCACCGCTGATTGGTTTTTTATTTATCAATTATACAAAAGAACACAGGATTACATATTAAATAGCAACCAAAAACCACTAAGGTTTAAACTTGTGCTATCATGAGTCTATGTCAATATCTAACTATACAATGAAGCATTTTATATGTACTCGTACGAGTTATTGCCGATACAATTAATAACATCTTTAGTTCTTTAATAGTTACAATCATTCCTACATAATACTTAAATAACATTGCTTAAGTTTACATTCGATATTTTTATATGTAATGCATTTGTTTTTTTTTTTTTTTACGTTGTAGAGATGTTTTTTTTTTTTATCTAGGGCATCTCAGAGTGTAACCACTAAGGTTCCGACTCTTTAACCGGACTTTCCTGTGGCTGCCTTAAGCTCCTAACGAAACTTAATGCCTCCAGCCAGGGCGTAAAAACTATAAACTAAACGACTGTTGCTCGCTAAGGGCACCCCCTGTGGGGTACGAACCTCGGCTTAGGGCAGCTGAGTCGGAGGGAGGGTGGCAAGGGACCGACGGTGGCTGGATAAATCAGTGTTTTGATTATTATCGTGGGGAGTTTGGATTACATGCTGCTCAGCTGAAACGCGTGCTGGCGCTTCACTTACAGTCAAGGGTCGGGGAGGACTATTCGTTAGTCGGGGATTTCACGCGGGGCCTCGGCGGCGAGGTCGGAATGACGATCGTGTATTGTGTGCTCTTATTTTGCGAACTGTACTAGTTTCCCTACGACTCTCCTGGAGGAGAGTAGTGGGGTCGTCTGGGTCGGTGTAGAGATGAGGCTGAATTTGCTATGTTGTCCTTTAGATTGACGCTTCGCTGCGCTTCGACTCAGCGCTAGTATGAATCGACCCTAAGACCACGTATTCTCAATTTACGCGTAACTAATCAATTTTATTTCATTATTTAACAGCATCACGAGTTGCTTTTTGTGAAACGTTTTTACAACTCTGCCCATTGTGACAATGAAAATAGACGAGTTTTTGTATGAAATCTCACTGAATTGGTTATGTGACAATCCAATTAGGTTCTAGGTGGAATATAATCGAATATCGGTAAATATGATTGAGCTAACGCGTAATACTGAAATGCAGTGTGGCCAAATATTGAGATTTTTTTTAAATTTGATAGAAACTTTTTAATCAATTACTTCTTAATTAATTATTGGTTTTTTATATATATTGTTTTATTTATCATTTATACAAACAGGAAGGAGGAGCTCGTGACTAAGTAATAACAGCCGCACGGGTTGATCCGTCAGGTTAAGCTACGTTTGCCGGGGTTGATCAGTGGATGGGTGACCATCTTTACATACCGAGACTCCTCCGTGCCTCGGAAAGCACGTTAAGCCGTTGGTCCCGGCTGTCATTCGTGGATCTTTGACAGTCGTTAAGGGTCGTCAGAAGCTCAAAAAGTCTGACAACCAGTCTTACCAAGGGGTATCGTGTTACCCAGTTACTGGGTTGTGGAGGTCAGATAGACAGTCGCTCCTGTAAAATACTGGTATTCAGCTGCATCCGGTTAGACTGGAAGCCGACCCCAACATAGTTGGGAAAAGGCTAGGCAGATTGATTGAGAAACTTTTAATTAATAAATGCTACTATAATGTTGACAACTATTTAAATGATGTACTTTAGACATTTTTGTTATTATTTTTGTTAATTTAACATAACTTTATGATTTTTGTACTTTAAATTATATTATTATTGTATGCCTTTCTATTATAGGCAAAACATAAAGACTTTTTTTTTTGTAATCTTACCAACTGATTGTTAATCTACACGTGTTTTTGGCAAATAATGACATATATCAAGATAAGATATACGTCATTATTTGCCAAAAACACGTTATATTTTTGCCGTAGATAAAATTAAGCATAGATTCCCTCATTTCGTTATGTGCACATTATAAAGACTCACACTGTATACCTATGTGATATATAAAATTTACAGTTCACAAATATAAGCTCTGATTTTTTTACAGAATATTTACATGTTGAACATTTATTTAGCCATTATCTCTGAATATGTTTTTTTTTTGTTCTTTTCCGTTGCCCTTCAATTATTATAAAGAAGTAAAATTTATTAGTTTGTATGTAGGGGGAAATCTTCGGAAATACTGATCCTATTTCCAAAATTCTTTCATTAATGGGAAGCTACAATATTGCCGAGTGTCATGGAATATAAATTTTATGTTAAAACAACATATTTCACGCGGGCAGAAGCTGATGTTTTTATAAAATATTTTATAATAATTATTCCCTACAAGTTTATCTTTAAAAGTCTTAAAAACTGTCACAGAGATCACTCTTGGCCGTTTCATTTAACAACTCTAGCTTTAGAGAGTTTTGTTGATCACCAGTTTTTATTTTATTTTTTTATAATAAAGATATCAATTTATATACTTTATTATGTTTGGAATTTACTTTCAAACTAATAATATTAAAAAATGTTTAGAAAAACTGCTGTTATTGTAAAGTATTTGAAGTTCTATTTATTGAACAGGTTTAATAAAAATATTTAATAAGTATTTTAAATTATATTTTGACAGTGACATTAACGCCCTGCATTTTTTTGTCTATGGAACAGTTGTAAAAACTTGAAGATACTTTTGTGATGTCAAATGTAACAGATTAAAATCAATTTTAAATGAAGAGAAAGTCAAATATATAACAAAAAAAGTATTTAAGAAAGTGAATGATAATAAAAGTTAACAAAATATATGTATGTGGATACGTAAAATATATAATTATAAAAAATAAATGGAATTATCTCACGTGGTTCCCGTGAGCGCGACCCGTACTTACTTCTTCCTGAAACAAAGGAGAAAATATAATTAATAACACACAACTAATGCAATAATATAATAACAGACACTTTTTACAAATAATATTTATATTTTCACACAATTATTATTGTGGAAAATTATGTATGTATCTGGAAAAATCCAGAAAATATTATACCTAACTATTATAATAAGGTATAATAATGTTATTTTAAAAATACATTGCGCAAATTCTTGAATAGGTACCTACAGACCTACAATCCATGGTAATTCAACATACACCGAGTGGATCAAACAAAGCAGAACTTGTGACTTGGACTTGTGTGGCGAAGCTAACTCAAAAAATAGCCAAGCAAAGTTAATTATATTTATATGGGACCACCACACAAGCAAATGAAAGAATTATAAAATCAGTTCACAAATAAATTATGCCCGAACATCTTATAAATATATATAAAAGAAGAAACTGACTGAGTGACTGACTGACATATTAACGCACAGCCCAAACCGCTGGGTCTAGAGATTCCAAATGTGGCACGTAGGTTTATGAGGTCTACGGGTGCACTAAGAGAGAATTTTTGGAAATTCCACCGCTAGGTGATAAAATAGGGGATGAAAGTTTGTATGAAAAATCTTATTCATTTGGTTGATTATCTTGAAATTTCGCACAAATACTTTCCTAAGTAATTAATAACATTTTTCATTATTAGTTTTTCAAAACTACCCCTCAAAGGGGGATTGCGGGGTTTCAAAGTTTGTATTAAGGAATTTTGACGCGCGGTTCAATTAACTTGAAACTCAGTAGAAATATTTGCGACCAAAAATAAAAAAATAACATGTATCAGGGTTTTTCAAAACTCTACTCCTAACGGGGTGAAAAGGGGTAGTCAATTTTACAGAAGAGGATTTTTCTGGACAAAATCCGATTCATCTAGGGAAGTATTGACATCCACGCGGGCGAAGCCGCGGGCAACAGCTAGTAATTATATATATAGACGAAGTGAGAACCTCCTTCTTTATTTTGAAGTTGGTTAAAAAGACGATTGAAATATTAAACTAAACTCCCGCTGTTATAGCGTATGACAGGTACTAGGTATAAAACTGTCCTACCGGTGTTAACTCAAGTGACTTAAGTAAATAATGCAAATTAAGTAAAAAATAAATAATAATAATAATAATAATAATATATATATATATAAAACTAAGTAGGTAGGTACTACAGAAATGTACACAGTTTCTATTTATGCGTTAGTTCCTGAAATAAATTACATCCAACATTTCATCAGAGCCGTTCAACAGTTTAAAAAATTTATACAATAATTATTATTGTAAAACATAATTATTTGAAATAAGAACAAGATAATAAAACGCATTCAAACGCGATGTTAGCAAGATGGAGACGAAACGCAGCCTTAAGGTGGAAACACACTAGAGCATTTTCCCATTATGTTACTGCAATGGTGCAACATAAACAGAAGCTCGCTTTAAGTTCTTTTGCAAATGCTCAACGATGTGATCGATGTCATGGCACAGATTGATTTAACTGATTGATTTTTAAAGGTTTATACAAGTGAACAAAAAGATCTTATTCTAAGGCTGAGGCTACAGTAGGCAGCGATTTGCGATTTGACTGGAAGAGCGAAACGAGATAAACATGGTATGGCTACATTATAAGCGAAAATCCGGCGTATATTCGGCGATGACATGCCTACAGGACACATGCTACACAACGAATTAGCAAGAGCGATTCATGCGGCTACAATATAAAACATAGTGTAGCCGCATGAATCCCTACGCATAATGTAGCCACAGGCATATTTAGTAGCACTATTCAACTAGTCGTGCAAGTGAGAAATTTTATAAAAAATTCGCTTCAATTTCGCTGATATATTGATGAAGCCGATGCCGTGATTACAGTAATGTTGTTCTAATCGCATAAAGAAATTAAAAATTGCTAGTAATATTTGATGTACGGTGTAGTCATATACGTAAGCATTAATTTATTTGTTTTAATCGCTCACGTGTCGCAGGTCGCGTTGCGGCCTAATGTAGCCTCAGCCTAAATGTAAACTAACATAATTCGAGCAATATTAAATAGGTTAAATCACCTCTTTTAACATACATGTATGATTGTTAGTGTGACTACTAATTTGAAAGATAATTATTATAATACTGTACTGTTATGTAGGGTTTGCAGACCCACATTTTTTAATTTGATGCACATGGCGCAGATTTACAGACGGGAAACTCCGCCGTTTAGGTATGAAGCAACAAGTAAGCGGCGGGCCCATCTCACTGGGCTAATTCTACTGAATTGGCCCAGTGAGATGGGCCAATTCAGTCCTACTGGACTGACGTGCGCCGCTGGTATAAGAGTTACGCGATAGAAAGGGAGGCAACTTATAGGTAATGAGCGTTGTGCGACCTGAATTGCACTTTATTGTGTCGTAGCACGAGTCGCTTTTTATCTAAATGATTTAGCGGAGTATCTCATCTGTAATAATCTGTGGTCATGGCCTCAAATCATTTTTAACTGTAACATCTCTTTCTAATTTCCCAGCGAGCGCTAGTCTCATTGCTCAATGAAACTGTTATAGAAATACTCAAATGTGAACTCGCCTTTACATCATACCTTTATTATTAAAATATCGTTTCGAAAAATTACCGAGGCTTATTAAAAACGAGCATCAACCCTAGCCGCAAATATAATTGCAAAAAAAAAAGTTTTATGCTTTAATAAATTGCAAATTAAAGCCAAACATCAAGTTTTATAATTATTACTATCATTGCTAAGCTTTAGTACCAATCAGACAATCTACCCAATAAATTAATAAGCGTCAAGGAATAAAGACTTGACTTTTAAAACAGCCACTACAACGTGGCCCACGTCGTGGCGCCACTTTCGCAGCCAAACGTCAAAAATCCAGTACATTTTTTTGTAGTTCCAAATTTCGCCGCATGCAAGATATTCTGGTCGCTCCAACTACTGATTAGGAACGGAGTGACGTCACAGACCACCCATGTTGGCCGATAATTAAGACATTCGGTATTACTGTACCATGTTTGTTTATTTTTATAAAGTTTTTTTGTTGTTTTTATGTGTTTTATTAGGACGAAAACATGGCCTTTATAGTATCTTCACGGGTTGTCCTTAAAAGGGTAGGCAGGATAAGATTTGGATGTTTTTATGCTGCGTTTGACTACTATCTTTCCTAATGGTAAGCTATGATACGGTGTACGATGCACGTTTGCGTAGCACCCTTTTTTCTTGAGGATTGAGGACTCTTAGGTACACATTATTGAAAAAAAAAAAAAAAAAAACCCGATTGAAAAACATAACTGAAAAAAAAAATACAAGCATTATAATCCATAGAATTTTGGTATTGCAGGCGGGGACAAACTAATAATCCGAAATATTCCGACGCGACACAAAGGCACCGCTCGTCAAGCTACACGTGGTGACTTTGTGTCGCGTCGCGTGTCGCGCCTGTTTGAGCCTTTACATCATATTTCAGATTATTAGTTCGTCTTAGTTAGCCGTTAGCCTGCAATATCAAAATTCTATGGATTATTATGCTTGTTTTTTTTCTGTTATCTTTTTACATTGCCTGCCATTGTACTTTTGTTTGCCTGCGATACCGTCTGTGATATAGCCGCTAATCATATTTAGATAAACATATAATCTGATACTAACCTGAAAATGTCAAAAAACGTAAGAAAATTTTGATTTCGTGGACTACCTTATCTCATCTCCCTTAAGTAAGTACGTAGGGCACCCTAGATAATCAGCCTCACTACCAACTTGCTGACTGGTAAATATTTTCCCTATGACACGAGATATTCTCGTAAAACTCGTGCCGATACGAGACAGCCCACTACATTCCAAATTAAGAACTTATCATCACATATTTTTGTCTTTTTTAATCACATACAAAGTTCTGACCAAACCGATCCTTTGCTATGGTCTTTAAATTATAGTAATATGGTCTAAATTCCCTTGTCGATTAAAAATTAAGTTGTTTATCAGTGGGAATACAGTAAGCAGTCATGTATTGGGGCAAATGTCTTAATTATAAGACTTCGTTGGTGGCGACTTGTTTAAAACCCAGTAGGGGTCCACAAATTGGGTTCAGTAGGTTGTTTTTTGGTTTTATTTTTGAGGAATGACCGATCAGCTGTGGTTTTGGATATGGTTTTTTAGAAAATGACCAGTTATCAGTTGATAATTGGCTGCTATTAGAGCCGTGGCTATTATTCGAACTTAAATGTCTCATTGGTACCTACTATGAAAAAAACAAAGAAAAATGCTTTATTTGATACAGTATAGAGGTTTGAGGAACAGGGTATAAAGTTCACTCATCCTCCAAAGAAAAGGGAGGATCCTTCGACCAGACGCGTGCTGTGTCTGGTGGGCAAGTGCCCGACGGTTGATGTCGGGATGTTGTATACAATATGTCTGGTTTCGGACTGTACAAACTTAAAGGAGTGGTAGTTTTCTCTGTTTTATCACTAAAAATATTCTAGGAGTGGGGTCGTAACCTAACCCTCCCTGAATGGCAGCCATTTTTGTGTTTTAATCACCTTTTATGAAGCGTGCATACAGAATCTACTGTAACTTTGGCATTTAAAGCCCAATTATCGGTAAAAAAAAACTTTCAACAAAAAAGAAGTATTAACCATAGGTTAAATAACTCAAATAATAACAAAACTTGCTGCATCATATTAAAATAAATGCTAAAAGATTAATTTTACGTTGCTGCAGTCTTCTACAGATTGTACTTCGGCGAGTGTGCCCATGAACTCCACGACCTCATTCCACCGGCCCCCTTCTACCATTGGACATCTAGACGCACTGCAAGTTACCCCCCTACCTAGTTGATATTCCACCAACTCGCACTAAGCGTTTTCAAACGTCTTTTATAATGCGCACAGCAAAGGAGTGGAACTCTCTGCCTGCCGTATTTCCGAACGCATACAATCCTAATCTATTCAAAGTGAGAGTGAACAGGCTTCTTCTGAGTAAGCTCACTCCATCGTTGACTTTGTCTCTGTCACCTCTGACCTAAACTGGAGTCAAGAGCAAACACATCGTAAAAAAAACATCTTATAATATGTATCGATACAAAATTATCAATTATTATATTAATAAACAACCGATATGCTTCCGAATCGAATCAATCGACTCAGATATCACCGGAGCTTGGATAAAAAGGGAAACTTTGGTAAACTGTATCTTTAGAGGTTAAATGAATGGATTTTAGGTGTGAATTGTGTAACAAATAGTAAATTCTTGCAACGCTTTTTTTGAGGTTCACAAAAAGAGGCGCAATGATTATTATTAGAGTGTACAATCATATTTTTAGGAGCGCCAAATGAGAATTATTTGAGTTTCGAATAAATGTATGTCTTTATAATAGATACACATATCTAATAATAGGGTAATAATATAGTAATTTATTTTAAATATTCAAATAACTATTTAAACATATTCCCTGTACATATTCATTAGTGGAAAAATTCAAAGAATGCACCCAATGTTAGTGCTTCTTATAAAATGGCTGGTTATAAACTGGATAATTTTAATTAACCACTTTTAATAGCCGTAATATGCTGATTTTGATGAATTTCGGTTGAGTTTTGAAGGGTACACACGGATGTTAAGAACAGCTAGCTTATGGCGACGATAATCAACTTTTAATGATTTTATACTGAAGATCACGTCTAAACTATTTGGAAAAAATATATGTTAAATTAGAGCATTTTTCTAATAACTCAATATATGAATATTTTAGATTATGTTTATATTACATACTGAAAATATGTATCGATAAAAAGCGCGGATAAAAAACTCAGAATCACGCAAAATCTATCAAGCATATTTTTCTGAAACCTTCACCTTCTTAAAGATAATTTAATTATTGATCTTTCAGTATACGTGTTTTATGATTAAAATACCTTTTGTTATAAGTATAATACTTAAATTAATAATGCGTCCTATTTGGGACAGCGCTTCTGGATGGGCGAGTCCTATTACTGGCTGGATGTACGACGCGTTGCGTGAGCTCAGTACAGAACACGCAAGCTAATCACTCAAGGTCACTGGCATATATCTGCGTCTTAATTGTGAGTATTTATATATTATATGTATTTATATATTTTAGCTTTATTATAGTAGTAGTATATGTTATATTTAAATCATAATCATAATTTATTTCATAGTTCAAGCACAGAAATGTACAGAGGCGTACTTAATGCCATAGGCATTTTCTACCAGTCAACCACCAACCAACTCCAAAATAATAATAATGTGTGCTCAGTTGTTTGCTCACCATCCTTCCCAACCGTATTCTCAACCACCCACACATGACCAAGCTATGCAAATTTTATAACTCAGCATAACCATAAATATAACTAAATGACATAAATTGCTTCATCAGTGAAGCCATGATAGTTTTTATGCCAATGTTACCAATTAATAATTTTATTTCGTTCCTGTACGCATATTTATGTGGATTTGAGTATGGTAACATTCTTGAGTTTGATGGGCGAGGGAAGATAGGTTTTTAAAGTAATTATAGTGCCATAAAAGCCCGCACAAGTGGCGATACATATAAGGTTTAAAAAGACCCATCACGTCATAGCCGTTATCCATACTTTTTTTTAATTTTTTTTTTATTCTACTATGAGTTTGCTCTTGACTTTAGTCTAGGTCTGGATGACAGAGACAAAGTCTACGATGGAGTGACGCGGACGCCACACAGAGCCACGGTTACCGTCGCGCCGAGCGGGACGGCTCTGTGTGGCGTCGTCCGTAATATCTAGTACAGACGCCAGCAGGTCAAGCTACCCGAAACTGTCAAATTTTCGCAATCAACTTTGAACCTTATCCTGTAGTGATAAAGTTGAAAATAGTACATTACAACTGCTCAGCGTCGCGTCGCCATCCCGTCCCGTCGCACCGTAACTCTGTCTGTGTGTCCTGTATGTTACGTTTTCACGCCTAAACCGCTAAACCGATCGTCATGAAATTTGGCAGAGATATAGCCTGGGATATGGAGAAGGACATAGGCTACTTTTTTACGCGATAACCGACATCCACGTGGGCGGAGCCGCGGGCAAAAGCTAGTAATATTATAAATGTGAAAGTAACTCTTGTCTTTCTGTCTGTCTGTTACGTTTTCACGCCTAAACCGCTGAACCGATCGTCATGAAATTTAGCAGAGATATAGCCTGGGATATGGAGAAGGACATAGGCTACTTTTTTACGCGATAACCGACATCCACGCGGGCGGAGCCGCGGGCAAAAGCTAGTAATATTATAAATGTGAAAGTAACTCTTGTCTTTCTGTCTGTCTGTTACGTTTTCACGCCTAAACCGCTGAACCGATCGTCATGAAATTTAGCAGAGATATAGCCTGGGATATGGAGTAGGACATAGGCTACTTTATTACGCGATAACCGGCATCCACGCGGGCGGAGCCGCGGGCAAAAGCTAGTCTACAATGAAATAAAAATGATTTTGTTTCTGTAAGTAGGTTTGTACAAACACTTTTACATGTCAGTCTTATTTTAAAAAATAGATGAGGTCGGCGTTTCGTATCTGACTACTCTGAGAAGAAAGGCCTAAACAAACTCAGAGGTCACAGTCTCTTTTAAAATCCAGACATAATCTTGGTCAGATCATGTGAAGACCATGTAGATTGGTGTCTGAAATGGTCTTTTGAAGAAAGAAAGAGACAGATTGAGTGGACCTGTCCAGTCAGTGTACGCATTTGTCAGTTATCGTGCAGCTTTTTTATTTTTCAGCAATTATTTTATTTTATTTTAAAGGATATACTTCCAGATTCATTTCAGCCGAAAGAAGTCCACTGCTGGACATAAGCCTCCCCCTGGGGGGGGGTTGGCCATAATCGCCACGTTTGGCAGGCGGGTTGGCGATCGCAGTATGGTGATAAAAATGCATAGAGAACGTTGCTAAGTTCCTTATATCCCCTAAATACAAAAAAAGTTTACAACCAGGATCCAAACCCACTCCTTAACGATCCAAATACCTTGTTAACCACCATACCCTTAAGTCTGAACAATTAATTTATTTCCTTTTATTGAACGGTAAGGTAAACCACCCAATTATCGTCCATGTTCGTCCACGTCGGTGAACATAAAGGTCTCATTTTTGTCATACCCCAGCCGATACAACATTTTAGTTAATTAAACAATTATACCAAAGCGGTATTTTATCGAGATCGTACGAGCATCTGGATTACTTAATTTGTGTTTTTAATTTTGTATGGATAACAACTGTGGTTTGCACCCTAAGATATAATAAAAGATTTTTATTGCTTAATTAAGTATGTGAAATTATTTTTGGAGTCAGTTTCAATACATACTTTGTATAAAAACTTAGCATTGTAGTTAGTTGAAAAACAAGTTCTCCCATAGGTAACATTCCTACTGCATAAGTTTATTTGTACGCACAATATTGAGAGATTTATTTATTTATCCATACTAATATTATAAATGTGAAAGTAACTCTATCTGTCTGTCTGTCTGTATGTTAAGTTTTCACGCCTAAACCGCTGAACCGATCGTCATGAAATTTGGCAGAGATATAGCCTGGGATATGAAAAAGGACATAGGCTACTTTTTTACGCGATAACCGATATCCACGCGGGCGGAGCCGCGTGAAAAAGCTAGTTATTTATATTTATTTAATACTTTAGCACAAAAAAAATGTACAGAGGCGGACTTAATGCCATAGGCATTTTCTACCAGTCAACCTTTGGGTGGTGCAGAGACAAACAGTGGTAGATGCAATTACGAAAATTGGGGGATTAATTGTATTAAAATATAGGTATATATCCTTAGATACTCGTATACCTACCAATACCTTAACTATAAATAAGATATATATATATATATACCTAATTATATACACCGTGGCATTTTAGTCGTCCTACAAAGTCATTTAACGCAAAATTTCCTACATCAGTATATCCACCGACATACTCGTAGTTATCTGAGAACGTTAATCGACAACAATGAACTCGATACATTAACTCCTGCGAGGAGCGAACAAAGAATCCAATCCAAATCCTACCTCTATTATAGTTTCGCAACAGGACGCTATCGGCAATAGGAACAATGATTTTTTCCATGTCCTTTGGTGCAACAAGTTGATGAAATATTTGCTCAATCGGTTGTGTAACATAGTTTCGTTTATTTCACTTCATGTATCCAATGACTATTAATAATTCATGTAAAAAATTTTTTTTTTTTTTTTAAAAAAGGGCGCCGCAAAATGGATTTAGATTAAGTTTAAGTTGCAATAGTAAGAAACACATTTTTGCGTTAGGGTGAATGAACTCTGATAATGTCGTCGCCGCTCCATTCCGCGGCGCCCTTGTAACACAAAGCTCGGACTGCACTCGTAACAGGGTGTTTTAAACTATGTCATGCGTCATAATTAATTTAAAAAAAAAACAAATGTTCAAAAAAAATTTTTTTTACGTGAATGATTAGTAGTCATTGGATACCTGAAGAGGGCTGTCTTTGTAAGACGACTAAAATGCCACGGTGTATAAATATAAGAACAAATAAATACATATAAATAAACGAATACACTAAAATTAATGAAACAAACAATGGGAAAACATTTCCGTTGTTATGATACTGCCAGCTTCTTACGAATGTGCTCGCGAACTTTAACCTTAAAGAATAATCGGTTGGTTACCATCCTGATTTCCTGGGGGAGCGCATTCCACAGAGAGATAGACTGGACGAAGAAAGAAGAGTGAATGAAGTCAGTGCGGTGAGTGGGGCATTGAAGAAGACGATTGTGTGATGAACGTAGATGTCTATTGTGGTTGGCGCAAATGTACTGGAAGTGGGGGGCTAGATAACGAGGGGAAGATGGACAGTCAAGAAATGAAAACAAAGTGGTCAGCGCCCTTTGCTATCTGCGCTGTCGTATGGGCAACCACTTCAGAAGCGACCGATGCGCAGAGACATGATCATATTTACGCAGATTGAAAACGAATCGAATGCAGATTCGATTTCGATTTTATTGAGAAGACGGTCTAGTTTGTTTGCGTTTGTTTGATCGAGGTTGTTTGTTTTTATTTAACATGTTATATTAATGCCATGATAAAAGGGAAAGACAAATAGAGGAAAATTGTGTCACGATGGTATCATAAAGAAGGTAAAAGGAAAAGAGATACTTAAACCACAAAAAAGATGGGATGACGTCGTAGACAAGTGGCAAGCGTCACATGGAACAGAGTAGCTCAAGAGAGACATGAGTTGAAAAGGTTGAAGGAGGCATTTGTCGACTGGCAAACAGATCTACAGAAAATAACTAAAATTCAAATAAGAGACTAGATTAAGGTTTACATTAAATTAAAGTTTTCTATGTATTTGGTCATATAATTATAATATCATCATCACATCATTTCAGCCGATAGACGTCCACTGCTGGACACAGGCCTCTCCCAAGCACTGCCACCTCGACCGGTTCACACAGATTGAGTGGACCAGTCCAGTCAGTGCACGCATTTGTCAGTAATCGTGCAGCTCAACTCAGAACTTACGGAGCTCAACGATTCGATGAACAAAACCAAAGAAAAGACATTTAGGTAGGCCACATAACTTACTCAAATTGCCAGACCATGATTAAAACTAACTGAGACTACTATAACAAATTAAGTATAATATGGATCTGAATAAAAGGCTATCCATACTTAATATTATAAATGTCGGTCTGTCTGTCTGTCTGTCTGTCTGTCTCTATGTTCGTTTTCACGCCTAAACCGCAGAACTGATCGTCATGAAATCTGGCAGAGATAGAGCCTGGAATGTGGAGAAGGACATAGGCTACTTTTTCACGCGATAAACGACATCCACGCGGGCGAAGCCACGGGCAAAAGCTAGTATTATTATATATTAAGGCCATAGACTTCATATAGGTTTTCCTGTAATCTATAAGCAATCTATAAGAACAATTTCTGTATTTATTTATTTTTATTAAAAAATTTCAAAATTTTAACTTTAAAAATATTTCTTTGAAAATTATAAAAAAATATATCTGAAATCTTTAAAATAAGTACATTCATTTGCTAAGCCACCGGGACCTCAAGATGAATGTCGTGAGCACAGTAATACAAAAATATGCAGAAGCTCATGATCACAGACTTCATCATCACGTGAATGTCGAGGCGATCCAACTCCTTGACAACACTGATCTAGTGCGAAGACTAAAAAGGATAAAATCTGTTGAGTTAGTTTAGCGCAGTGTGAGTGAATATAAACTGCAGTGCAAGTGATGACTAATATAAAGAACACATGAATCAAGTGTCTTCCCCTTAACATAGTGAATAAGAAAGACGTTATTGTCCATTTCTTAATTTTATAATTTCTTAGCAGTTTAAGTTATATTTAAATTACTTAATAGCTAATAGGCTAGATTGTAATGTAAATAAAGTATCACTGTCTGTGATACTTTACATATAAAAAAAAATAATTGCTAAGTCACACAGTACAGTAGACCCAACTTTTTTTTAATTTTCTAATTTGCCCCCCAAAAGTGACCCCGATATTCAAAATTCTTTATTTACGTTATACGTCCGTATTTGGATCACAGAAATTCATATGTGTACCAAATTTCAACTTAATCGGCCGAGTAGATTCGGGGCAAATCGGCTGTGACAGACGAGTGATCCTATATGGGTTCCGTTTTTCCTATTGAGATACGGAACCCTAAATATGAAAAAATACACACAGAAGAAGTCACGGGTAACAACTAGTCCTTCATAAGAAAACATGAACTATTCATAGCATTGGACCACACCGCATTTCAAGGAATGAGACCGCGAGGCCTATTTTTGGACCACGACGCATATATTTAGCATGTTGATTACTTCGTGTGGAATTAAAAGTATAAATTAATAACAATTTATTGTTCTATTTTGGGAGTAACCTGTACATACAGATGTAATGTCTCATGAAATAAAATTTCAAATTCATATTAAAAGCACACTTTGTAAACTATACTCCCATTAGACAAATAACGGCAAAATAACAACAGGTATTGTGTAATATTGTTGAAATTACTGCACTTTAGAGTTATTTTTTTAATGTAAATTGATTACATTGCTTTTATTTATCGTGAAAAAACGGGGTTTATTATACGTTTATTTCGAAATAACGGAAGGGTAATAACCGTTATATGTCTAATCTTATTCTAAATGGAGTATAGCTTATTACAAATTAGAGGATTATATCCAAGATAAACTATACTCCATTTATATAGCATTAGACAAATAACGGCAAAATAACGATAGGTATTGTGTAATATTGTTGAAATTACTGCACTTTAGAGTTATTTTTTTAATGTAAATTGATTACATTGCTTTTATTTATCGTGAAAAAACGGAGTTTATTATACGTTTATATCGAAATAACGGAAGGGTAATAACCGTTATATGTCTAATCTTATTCTAAACGGAGTATAGCTTATTACAAATTAGAGGATTATATCCAAGATAAGAATGCTTGGAAACATGTTGGTCCTGCTCCATAGGACAATTTCGAATCTAGACAAAATCGAACTGGTTGCTAATTTAATTGTATAATTTATAATTTTTATGATATTAATTTTCTGTCATTAATATACATACTTTAACTCACACACTGACTTATTATATGTTAAAAAATTTAGGAAAATCATCTACTTTAATAATGTTTGTAAATATGTGAGCACCATAATGTACGAGTATCTATCGCAATCAGTTTGTTTTCCTTCTTTTTATCATTACTTCACTTTTCATTCTTTTTTCCTATTGCGGTATAGTAATTTTATTCTAGGTACATCATCTTCACATATAATGATATAATTGATGTATACAAAGTATTGTAAAAAAGTTTAAAAGATTAACGGTTGAGTTTCTTGGCCATTCTTCTCCATATGCAACTACATTTTCAACTACAGTTCAAAGTGCCTTGTGTCTATTTACAGGGCTTGTTAACGTTACCAAATAACAAAATAATAACCGTTACGTAACGTTAAATTTCAATGTTATACCTACTAATGTTCCAAAAATTTAACGTTACTTGATAACATTACCAGTAACATAACGTTAATTAACATTAACAAAAATACGATAACTAACGTTAATTTAGCTACGTTGCCGTTCTGTGGGTAAGAATCAGGCAGATTCAGGCAACATTTTGATCGGCACGGCATCAGAGAGGCGCGAGGGCGGGCTGCCGTCGCGCCACACGCCTCAGGCCCCACTACTTACATCTCAACCGTTTAAAATAACGATAAAATTAATAGTCACATAAATAAAGTTAAATCGATTACCGTTATTTTAATAATAACGTTAACTCTGTCAATACAAGGTAACGTTATGAAAATTTACCGGCATTTAAAGCCCTGATTTGAAATAAATGATTTGACTTTGAATGTAAAAAGTGTATGCAAGGAGTATATCGTGAGGAAACTGGCATGTCCTAGAACCAAAAATTCGAAGACTTGTGACATCTACCAACCCGTACTGGGCCCGCGTAGTGGATTATGGCCCACTGCCTCTCGAAGAGAGGAGGCCTAGGATGTTTCCCAGCAATGGGAACATTATAGGCAGTGTCAGATTAAGCAGGCGCGGGGCCCGTAGCAAATTCTATCGGGGGCCGTTGTTGTGCTATGGGTTCTCAAGTATAAAGTGTAAAAAGTGGTAAAAAAAAATCAAGCCACGTTTATTTGCCATCTATAGGTCACAGTTTTGTTGTTTTTTAATAGTATTGTAGATTACTATAGGCCCTGTTGGGCTCTGACAAGTACAAAAAGCCTGAGATGAAATTGCCACGACAATTTTTTTTCAACTTTGGAATTTTATATCTGGTCTGACAAGCACTTTACCACCTAACGTAATACATGTTTTTATGGCAAATTGAACGTTCTATAAAAAAGGTCTCATATTTTTTCGATAAGTTTCTTTTTTCAAAAAATATTCGGGTTAAAGTTGGGCATACCTAAATTGACAGTTTTTCTTCCATCGCGGCATAATTATTTGTTTGGATACGCGGGGCCCCCTTTTGCGCGGGGCCCGTAGCATTTGCTAATCTTGCTACGTAGTTAATCCAGCACTGATTATAGGATTATAATTGACACTGTCACTGCCGCCAGATCAGAAGAAAACTCTGGTTTAACAGAGAATGAAGCAATAAGGCAAGTCGAAAACCGTGATTTGCTAATCTCATAATCAGCATAAAGAGGTATGAGGAACAGGGTGTAAAGTTTACTCTTCCTCCATAGAAAAGGGAGGATCCTCCGAACAGACGGGTGTCGCGTCTGGTAGGCAACTGCCCGACGGTTGATATCGGGAATTCGGGATGTTGTATATGCTAGTCGCGCGGTAAACTCTGATTGCGCGATGCAGGATTTGTGACGTCAGGTCTTTGATGCGTAGTTTGCATGTGGCGTTTTAGATGCCGCCACAAGCTTATACTTAATGTTCCCACTACTGGGACTAGAATAGGTCTTCTCTCTGTGAGATGGATCGGGTTGTAATACGCCACACAAGCATGGTGCCAGTTGGTGGATGTCACAATAATTCTTCGATTTTTTTGGTGCATTTTCATCTGATGATACCCTAAGATCGCCCATTGTGCCAAAAAAAACTCAAAACTCAAAGCATTTATTTCAAATAAACCAATTACAGGCACTTTTGAATTGTCAAGGGGTCGGTCAGTCAGAAAGATGAAGCTAGTTGCCCATTCCAAAGCAACGAACGAACGGGCAAGAAACTCCACGGACACTCTTTTAAAACAAAATATTTTTACAAAATATGGGTTACATCATTCATGTTGAAGTTATAATGTGAGAATAATGTAGAAAGACGTGCACGTTAGAAGCATCCGTAATAAAACCAATTCAAAAATTAAAATAAGCCGTGGCAGCTAAGAGATGACCATTCCCAACTGACGGCGCCCGTTCACGAACATGATGCATGGATCAGCACCATTTAGCTCAATCATTTTGAAGGGAATGATCCAACACCCACCCCTTGTAAAATTGTCTGCTTAAGAATCTGTTATTTTTATGTTTTTTTTTTTTTTTTTACTATGGGTTTGTACACTAATGATACTCGTAATGATTGCGCCTCTTTTTGTGAACCTCAAAAAAAGCATTGTGAGCGCTTTTTTTTTTTTTAAAGTCACTATTTGCTACACAATTCACACCTAAAGTCCGTTAATTTAACCTCTAAAGATACAGTTTACCAAAGTTTTCCTTTTTTATCGAAGCTCCGGTGATATTGATTCGATACGGAAGTATATCGGTTGTTCATCGGTATAATTATTGATAACTAGCTTCTGCCCGCGACTTCGTCCGCGTTAAATTTCTTGGTCCCCCGACCCACCCCGTCGCAACAGATTGCCTGCCCGTGCTTTTACTTCGTGTTCGCATAAACTTTCATTTTTTTTAAATGGTGTTCTAGTTAATAGTAATGTAATTCTTCCTCAAGAATTGGGCTGTAAAATGCAAAAAGATTTTTTCAAATCCAATTCGCAGTTCCAGAGATTAGCACGTTCAAAAAACAAAAAACCGGCCAAGTGCGAGTCGGACTCACGCACGAAGGGTTTCGTACCACCCATACAAATCCTTATCCTTACTAATATTATAAATGTGAAAGTAACTCTGTCAGTCTGTCTATTTGTCTGTCTGTCTGTCTGTATGTTACGTTTTCACGCCTAAACCGCTGAACCGATCGACCTGGGATATAGACAAGGATATAGGCTACTTTTTTACGCGATAACCGACATCCACGCGGGCGGAGCAAAAAAAACGGCAAAAAAATCATGTCCGTTGTATGGGAGCCCCCCTTAAATATTATTGTTTTCTGTTTTTTAGTATTTAATGTTATAGCGGCAACAGAAGTACATCATATGTGAAAATTTCAATTGTTTAACTACCACGGTTCATGAGATACAGCCTGGTGACAGACGGACAGACAGACAGACAGACAGACAGACAGACGGACAGCGGAGTTTTAATAATAGGGTCCCATTTTACCCTTTGGTTACGGAAAAACTAACTCTTCAGCTTTAGAATAGACTACCTCGCAGAGTTGATCATTATTTTGCTGCGGAGTTATTATAAAACAGTTATATCTCCTAAGATATTCATTGAAATTAAATGATGTAAGGGCAACTTTGTTCAAAATTAAATACTTGAGATGAATAACGTATTTATTTGGATAAGGATTAATACCATGTTTATGAAAACTCCTTTGCAAATAATGCATTAATTTCGAACAAATTTGATTACCATAAAAAAGGTTATAGTGAGTAAATCTTAAAAAATAGAAATATGCCGTCGTGGATTTTTTTTTTGAAAATTTAAAGAGGAACAATTCCATCATACATGATATTTGCGTAACTTAAACCGTTTACGCAGCGCACGCAACGGAAGCTCTCAAAAAGGAATAATTTTTCCCGTTTTTGCAACATTTTTCATTTATGCTCCGCTCCTTTTGGTTGTAGCGTGATGTTATATAGCCTATAGCCTTCCTCAATAAATGGACTATCCAACACAAAAAGAATTTTTCAATTCCAACCCGTAGTTCCTGAGATTAGCGCGTTCAAACAAACAAACAAACAAACAAACAAACTCTTCAGCTTTATATATTTTTTATTGATAATTTTGTATCGATACAGATTATAAGATAATGTATTATTTTACGATGGGTTTGCTCTTGACTCTAATCTAGGTCAGAGGTTACAGAGACAAAGTTGACGATGGAGTGAGCTTACCCAGAAGAAGCCTGTTCACTCTCACTTTGAATTCATTAGGTTTGTATGCGTTCGGAAACACAGACGCAGACAGAGAATTCCACTCCTTTGCTGTGCGCATTATAAAAGACGTTTGAAAACGCTTAGTGCTAAACCGCTGAACCGATCGACCTGGGATATAGACAAGGATATAGGCTACTTTTTTACGCGATAACCGACATCCACGCGGGCGGAGCAAAAAAAACGGCAAAAAAATCATGTCCGTTGTATGGGAGCCCCCCTTAAATATTATTGTTTTCTGTTTTTTAGTATTTAATGTTATAGCGGCAACAGAAGTACATCATATGTGAAAATTTCAATTGTTTAACTACCACGGTTCATGAGATACAGCCTGGTGACAGACGGACAGACAGACAGACAGACAGACAGACAGACGGACAGCGGAGTTTTAATAATAGGGTCCCATTTTACCCTTTGGTTACGGAAAAACTAACTCTTCAGCTTTAGAATAGACTACCTCGCAGAGTTGATCATTATTTTGCTGCGGAGTTATTATAAAACAGTTATATCTCCTAAGATATTCATTGAAATTAAATGATGTAAGGGCAACTTTGTTCAAAATTAAATACTTGAGATGAATAACGTATTTATTTGGATAAGGATTAATACCATGTTTATGAAAACTCCTTTGCAAATAATGCATTAATTTCGAACAAATTTGATTACCATAAAAAAGGTAAACAATTCTCCAACTTCATTCACAAAAACTCCCTCATCAGTCCACTCCAATCCGGGTTCAGGCCCGGACACAGTACCGTTTCTGCTCTCCTTAAAGTGACTGACGATATAAGGCGAGGAATGGAAGACACTAAGGTAACGGTTTTAGTGTTGATCGATTTTTCAAATGCCTTCAATACCATCAGTCACGAAGTCCTTTTATCCATCCTCTCCTATCGCATGGTCTCTCACGAGGTTCTGGAATGGTTTTCTTCCTATCTTCGGGGGCGTCAGCAATCAGTTTTTGCTGGTGACTCTAACTCCAGCTGGTGTGATCTTGATGCTGGCGTCCCTCAAGGCGGCATTTTATCTCCACTTTTGTTCTCTATCTTTATAGATCTCATAACTTCCGAGCTTCAGTGTGCGTATCATCTATACGCTGACGACTTACAGCTCTACTGTCAGGCAGGTGTTGAGGGCTTATCCGGTGCGGTCCAGGAGCTAAATCGGGATTTACGAGTTGTCAAAAACTGGTCCGATCGTTTTGGGGTGGCGGTTAACCCAACCAAGTGTCAGGCTATCATTGTAGGGAGCCCCTATAGCTTGAGGAGGCTGAATGGTTTAACGGTGCCACCGGTTACCTTTGATGGCACAGTGATTCCGTTTAGCTCTGTCGTCAAGGATCTGGGTTTGCATGTTGACACTTGCCTCGACTGGCGTAAGCAGGTCGCGATTGTGAGCAAGAAGGTCACTGGAACGCTGCGGTCGCTCTATCGGTTAAAAAATATTCTCCCATCACACATTAAGGCTATGCTTGTACAGTCCCTTATCTTCCCCATAATTGACTATGGTGATATGTGCTACTATGACCTGAATGCAGATCTCCTCAATAAACTTGACCGACTTCTTAATAACTGCATTCGATTTGTTTTCAATCTCCGTAAGTATGATCATGTATCCGCACATCGATCGCTTTTAAAGTGGTTGCCTATCCGGCAGCGCAGAGCGTTGAGGGCTTTGACAACCCTGTTTTCTCTCCTTCACAAACCCACTTCTCCTTCTTATCTGACTTCCCTTTGTCAATATTTATGCGCTGCACACAGCAAGAATCTTCGGTCCGAGAATAATCGTCTTCTTCGTTGTCCTTCTCATCGCTCTGGTTTCATAAAATCCTCTTTCTTTGTCCAGGCGGTTTTCCTTTGGAATGCGCTCCCTCAGAATATCAGGACGGTAACCAATCAGTTTACATTTAAAGTGAAAGCTCGAGAACACATACACAAGAAGTTGGCAGATTCGTCTCAGAATTAAGTTTTTATAGGTTTTCTTGTTAAACTCTCATAACTTTTTATTTTTAGTTGTATGTATGTATTTATGTATTTATTCTTATATCTTAGCTATAAATATCTTCTAAATTGTTTTTCTGTTATTGCACCTACTGTGTATTATCTCTGCATCACCCTAAGGTAGACTGGTAGATAATGCCCAAGGCATTAAGTCCGCCTTTGTACAGTTTTTACTTGTGCATAAAGTTTTAATAAATAAATAAATAAATAAATCTTAAAAAATAGAAATATGCCGTCGTGGATTTTTTTTTTGAAAATTTAAAGAGGAACAATTCCATCATACATGATATTTGCGTAACTTAAACCGTTTACGCAGCGCACGCAACGGAAGCTCTCAAAAAGGAATAATTTTTCCCGTTTTTGCAACATTTTTCATTTATGCTCCGCTCCTTTTGGTTGTAGCGTGATGTTATATAGCCTTTAGCCTTCCTCAATAAATGGACTATCCAACACAAAAAGAATTTTTCAATTCCAACCCGTAGTTCCTGAGATTAGCGCGTTCAAACAAACAAACAAACAAACAAACAAACTCTTCAGCTTTATATATTTTTTATTGATAATTTTGTATCGATACAGATTATAAGATAATGTATTATTTTACGATGGGTTTGCTCTTGACTCTAATCTAGGTCAGAGGTTACAGAGACAAAGTTGACGATGGAGTGAGCTTACCCAGAAGAAGCCTGTTCACTCTCACTTTGAATTCATTAGGTTTGTATGCGTTCGGAAACACAGACGCAGACAGAGAATTCCACTCCTTTGCTGTGCGCATTATAAAAGACGTTTGAAAACGCTTAGTGCGAGTTGGTGGAATATCAACTAGGTAGGGGTGGTAACTTGCAGGTATGCAATAAAGAGTATTCTATCTTCTATCTGTCTATCTATGATGCAATGGTGTGGTCAGGAGAGGGCTAGTGTCTAAGTAATAACCGCTTGCAGCCGTTGATACTCGGAAAGTACGTTAAGCCGTTGGTCCCGGCTGTCATTTGTAGATCTTCGACAGTTATCATAATATATCTCATCTTTCCGTGTTTTTTTACTGATATAAATTCTTGATTAAAATCGTTAAAAGTCAAGCCAAGGTTTCTGATAACGTCAGAGGACACATTGTAAGGCAGGAGTGTGGTTTTAGCCGGTAGGAGTCCGGCACTGCCCAGACTGGCTCACTAGTGAGGCAGTCTGGGCGTCCATGAGGACTTCCCCACACCTGCCACGAAAAAAAAAAATATGAGTATCATGTCACCCAGTAACTCGGTACTGGAGGTCAGATAGGTAGTAGCTCCTTGTAAAATACTGGTATTCAGCTGTATCGGGTTAGACTTGAAGCTGACCCCAACATAATTAGGACAAGGCTAGTCTATGTGGTCAACGATTTAGAACGCTAGCCTATAATCAACTTATTCGCTAGAGACTTTAAGAAGATGAAAAATATCCACCAAATGTTCCAGATTCTATGAATACAGCTTACCCCTTTAACCAGCTAGCTTGCGTATAGCCGGAATTAGGAATTGAGAATGGTATCGCCTAATTTGAGGCGTACAAACACATGGGGAAAGTACCAGACTGGGTGGTCTGCCACCCACGAGACGGAGGCGTGGAGTCGAATGCGAATAAAGATTTTTTAAATATATTATTTTTGTATAAAAACATTTTTTTTTTTGGATTACTTTAGTGTTGATTTATCATCATCATTTCAGCCGAAAGACGTCCACTGCTGGACATAGGCTTCCCCCAAAAGGGAATGAATTTGCCATAATCGCCACGCTTGGCAGGTGGGTTGGCGATCGCAGTATAGTGGTAAAATGCATTGAGAACGCTGCTGCCCATTCTCTAGTAAGCCCCTTAGTCGCCTCTTACGACACCCACGGGAGGAAATGGAGTAGTGCTATTCTTTACGTCCGGCACCACACGGTTAGTGTTGATTAGTGGTAACTATCTACAGAAGATCACGCAGCAGAAGAGCATATTGTGATTGAAAAGTAGCAATTGAGAAAATTGTTTAACGTTGGATGTTTATTTACTATTACAATACAACAATGTAGTCAAAATTTCCACACTCGGGGACGTCACACAAAAACCCATTAACAGATACCACAACCAACAAAAATTTTATGTTTTTAAACTGAAGATGAAGGTAACAATTTGAGGGGGTTTAAAAACAAGTGTCTTTTAACAATACTGTAGTACAGTAGGTATTGTGGAAATTATAGATGAGAAATTCTAAGAATCATTTATTTATTTATTTATTTATGTACACACAAAATACTTGACAGGACAATATATTAACATAGAAGAGCACAAAAGTACTGTTTATTTTGCTTTTATCATGTGTGAAGAGGTTTTATAAATATGGTGCACTTTACATTATTTTAATTGTTTTGGAGTCTTAACGTCGTCATAAGCCGCTAGTTCCCAAATCCAAGCAATTTTTGTTTTACAATACAGACAATCAACCTAATAATCCTTACAAAGTAATGAAGCTTAAATGCATGCGTGAGAGGAGATACAAAAGCAATCCAATTAATAATACAATGCACACTCCATGTTTTTCTATAATTCGCATACCACTTCGCAAATTAAATAAAAAACAAATAAAATAAAAACAAAACACATCGACTCCACATCTTCCTCTGCGCTAGCCGGTCGCTCATGTCACCAAAACATTTCAAGCTCGACTGCCCGCGTACTTACATCATTACAAGCGAAAACACACTTTATGTCTATGTAAATAAGCTTGGAATTTGCATAACATATTACCGTTCCTTCTTTGTCGTAATCCGTGTAAAGAGAATTGTACTTTATTTCAATTGCGGTAGAACTTATTTTTAATTGGTAGGGTTATTGTAAGATTTTATTCTGGGATTTGAGATGATGTTTCAAGACGATTCATTTTCGACTTTAGTTGATAAGTTTTAAAGTAGTTTTTCCTTCGTTAATAAGTTATCTATTTGAAGAACTGTGAGAACTAATTGAGATGTCTTCCGCAGTCGTCTTTTTGTGTGTCTGTCTGTCTGCATGTTTTATGTTTGGGTTGGTAACCTGCCACTATTTAACCTTAGGACTTAGGACCATTTATATTGACCTTTATGGGCTTATGAATCAATGGCCGACGACCAGCGCAAGCGCAGGGTCGATGTCCGCAAAAATAAAATTGGACTGAAAGTTTGCCTATGTTTTGCAAAGACGATGTAAATATTCAGTCGGGCTAGTTTAAATAATAATAATAATAATAATGTGCCGATTGTCGTGACGGCCAACGGCCTGATGGGCGAAAGCCTCGATTAACATCTCTCGATGCTTTTGTTAGGCAGTTGGATCATGGGCCTGATTCAGAAGGCAGTACTCCTTGATACGGCACGCATTGTGAGGAGCTTTCTGCAGCCCTAACCACCGGTGTCTTGGACCCTGCTCCCAACACCAGCGGACCACAATTTTTTTTTTTTTAAAGAAATTTTTAATAATGTATTTTATATGGAAAAAAAAATTTATCAACGTCATAATAATAAAATCTTTATTTTCAGACTACAAAGTTCCATACAGTGTTAATAACTAAAACCTAACTTTATTGTTAGTACTTATCCTAATCATAATCTTATACATAAGCCTGGAGTCGGACCTCACACTATCCACGAAGTATGTAGTACGTACTTGCAGACGTATGAAGTCCGATCCAGTGACGTAGCATTGGACAATTCGAAAAGTCAAAAGTCAAATCATTTATTTCAAATAGGCACGTAAAATGCACTTTTGAACGTCAAAAATTACAAAAATAGTTAATTGATTCTAGTTGCGCCTTTCAAAAAGTAGTTATGTATGGAGAAAAATTGGCACGAAACTCCAAACTTACTCTTTTAAAATGTTAACAATAGTTTTTATACATTAATTAATAATTATAGGTGAAGACAATGTACAGACGCCAGCAGGTCAAGCTACCCGAAACTGTCAAATTTTCGCAATCAACTTTGAACCTTATCCGGTAGTGATAAAGTTGAAAATCTGTTAAAGAAATTTGACAGATTGTAGTAGCTGGATGTGCTGGAGTCTGTACCTAGAATAAAAATTACTTACCACAATTGGTAAAAAGAATGAAAAGTGAAGTAATGACAGAAAAATTAATAAATGCGATAGATACATGGTGCTCACATATTTACAAACATTGTATATCATTTTCCTAAAAATTTAACATATAATAAGTCAGTGTGTGAGTTAAATTATATTAATCACAGAAAATAAAATTAATATCATAAAAATTATAAATTGTACAGTTAAATTAGCAACCAGTTTGATTTTGTCTAGACTCTAAATTGTCCTATGGAGTAGGCAGCGACTGATTAAGAGTTCTGACCGCCCTAGGCTAATTATAAGGACGCGCCCCCGCCTGGTGTGTTACGGTCGGCCTAAAAAGTAGTATATTAGTTTTGACTTTGTTTACTAGTGTGAAAATTTTAACAGGGTCATACTATCTATAAAAGTTTTCAGATCAATCTGCAAGCGAAACTATCGTTGTACTTTAATCTGCACAACATTTAACCTTAGGGTCGCAAACCATTTTTTTAGCTGACCGTTTAAAGGCAAATCACCTCACGCATTCGACCAAAATCATAACAAGTGACTGCAGGCTACCAAGTAGAAAACCAAATCCATGTCGTGTTGTCCGCATGACTTGTATTGGCTTAGTTTCTATATACAACCTAGTTGTTGCGGCCATTGACCATGAGCGTGGTCATCTAGTGTACCAGTTGCTTCGACTTTAAGTATTTTTTTAACATTTGCACTTCTGTTGGTACTCTAGATTAATAGTGCATGCGTAGACACGATTTCAGCGCGCCCCCCCGATATTCGCGCCCTAGGCTGCAGCCTAATTAGCCTAAGGGTTAATCAGGCCCTGGGAGTAGGACCAGCATGTTTCCAAGCATTCTTATCTTGGATATAATTCTCTTATTTGTAATATGCTTGTTTACAAAGTGTGCTTTCAATATGAGTTTTAAATACCACCGTACAACGTGCTCAAAATTCTGTGGGAGCTGGCATTTTGCAAAGGATCGCTGCACACTGTTTTCGGATGATGGCATGAAAGCCGTCAATCTCGGCTCAGCAAACATCCCCGGAGCGCTACAAAAACGTGGCAGCTCCGCCAGCATCCTGAACGCATTGTTATACTGCACACGCAGGGCTTTGTATGACCTTTGAGTATACTTAACCCACAGATTGCAAGTGTAGAATGTATGGCAGTAAGCTCTAAATAGTGTCATTTTCATGCTACGCCGTGCAAATCTACCAATCAGCGTATCACATCGGACAGCCAATGCCCGGCGTTGTCTCTCAATGTCTAGGTCATCACTCAAGACATCGGTGATCCAGTGACTCAGGTATTTAAACAGCGTGATTCTATAGAAAGGCGCAATTCACCAAAATTGTGTTCAGAAAATTTGTTCACAAATATTTTGTGCAGAACTCCAACAGTGCACGTACTGAGCTGCAGATCCGTTTCCACCGACAAAGCTGAATATGCAGCATATTTCGACAGTTATTTATAATGAGCACTGTACTAAAACAACACGCAACACTTCCATACAGCACTGAATTTACTAAAAAGAGACGGAAAGATATAGTTTGCCCTCAAAAAAGTAAAAAACATGCTTTCACAGCCAAATTTTATATGTACCTCGGACCGCTACTCTATAACAGGCTAAATTAATAGGGAAACATCTAATCTTTAAATCATAGTAATTGCAAGAAAATCCTTAAGGAAACTCTTCAAACTATGTCCTATAAAGATACAGAGAAGTTATTATTTATTTATTTTATTTTATTAAAACTTTATGCACAAGTAAAAAAATACTGTACAAAGGCGGACTTAATGCCAGAGGCATTTTCTACCAGTCAACCTTAGACCTTAGAGTGCTAGAGTAAATATTGTTCGTATTATTGTTATTTTGTTTTTTAATTAGTTAGCTAAGTTAAGATTCTATAATTTTATACACTTTAACCACTAATATTAATTTGATATGTGATTATTTAATCAATTAATGTTACCTCCAATCGCCTGAACACAGGATTACCTAGTTCAGGCACAAACCATGAGTGAACTTGAGATAGATTTAAGAAAAACTGTATTTAACTTTACACCTTATATTTTTGAATAAATTTTATTATTATTTTATTTTTATATTTTTTACATATTTCTCGGGAGACTGGGGTCCCGGACCTTTGGAAGGCGTACGAGGGGCCGAAGCCAACTCGCAGAGGCCCGTTAGATGCCTTTTAATTTATTGAGTGAGTCCACCTAAAGAAATATTAGTGTCGTACACTGTACGGTACAATGTCGCACAGTGCCGCACACTGGTGGAATAGCACCTTAAGAGCATGTCCTGACTACCTAGGAAAAGGCTAAAATAGTGGTTTTATGAAGGTAGCTTGTAAACGTCAATTACTGAAATAAGCCTCCCGATAAAAGTTACAGTATATGGTCAGAAGGAAATAATCATAAATAAGACTTGGCATTTTAAGCACACAGATAATAGTAGAAAGATTGTACAACTAGTGCATAAAAGAAGCCATTTTATCCCGAGACGTATATATTTACCCGAGCCGCTGGCAAGGGTGGATAGTAAAGAGGGCTGTCTCGGGTCCACTAGCGAAAACTGACTGAGAAGGAATTATGAAAAACGGCTCAATCAGATGCCTTGGTAATTGTGTCTAGAATTTTCTAATACTTTTTACAAAGTTTCATATTGAGACACGAAGCAAGAAATTAAGATCTAGAGGAATATGGCCGTTTTTGTTTTCCTTCACCGTTTTGAGAGCAGTTTTGATGAAATAATTTGCAAAGTGCTGCTTGGCCACGCAGGCACTTGGGCCACGGATCCACTCGTAAGTTGGGGCCGTTACCAGTGATCCATTCCCTTATGATCATGCTGACTAGAAATGCTGACAAGTATTGCCTAAACCTTATATTGACTAGGAAACACAATACCTTGCAATATGTCTATACAGTATTTGAACTAAACCTTATCCTGACTATGAACCAAAATGCCTACATTACAATATGTCTATTATTTTAGGAGAAGAAAGGGAGTACCGTTTCTGGCCGTTGGCGTTGTGTGGTCACAGTTCTAACCTAACCTACAGTTCAGAGGCCCTAGTGTGAGTTTATTTTAACCATCTGGACTGCTTAGAAATTATTGCATTTTAGGCATTTTGCTTGTTAAACATTTTTATCTCTAGGCGATTTACAGCTTAGGCAATTTGCTGTGTAGACATTAATATTAGGCATTTTGCTTCGTAGACGAATTGAAAGTTAGACACTGATCATAAACCGACCTTTAGAGGTATAAGGAACAGGGTGTAAAGTTCACTCATACTCTATAGTAAAGGGAGGATCCTCCGACCAGACGGGTATTGTGTCTGGTGGGCAACTGCCCAACGGTTGATGTCGGGATGTTGTATAGCATATGCTAGTCGCGCGGTAAACTCTGATAGCGCGATGCAGGATTTGTGACGTCAGGTCTTTGATGCGTAGTTCGCATGTGGCGTTGTTGATACCGCCACATTATTTGAAAGTTTCTTGATATTTATCCTCTTCCTCTTAAATTAGGAAGTAGAAACAGGTTTATTAATTTAAATGTCAAAAGGTAACGAAGAGAAACCGTCTATAAGGAAAAAGTTGTCAAAAAAACTTAAGCAAAACACTCCACTGATTATTCAATTAAAAATCTTCAAACTAATGTGGGAATAAAAGAAAAAAATAATATTAAACTACATATAACTGTTAGCCGTGACTTTTTCTGTGTGATTATCATATTCTTAAAGAAAAGAAAGAAAAGGAAGAAAAAAGAAAAGAAAGAAAAGAAATAAAAGATAAAACAAAAAAGTTAAGAAAAGAAAGAATAATGTTTATTTGGTCGCAGTTCAAACACAAATAACAAAATAAAAAGTGAAAATAATGTTTTACAAGAATTGTGTGCCTCATATTGCGCCTCACAGCTGCGTCAAAAAGGTTCATTTCAGCATTAATGCCAGACTGATGCTGTCTGGCGCTGGTTTTCTAATGAACCTTTAAGGACAATTTCAGTGTCGGTTTTACACGGAGCGACTGCCTATCTGATCTTCAAAACCCAATTACTGGGTAAGATGATACCTCGATTCAACTGGTTGTCAGACACGTTTGATTACATTTAAGAACTCTCGTAGCAAGACTCGACTGTCTACTACAACTTTACTTCTAAGTAAAGTAGTCGAAATAAACCAGAGCAAGTAAAAAGTGGCAATGGGCCGGCCATATGAGAGTAGACGTGTTCTTGAGTGGAGACCGCAAATCGGCAAACGTTAGGTAGGATGCCCTCAGGCTAGGTGGAGTGACAATTTTCGCTGCTGGTACCAGCTGGATGATAGTTGCCGAGAACTGAGGGAAATCGTGAGTGATTGGAGAAGCCTATGTCCAGCAGTAGACTGATATAGGCTGATGATGAACTGTTCTTGGTTGACGTCATCTCTTCAATACCGACTGTCGCTGAAAACCAGCGCTATCGCTCTGTCTCGCATAGTACCACAGCATTATGCTGAGCGATGGCCGTTTTGCGTGAACATGACGCATAATTTCCCTCAACTTGTTCTTTTTTTGTGTTTGTGTTCTTTCTTTGTGTCATGTTTTTATCGCAAATAAACCTATTTTCTTTCTTTCTTTTCTTTTGTTCTTTGTAACTAAAATGTTCGCTTAAAACTTATTAAATTCGAAAGGAAAAAACGAGAAAAAATTCTACACTTCTTTCTAAAACGAACAAACATACAAACAGATTTACGTATACCACAAACATCAAAATAAAATAATAGCTATATTAAAATCGCGTTTATTAGCAACGGTCAGACGAACAGACAAAAAATATTCACTGAAAATAAAATCCGGTCATGCGCGAGTCGTCCATTAGACCGTGAACAGCTTTATTTGATTAATTAACTTCACACTTAATTACTGTATGTGAGATACAGAGATTTAAGATGTTTTCTGGTATGTTAGGAACCCGTGAGCAATGAACATTTGAATGAATGAACGAATGAATGAAACGCACCGACCCCAGCGTGGTTTGACCAGACTCGATTATTCTAATGAACCCAAAGATTCACACTAAACCCTGGAGCCTCATGTTTCATGGTGCTACAGAGACCATTGCATATCAAGGAGTAGACCGGGGGGCGCGATATTCATTTATTACACTAACATTTCTTTTTACAGGTGGGAACCCAATACAACAATGCAGTCACAATTTCCCCACTCAGAGACCTACTCGTATGTCCCAGTTCAAGCAATGCTACGCTAACCAGTCAAAAAACGGATAGTGAACAAACAAATCACACACTTTTAAAGGTTTTTAAATCCCAATAAACGCTACCGTACCCCAAAACTGTGGATTGAATCATCAAATTTTAGCTCTTCGTGTAACGAATCGCAATTAGTCGACTACCACTGATCTGCTGGCATTCTTTTAGTGTTTGTAAGATTACCTGGGGCTCTTTGTTTATTGGAGGGAAACGATATTGTGCGTCATAGTTCTTGAATCCTGTGGGGACTGGGTGGGAATGCTAATTATAAATGAGACCCGTTTCAAAACTTCCCCAGCTTTTTCCCGCGGCTCCGCCCGCGTGGATGACGGTTATCGCGTAAAATAGTAGCCTATGCCCTTCTTCATATCCCAGGCTATATCTCTGCTAAATTTCATGACGATCGGTTCAGCGGTTTAGGCGTGAAAACGTAACATACAGACAGACAGTTTGTCTGTCTGTTACGTTTACTGGATTGCAAGTTTGTTTAACAAATATAATTATTATCGATAATAAGTATTACTAGTATTTGGTTTATGTGGTTATTTTAATTAATAGATATCATGAGGTAATTAAATTATTTTATTTATATATATAAATTTTTATATTTCAATATTCATTTATATTTTTTATTATATCTATATTTTATTCATTTGTTTTGTTATGTGTAAGTGTATGAGTGTGTTTTGTGTAAGTATTATATATATTATATATTATTATTATGACGTTTATTTATTTTTTATCCATATCTAATACATTTTTAAATATTTCTTAAAAAATATATAAAAAAACATTTAAAAATATAAAAAATTGTGGTCCGCCGGTGTCGGGCTGCTCCCGACACCGGCGGACCACAATTTTTTATATATATTTTTTTTTACCTCCGCACAATGCGAGCCGTATCAAGGAGTACTGCCTTCTGAATCAGGCCCTTGATCCAACCGTCTAACGAAAGCCTCGAGAGATGTTGATCAAGGCTTTTGGCCATATTATTATTATTATTATTATTGTATATTAGTCCTTAATTTAATGATGTTACTGAAACAGTTACTTTTATGACAACATCAAGTTACTTACTACACTTTTAAGAACCTACACAGAATGTCCCCATAGCAATAATATTTCATCCCTAACATTGCCACCATTAATTTAAGAACGTGCTAGAATTCACCATTTCGGGATTTACACTATTCCTAAGACCGGTGACAGGAAATTGTAACAATAAATGTATAATGTGCGATATTACCGAACATCTGTTGTTAATAAAAACTTTATCACTTGTAAAAATATATCAATTTCGTAGTCTGCAAAGATAACCAGCGCTGCAACACTTATTTTTAAACAATTGCCTAAGTTACTTCTTATAATCTCAGCTATTTGTCAGTTAAGGTCCCGTCAAAATCGGTCCAGTCGTTTCTGACATTAGCCGGAACAAATGATATTTTTTTTTTTTTTTTCTTGTTATTAGTATTGAATAATACTTGATCTGACCGGACTGTCCTGAGTTTGAAACCCAAGTCAAGCAAATGTCATTGCGTTTTTCATTCAGGAAATTCTAAAAGTTTTTTTGTCTTAATTCTATTCCTAATAAACTCAAACTCAAAGCATTTATTTGAATTAAACCATTTACAGGCACTTTTGAACTGTCAAAGAGACGGTCAGTTAGTCAGAAAGTTGAAGCTAGATGCCCATTCCAATACGTAGATCACTATGGAGAAGAACAGGCAAGAAACTCCAAGGTCACTCTTTTAAATCAAGATATTACAAAATCCTGGGTACATTAGTCTTGTTGCATCTATATGTGAGACAATGTAAAAACTAATAAATCAATTCAAAATATAAAATTACAAATTAAAAATAAGCCCTGGCAGTCAAGAGATGACCAGTCCCAACTGACGGCGCCCGTTCACAAACATGACGCATGGATCAGCACCATCCAGCTCAACCATTTTGTAGGGTTAATATATTTTTTTTTTTCAGGTTGGCAGTATCGTTCGATTGATTTATTTTTTGTTCCTTAGGCAAAAGATAACCCCAGGAAAAAAAAAAAGGTTTGTTGACAAAACTTCAGCGACGAGGCGCTACTGTTTTTTTTTTTCTTTGTTTGTTTGTGTGAATTGTAATAGTCGTAACAGTTTAAAAACAAAAAATGTATTTGTGACTTTATTCTCTAAACATCACTTCGAAATTCAAGCGTGTCTCGTTGTGAAACAGCGATAGGTTCTTCGAGCGTGCATTTTTGTTCTAGAGGTGGCAGCTGGGCGCGAATAAACTGTGCCGTGAATTTCGTTAATTTTGGGTTGAAAATTATATGTTTTACGATATTAACAATGTTAAACCCGACTGTACATTACATCATCATAGACGTTTATTTTGATGTGATTTTCAATACATAATGTGGTATAATATTGAAATAAAATGATTTTAATCTACAAAATAAGGGTGTTTGGATTTTTTATTCTATCGAGCGACCTTTATCCAATTATGTAACGAGTACCCGACGTACCTACAAAATGGTCTCAAAAACAACATATCATTTTTTCACGTGTTTAATCATTACCGTTTCTAAATAAAATGACATTTCCTAGAGGTTAACTTGAAGAACCTCGCCTTAAAAACAAATGAGTTCGCTTTCGAATGGGGGTATCGTTTTTTGCTCGCCAGATGGCGCCACTGGCGAGTAAGGTCCTATCAGTACTTTTATTTGATATGTTTTGGATATGTTCAAGTACTTCATATAATGTATATTTTATTACATTTTAAAACACCAAATTAATATTTACATTATAATGTTTCTAAAATTGGCAAGTATGAAGCAGACAAATATTATTCTTCCTCCAAATGTTACCAAATTAGATCCTAAGTTACTTAAAATCTTAAGGCATCATTAATTAGGAATGTCACAATCTATACAATTATGAAAGAAAAGAAAGAAAGAAAAAGTATTTATTGTGACTCGCACAGGAAGATCACAAACTAATAAATACACAAGCATGCATGCATAATTAGTAACTATTTGCGATAGAAAATCCCGCAAACAGTAAACGTTCAGTTTCACATTTGACATTTCTAGAGACCTCACTCTACACTAGCGCCCCTAGCGGCGAATTCAACCACGATAGTCCTCATCGTGTGCGCTCACTGGAGTAAGTTTCTAAGCAGGGTTCGAAAAAATCCGATTTTTATAATAAATATCAAAAATGCGATTTTTTTATATATATCGGATATACAGGGTGAAATTGAATTCATGGGCATCCTCTTAAGGGGTCATTTTACTCGTCATTATGAACAACTTTCACTATGGGACTAACTCTGAAATCTCGAAAGAAAAAAATCTGCTGTTTCCTACATTTTGACGAGCTATGCGAACATACATGTAGGGAACAGCTAACAATTTTTTTGCGATTTCAGGTTTGGTCCCATAGTGAAAGTTGTTCATAATAATGAGTATAACGACCCTATATGAGGATGCCCATGAATTCAATTTCACCCTGTATATCTAGGCCAAAGAAAAGAAGCAAATTTCATTCAGTAAGGGGATTAAACACTTAAAAATGTGAAAGGAATTTGTAAAATAATATAAGTGTCAAATTACCACATTTTTTATTTTAAAAAAGTAACTAAAGAATTTGTGTTTATTTGAGAAATATTTTTTAATGAATACTTTAAAAAAGCAAGTAGTACCTATTATTATAATAATCTTCATTTGTTTGTGAGATCAACTAATTTTAATAATAATTTTTAATCATAAAAAGTAAAAAGTAAATTATTCTGAATTGTAGCTTTTCGCTACGTGTTGCCAGGGTAAACATTAATCTCTAAAAATTTTAGTTCAGAAGACAGGAAAAAATAAATTGATATATATCAAGATAAAAATAAATTGATATATATCGTGATATATATCCGCTGATATATATCGGCGAACCCTGGTTCTAAGTGAACTTTACAGAATAACAGTAACTTTTAATACCCAAATTCAGACGGGTATAAAAACCGATAAGTAGGTATAGATAATATTATGATGTCGTTTACAAAACAAACTTTCAGTCATAAAAATAATGCCACATAAACTCCAAAGAATCCATTTTATGTTCAAGTATATGAGCCATATGTTAAAGTTAGGTACAATGTTTTTTTTATGTGATGGGCTAATAAGCCGATCCGGCCCACCTAACAGAAAGTAGTTACCGACGCTTATAGCACATGAGTAAAGAAACGGAACAGAGTCAAAGCTTCATACAACCCCGCTATGATAGGTACACTCCTAAAAGCATGAGGCGCGTGTGTGAGTAGCACTAGCGGCTTCGTCGCATATGAAAAGAAACCGGTTTAGGGTAAAAGTGGGATGGTTGCCCCACATTTTGATATTGATTTTTTTTTCCTAGAAAATAAAATATATTTAAACAGATTTTTCAATAGAATCGTACATTGGCCTATTATTTATTATATTTTAAAAATAAATTTAATGCAGCTATCGCTTGTATAATTTTTTTTTAAAAAAATTACAGCACTAGTTCTGAGTATAGATGCCTCTTATATGGGTTAGATGCCCCGATGCTGTTGTCACTATGAGGATAGTTGCCCTTAAGTATAAATCAAAGCATATTTATAATTGGCAAGTTTTATTTTAATATTTAGCAATGGCACATTACACTTTGGTTTTAATTTTCATATTCTTACATTAAACAGCTTCAGAAAAAAAAATCTTTTTCACTTTGGTTTATTCTACTTCTTCACTTTGATATATTCTACTTCTTCACTTTGATATATTGTACTTCTTCACTTTGGTTTATTTTACTTCTTCACTTTGGTTTGAATTTTCATATTTTTTGTTGTTACATAAAAAAAAGTACTTCTTTAGTTTATTTTACTTCTTCACTTTGTTTTAATTTTCATATTCTTAGTTCTTACATCAATCAGCTTCAAAAAAAAAAATTACCTCTTCATTTAACTTTGTTTTCTTTCTCACTTTGGTAAATGATAAATGATAAATGATTTTATTTCTGTAAGTAGGTTTTTACAAACACTTTTACACGTCAATCATATTTTAAAACTAGATGAGGTCGGCATTTCGTATCTGACTACTCTGAGAAGAAAGACCGAAACAAACTCAGAGGTCACAGTCTCTTTTAAAGTCCAGACATAATCTTGGTCAAATCATGTGAAGACCATGTAGACTGGTGTCTGAAATGGTCTTTTGAAGAAAGAACCACACAGATTGAGTGGACCTGTCCATTCAGTGCACGCAAATGCGTGCACTGAATGGACAGGTCCACTCAATCGAAATCCTTATGTTCTGAGTTGAGCTGCACGATTACTGACAAATGTCAGTAATCGTGCAGCTCAACTCAGAACATAAGGAGCTCAACGATTCGACGAACAATACCAAAGAAAGGACATTTGGGCAGGCCGCATAAATTACTCAAACTGCCATACCATGAACAGGAAAAAAAAATATATACCTATATACTGAGAAGGAAAAAAAAATGGTATATTTACTTCTTCACTTTGGTTTATTTTACTTCTTCACTCTGGTTTTAATTTTCATATTTTTAGTTCTTACATTAATCAGTTTCAGAAAAAAAAGTAATTCTACGGTTCAGTCTGCGTTGTTATTTTCGTATTCATTCTTTTAATCCTACCGCATTCATTGCAATAGTCGCCGTACATGGTACAATCCTCATGTAGCCAAGTTCCCTACAGCATTACAGCAAGCTATTACCGATAGAGTTTCACCTTTTTCACCAGAAGTAATAGAATGGACTACTCTTGCGCCTCTTGTAGCAATAACTTTTCCCGTAGAGTTATTTAACTGGACACCTGTCTCATCTATATTGTAAATCCTATCCGGTTTATCCAGCAAATCATGCTCTGTCATCACTTTAAGCAGTAGTTCAAACATTTTGTTAACTTCATCTCGATTTAATCCCTGTGCTCTTGCAACTGATAAGCCTTCTGCCTGACGAATACTTAGCTCTGTATTACGTTCTAAAAATGATCTTAACCAATGCGGCCCAGCCTTTCGAGTTTCCTTATCAAAATTGGTTTCTTTACCCAGTTTCTCAGCGAACTCGAATGCCAATCTTCGTATCATGTCTCGGGTTGGAGGGAAACCAGCTTTTTCTAATTTCTGTATGTGGCTCACCAAACGTTTTTCGTTTGCAAAATCAAGAAGTGGGTGTTTTCCTATAAAAAAAAAACAATGTTAGGAATAATATGATGATTTCATTACTTGGGTTAACTTAAATTTGATCATAGAACTTTCTTACCTAATGTCTGTTTTTCAGTATTTTTGTTTGCGAATCTTCTCCTTAATGTTCTCGATGGAATCCCATATCTACGAGATATTTCGTTGATACCAAGAATGCCTCTCGAAATTTCATCCATTGCAGCTATTAATGCCTCTTGCGTCCATTCAGCTCGTGGACGAACTCCAACCTTTCTTATATATTTGCGAGGCATTTCTGAAAAGAAAAAATGGGAACATGCACAACGCAACACAACAGCACAACATCAACTTAAGCCATAGGGGATAGATGCCCCTAAGGGCATCTACACTCATAAAAAATGAGGCGTCTATCCTTTTCAATAGGGATAGATGCCCTAATAAAAAATAAAAAATCCCTTTACAAAAATGACAAAACTTTTTATTGACGGTAATATTCAAACTATACACTTGCAAATAACAATACAATAATATCACTTACCTTTGAAAATCAAAAGTTCCACGCGTTTGTAAAACAATTGAATCCGTAATCCGCAATCTTTGTGAGCAAGCCCCTCGAACTTTCTCCATGAACACACAACACGTCCGATCAGAGCGGTTGCCGCTTGCACACTAGCGGGGTGGGGGGTGTTCTTTGCTTATAAGTATTAACTGCGACAATAATACGTTTACAACTCACAATTTGAATTTTGGGGCATCTATCCTCCAAGGGCAACTATCCCACTTTTACCCTATACCGGCTCGGCCAGTTGAATCGGTCACGGCTACGCGTAAGCGTCGCACGTCATATTTGTTTACGTTTCACGTTTTAATTTAATAAAGAATTGTGTTTTAATATAAAAAGTGCAAATATGGTTTACTGTACTGTGTGCTGTGAACAATAGGAATTAAAACATTATTTTTGAATGACTGAACTTGATTATTATTTATTATTTTTAATTTGTAGTAGAAAGGTAGGTACCTAGGTACCTCATACCTCAACATCGAAAGAAAACTCAACCCAATAGTGCAAAAAAGTTTTGGTATTGATTGTAAATCGTTTAGTGGTTTTTTTAGTAAGTCGCACAGAATTGGTACACACGGCTACATATCAAACTATACATTTCCAGAATAAGCTGACTTCTCATTAATCGGAAATTCTATACAATACGAGATCAGCTTATACTGGGAATTTATAGTTTGATGTGTAGCCGTGTGTACCTACCTACCTCGTAAACGGTGCATTCAAGAACGAAATAACGACAATTTGAGAACTTTTTTTTTACAATTCATTTCAGATGATTGGTATTTATAATTTTAAATACATAGGTAAGTAAGAGCTACCAACCTAGTGATTGAACAATTATGTTTATAAATTGAAACACGTAAGCTGATTAACGTTCTGTTTATTTCGTTTTATCCTCCATTTAGAAGCTTTGTCTCTGTTCCGTTTCTTTACTCTGTGCCAATAGATGGTATTGCAGGTGTAATACCTTAGAATATACAAACCTTTGATACAAAGTTGAAATGTCTGATGTACCTGTAATGTCACTGGCACCCTGCAAACGGAGACACAGCAAGGCTTGACGGAAGGTATCAAACAATCATAATCGAAAGTCATTTATTAGGCTGAGAATCAGCACTTTTCGAACGTCAAAATGACATAAGACAGTCGATTTATTCCTTTCTAATACCAAAAACTAATACCACTATGTATGTTTTTCAACAAATTTGATGAAACAAATATCAGTGGTATTCGTTTTTGGTATTAGAATGGAAATAAACCAGACAGTCCCCCAAAACGTCCGCCCTTCACCACTTCCTAGTGCTTTAGCTGGAAAGATGAAGTGGAGCAACAAACTCCCCAGCAGCACAGCTATCTGTTATGTTAGTAGAACTTGACTCTATACAATAAATCAATCTGACTAGCCTTTTCCCAGCAATGTTGGGGTTGGCTTCCAGTCTAACCACTGGATGCAGCTGACTACCAGTATCTTACATGGAGTCAGTCACTCCATGTAAGATACTGGTATATCTGACTTCCACAACCCAGTAGCTAGGTAATACGATATCCCTTGGTAAGATTGGTTGTCAGACTTTCGGGATTCTGACGACCCGTAACGACTGTCAAAGATCCACGAATACAGCTGCGACCAACGGCTTAACGAGATTTCCGAGGCACGGAGGAGTCTCGGTATGTAAAGATGGTCACCCATCCACGGACCAACCCTGGCAAGCGTAGCTTAACCTGATACATCGACCCGTGTGGCTGTTATTACTTAGCCACGAGAATATTAATAGTAATGGCGGTAGCGCCTTTTTCCTAAAGGGCTCCATTACAACAAAAAAGCTTCCAGAACAACATTTAATTGACTCGTCATCCTAGACAAACTGTCCTTCACAAAAAAAAAAACACAACAAACGAAAAAACAACACTTAACACCCACCCATCCCTTTCTAAACCTTGCCAACTGACACTTAACCTAACAATATTTATCCACTTTTTCATTACCAACCCACTTGTCCACTAAAAGTATGACACGTGGTTCTAAAAACAAAAAAAAAACGTCATTTTAATCCCTTGCGCGTGAGTCACTATGCCACCCAAAGAGTGAACTAGCGCTATCTCTGTTTCGCGAATAGCGGTGTCTCCCTCGCACACTCGTTTTTTTCTCCATTGAAGAGTTCGCTGTCAAAATAAGGATTATAAAAGAAGTTGGGATGGCGTTATGTAAGAGTTTTTTCTAAGATTTCAGCTAAAATAAGTCTATGGGAGTCATTGGCAGAATCACCAATACAAGTTCAAGTTCATGATAAATTATTTTATTTCTGTAAGTAGGTGTGTATAAAAACTTTATACATTAATCATATTTTAAAACTAGATGGGTTCGGCGCGGCGTTTCCGAAAACACTCAGAGGTCACAATCTCTTTTAAAGTCCAAACATAATCTTGGTCAGATCATGTAAGGTCCATGAAGATTGGTGTCTGAGATAGTCTTTTTAGAAAAGAACTAGAGATGTAACGATACATGAATTTGCCGATACGATATCGGCGATATCGATACTGATACCAATATCGATGGCTTAGTAGTTAATACACCCAGTAAATAAAGAATAATGTACTTCATATGCATAAAACTTACTTATGTTAAATAGAATAAATAGACACTCGATTTTGTAAATGAGACAAAAATTGAAATTAAAAATAATGAAAAATGGCTAATCACAATTAAAAAATATATATATTTAGGTAATTATCAAGCAATCAAATCAAAAGATAAATATTAATAATCAAAGTTCACTTTAGGAAGATTTTTGTTAAGGAAACAAAATTTATTCAAATTACTAGCAGATAATCTGTTGCGCAAATCATTTTGTATGCGCGTCGTTCTTTTCGCGTACTTTTCAAACCGTGATATCGGCAGTAGGTATTTAAATCGGCGATGCCGATATATCGACCGATATATCGGTATCGGTAGAGAGGCGATAGAGAGGCACGATCGGCTTAAGAGTTCGGCTTGTGACGCAATGTTTTCATAAGATGTTATCACGTAAAATTATCGTCCGGAAACCGACTTTACAGACAACCAATTTTTTATGAATAAACAATTTTTCTCTCTTTCTTTCTTTCTTTCTAAGAAATAGCGCGGGCGATGAGATGCGACGAGGTGGGTCGGGGAAACAAGACGCGGACGAAGTCACGGGCAATAGCTACTTAACTATAATACTATGTAGTTAATGCCAACACGATAACAGTAGGTATTAATTTCTCCTAAGCTATGTCACATAACGCCATCCCGCGTGGCATTTACAAAAAAATAAAACCACGAGAATGTTGTGAGTGATGACTTAATTTTTAGAACCACCGGTAACCGGACACTGTACACGCGCGAGACATATTGTCATCATACAGAGTAGTAGAGGATTAGAAGGCAAATAACAGCAAGAATGGATTATCATTGTCATGTTGTAATTTTTGATTTGACAAAACATTTTGGCTATAATTGAGCAATTGCTGAAGAGCCAAGATTGCGTGTACGTGTACGTACTGCAACGGCATTTAGGTTGATCCAATATAAATTCTTGGGATCGAAAACCAAGTCAGTACGTAACTGTTTTCATTGCAAATAATTAATTCTAAATTCTAAATCCATGATACTATTTACTTATATCATATCATTATTAATAAAGCAAAGATTCAATTTACTACGTGTGATGCCCTAGCTTATATTAATTTCATAATTTTGCATACAAGGGAAATTCCTTTCTTAATTGAACCACCTGCCGACTTACTTGTTTGGCGCTAAAAATATATTATTACACTAGCACTATACGAGTATATTTGCTATTTGCCAGTGAAAGTCCCGATAAAATCGGTTTAGCCGTTTCGGAGATTAGCCGGGACAAACCGAAAGACAACATTTTTTTTTTTTATTAGGTACATTATTTACTTCCATATGCATTTAGTTAAAAGCTGTTATTTTGACATTACTTCAATTTAATTTATTTGTTTAGATTTTGTACACAAGGAAAATTGCTTTAGTAATTGAACCGCTTGCTGACTTACATATTCGGCGCTAAAATTATATTATAACAGACGAACTACCGTCTTCTTCTTCCATTCCTGGTCCCGTTATTTGGGGTCGGGTCTCTTTACTTTCCTGCGCCAAGACGAACGGTCTTGGGTTGTCGCATCGGGCAATTGAGCTTTCTTGACGTCTCTCGCGACATTGGACCACCAAGACACAAAAAAAAAGTAAAAAAAAGTCATTGGCGGGCGGCCTCTACCTCTTTTTGTTTCCGGTAAATTTAGAGCTATTTGAACCACATGATCCTCACTGCGTCTTTTAATGTGTCCATACCATATTATGTAGTTTTCTGTCATTTTGTCTGTGATAGGTATACGAACTACCTAGCCTATTTAATATCTCAAGTCTCTCGCGACATTGGACCACTAAGTCATTGGCAGGCGGCCTTTAGCTCTTTTTGTTTCCGGTAAATTTAGAGCTATTTGAACCACATGATCCTCACTGTGTCTTTTAATGTGTCCATACCATCTTAGGCGGTTTTCTGTCATTTTGTCTGTGAAAGCTATACGATCTACCTAGCCTATTTAATATCTCAAGCCATCAGTAACAGTCTATCTTCCTGAGAAAAACCACTCTCGCCTGTAGGTGTACCTATCCTGTAACCCAACCTCGTGATATATTGTCTCTTCACACTAGCCTAAGACTTATAGCCTAGCTTTAAATTAAAAGCAAAATGATGGATATAGCCAACTCAGTTGATGAAAATTAATAGCCTATACTTTTTTAGCATCAAACTTTTTTTTTTTTTCATATAAAGCTTATTCGGTGTGGTCTTCGAAAAAAATATAAGTGTCGTAGTATTGTGTTTCAGATAGATTGACAGTTGTATTTATTTTGATGGCAACACTGAATTTGCGTTGGTTTTTTTAAGGTTGCCAGAGGTCAGATGACTTTTAGGAAACCAGACAAAGGCTTAAAAAATCTTAAAGAAATGAGGGTATTGCGTCAGTAAGGAGTGGCCTCTACAGGCTGGCAGTGACATCGACGTGCAATTTGTTAACATGGATTCAGTACGGACGGCACGGTTGGCGCTGCGGTTAAGCGATTGACAGCTGCGCTGCGTATAGCGGAACGGAACACGGAACAAATATTTGCATGACTGATGTGTTGGCTCATTCGATTCCCTACAAAATGGTTGAGCTGGATGGTGCTGATCCATGCGTCCATGCGTTCGTGAACGGGCGCCGTCAGTTGGGATAAGTCATCTCTTGACTGCCAGGGCTTATTTTTAATTTGTCATTTTATATTTTGAATTGTTTTATAAGTTTTTACATTGTCTCACATATAGAAGCAACAAGAATAATGTACACAGGATTTTGTAATATCTTGATTTAACAGAGTGTCCTTGGAGTTTCTTGCCCGTTCTTCTCCATAGTGATCTACGTATTGGAATGGGCATCTAGCTTCAATTTTCTGACTAACTGACCGTCTCTTTAACAATTCATAAGTGCCTGTTAATGGTTTAATTGAAATAAATGCTTTGAGTTTGAGTTTGAGAGAAGGTTTTGATGAGTAGTTGTTCCGGGTCTGGCTGTTGGTGTATGTGAGTTTTAATGTTTGTAAACGCACCCACAATACAGGAGACATTCCTAGTGTGGGGCAAAGTAAAAACATAAGTAAGTACTTACTTACATGATTCTGAACAGTGTTTAAATTTTTCCTCGGTTATTAACCACTCAAGGTCACTGGCATATATCTGCGTCTTAACTGTGAGTATTTACATATTATATGTATTTATATATTTTAACTTTATTATAGTGGTAGTATATTTTAATTTAAGACTTCAAATATTCATAATTTTCTCTTCTTGTTCTCACACACTATTGTCTACATTTCTTTTTCTTTTCTCCTTTCGCAGATCAGCTGGAAGGAATTTCTTAAGAAATAAACAGTACCTATGTACTCAAATTATAATTATGTCGTATCTCTATGTATTTTACTGTGTGTACACACGGCTATATATCAAGCTATATATTCCAGTATAAGCTGATCTCTCATTACATTGAAATCCTATACAATGCGCGACCAGCTTAAACTAGTTTTGTATAGCTTGATATTATGTAGCCGTGTGGACATAAATAATAAAAAAAAGAAATGCGTTTCCATACATTTAGACCGCGTAGGTATTGCACTTTTTGATGAAATAAACCTTTTTTTTTAGGTAACACTAAAAATGTCTAGGCTAGGTGATCACCACATGTTTTGAATAGCAGACTAGAAAACACTCTTCTTTCATACAAAAACACCATTCAATCAATCTACTTTTCCCTAAAAATTCTAGGGTCGGCTTCCAGTCTAGCAGCTGAATACCAGGATTTTACATGGAGCGACTACCAATCTGACTTCCACAACCCAGTTACTGAGTAAAACGATACTGGTTGTGAGACTTTTGGGCTTCTAACTACCCGCAACGATTATCAAAGATCTACGAATGACAGCCGGGACCGACGGCTTAACGTACACATACAAAAACACCAATATCAAAACAAATATTTAACAAATGACTCACGAAATCACTACTTAAGATATAAAAGAAATAAAAATAAAAAAACAGCCAGTAGCTAACACCTCTAAACCATTAAACTATCATCCTCATCCATCATGGACGAAAATGCTATTTTGACATCTGTCAAATTTTTTCATCATGGCGGCGACTTTGACGGCGCGCATTTGGTAGCCAACATATAAGATGTAATGGCATTAATAAGTCTTAATGGGTTTGTATTTGAAGATAGTTTACAAAGTAGGTTGTAGGTTTAAGACCTGTCGGTCTATTATGTCGTCTAAAGGTTGTCTGTAAAAGATCGCTTTTAGCGATAAGACCTCCCATTGTGACACCCTATGTAACAGTTCTACATTTATAACTGTAATTTTTATGGTGTGCATAATAAAGAGTATTCTATCTAACATATGTAAAAAAAATACCGTGAAAACTTAGGTGCAGTGGTCTAGAAGTGAGTTGTCATTCCACCTAATGCTAGGGATTAACACCATTGTCAGCTCACTCCAAGACCACTTCACCTAAGCTATCTCGTTGAGATTTTTACAGAAAAATCGGCTGATAGTATGGAGAAGACTGCCTCCTTGATCTAGTGGTGGTAAGCTGAAATTTTCGAGCGATCCTGGACTCTTGGGTTCTATTTCCAGGGTTTAGTTTTTGCTTACGTATAATTTTCATTGTATTTGTAGTATATTGGCGTGTGCTAGCTAACTTAAAACAAAATAATAATTTAATTTACTGTTCTGTGTCTCGTAATGTTAATTACTTTACATACCTACTATTGTATAGAATAAAGTTTATCTATTTGAACAGACAGCTGTGATACTGGGGAGTTTGTTGCGCCACTTCTTCTTCCCAGCTAAAGCACTAGGAAGTGGCGAAGGGTTTGGCGTTTTTGGGGACAAACTTATGTAATTTTTACGTTCGTTATGTGGTGATTCTCAACCCAATCTGAATAAATTACTTTTGATTTTTATTTTGTTATTATGTTTTTCTAACAGGAATTTCCCAGTAGCAAACTGGAGTATGGATTTGTGCACGATCGATGGCAATTATAGACTATGAACACATTGACATGGTACTTAAGGCAACGATAACAGACTTTTAATGATTTTACACTGAAGATCACGTCTAAACTAGTAGTGTTAATGATTTGGAAAAAATATATGTTAAATAAGAGCATTTTCTCAATAACTTAATATATGAATATTTTAGATTATGTGTATATTACATGGTGAAATTAATTTGTAAAGTTATGTCTAACGCGGATAAAAAACTGAGAATCACGCAAAAGCTATCAAGCGTATTTTTCTGAAACCTTCACCTTTTTAAAGATAATTTAATTATTGATCTTTTATTGTACGTGTTTTATTAAAATACCTTTTGTTTTATGTATAATAAATTAATAATGTGTCTTATTTGGGACAGCGCTACTGGATGGGCCATTCCTATTACTGGCTGGACGTACGACGCGTTGCTTGAGCTCAGTACAGAACACGCATGCTAACCACTCAAGGTCACTGGCATATATTTGGGCCTTAAACATGGCTAGTGAAATGTGGGTGTATTATTCCTACATCTCTGTCTTACTCTTCGAAGAATATAAGCATGATGTTATGTTATTATTACTCGCACAATACCTATTTGATCAACATTGCTATTTTTAATTCCCTTTTTAAATAGATCAAGTATGGCGCATGTCAAGAAACCATATCACATTCAATTGTGATCCATTTAGCCACTAAACGAGGCGCCAACAAAAATGGATGAATTTTATTTTAAGTCTTCAATCGCGGTGTGTGGCCCGAGATATTAAATTTTATTGATATAAAACATTTTTATATGTTAAGGAAATTGTCCAGTTGGAGATATGAGATATAAAAGGTTATTAGTTAGCTATGCTTTGATAAAGATGAAAGGAAGTGAGATAAGATATATTTTATTAACTGTTTTTCAGGTTGTTAAAACACCTTAAGTATTGGCTACTCATGATACGAGAATAGCTCTCGTTTATGGTTAAAAGATGAGCTTATACGTGTGGTTTAGCGGTGTATGGATTGTAAAATGAAAACCTATTTAAACCAAATGACATGATTGCCATCATCATGTCATTTGGTTTAAATAGGTTTTCATTTTAATATTATTATTTTTTTAATCTTTTTTATAGATTATTTTCTATTTTGTGAATGTGACAACGTTGTAGGCCTAGTAGAGTGTAGATTTGTTGGCACTTTTCTATTTTGTTAAGTACCTGGTAATTGTTGAAAGGCCTACATTGTCCATACCTATTAACACTGTTATTTGAAAATATTGTAAAAGCCAATAGGCCGGTTTTTTTCGTACAAATTTGAACTTTAAGAAAAGACTATATTTTTTATGATCTATTTACAAATGTATAGTTTTCAGATTTTTCCCTGTATTTGTAGTATAAGAAGATATTACTTGCCGAATTTCATAGTTCTAGGTCAACGGAAAGTACCGTATAAATTTTGATTCCCTTGAGAGTGTCGAAATATATACGTTTTTGGGGCATAAACGGCCGTATCTTTTTTTATGTTAACTTAGAAGTTTGATTTTTTCACAGCTTCAAGGGACTGTAGACTTGAGAATATGGTTTTAATTTCAACTCGATACCTTTAAGCTTTCTCGAGATAAAGGGTCATGACAGACAGACGGAAAACAAAGTGATCCTGTAAGGGTTCAGTTTTTTTTTTTTTTCTTTTCCGGAACTCTAAAAAGTCAGAAAGAAAACGGATTCTGAAAATTCTTTTTGCATTTGATAGCCCAATTATTGAGGAAGATTTTTGTTTTAGCGTAGTAACACTGATGGGTTATTGGTAAGAAAAGAAACACTTTTGTAAGATTAGTACAGATTTAATTAATCTCGCATTTTTAACACCATACTGCGATGGCCAACCCGCCTGCCAAGCGTGGCGATTATGGCAAATTCCCCCCTTTTGGGGGAGGCCTATGTCCAGCAGTTGATGTCTTTCGGCTGAAATGATGATGTATTAATCTCGACACATAGCAGCTAGTTAACATGAGAGCGGGTACAGACATATTCTTGCTAGTGCCTTTTGTGATTTCTTTTCTTCGCATTTTCCGCTGTTCTCGACGCAATCCCACAAATCTTCATCAACTAAAATCATTTTCATTAGGAATTTCCATTTTCCGTAATTCTCTATTCCACGTTATTTATCGTGTACATTTTGAATTAGTAAAGATGACGCACCTGATGTATTAGACGCCGGGTATCCGCTAGTTGGATAGGTAAGTATAAGTATAGACTTAAGCTCAAGTGGCATACTGCTTGGAAGCGCACTAAATGTACAGTAGCCCGTATGAATTTTTCAGATTTGAGAGCTAGCCTTAAAACACGGGTGGCACTTGCTTATGCATCATATACCAAAATGATTGAAAATAATCTAAGAGCCAATCCACGTGATTTCTGGCAACATATAGCCAGTTTACGCTCAAAAGGTGGTTTTGAGCCGAGTGTTACCTACAACGGCAAAAAATTTGCAGGTGTTCATGCGGCTGATGCCTTCGCTGATTTCTTTGTTAGCGTTTATCTTCCCGATGTTCCGCAACTTGATGTTGAAAAGGCTTCCCATTGTGATACTAATGTTAGCAGTAATTATGTAAATATATTTAAATTCACTCCTCAGGATGTCATGTCAGGAATAGGTAAACTCAAGCTTAGTAGTTCAGTAGGGCCGGACAGCATTCCTCCAGAAATTTTGAAAACTTGTAAAAAACACTTTTGCTTGCCTCTATTTCATATTTTTAATCTATCATTAAAAACCGGAATATACCCACCACAATGGAAGATTTCAAGGGTCACTCCTATTCCCAAGAGTTTGAATAAAACATTAGTAGAAGAATTCCGTCCCATTGCCATTTTGTCATCACCAGCTAAAGTTTTTGAAAACATACTACATAACTATATTTATTTCCAAGTTGAAAAGTATCTGTGTAATGAACAACATGGTTTCAGAGCAAAAAGATCAGTAAATACTAACCTTCTTACCCTAGTAGATTACATATCTAAACGATTAGACCGTGGGGGTCAGGTCGATGTCTTGTACTTTGACTTCCGGAAAGCGTTTGATAGGGTCAATAATGATATTCTGCTGGCAAAGCTATGTGCCATCGGATTTCCCCCAGGGCTGTTACAGCTCCTCGCTGACTATCTTCGCGATCGTCGGCAGTTTGTCAGACTGGGCCTTTATGAATCCCAGCCCTATCATACGCGTTCCGGAGTCAGTCAAGGATCAATTTTGGGACCGCTTCTCTTCTTGATAATGATTAATGATCTTCCTTCAGTTATTCATCACGCCAGAAGTTTATTATACGCAGATGATTTAAAACTATTTTCCGAAATTAATTCTGAAGTCGATAGTCTGGCACTGCAGCGTGATATTGAGGCGATAGCGGAGTGGGGTGTGAAGAACAAAATGGAATTTAATTCTTCCAAATGCTTCGTCATGAGTTTTACTCGAGCACGAAACCCTATCACCTTTACTTATAAAATGAATGGTAGCGCTATTAATAGAACATCTGGAATGAAGGATCTAGGTGTCACATTTGACAACAAGCTAACGTTTCATGATCACATGGCAACGGTAGCAAAAGATTCATTTAGGCGATTAGGTTTCGTTCTGCGCAATGCTAAAGATTTTAGCAACACCAGCGCTATTAAATCTATTTTTAATGTACTGGTTCGTACCAAACTGGAGTCCAGTGCATGCGTCTGGAACCCGCACGAAAAGAAGTACACTTTACTCTTAGAAAAGGTACAAAAAGCTTATCTTAGGTATCTATATAAACGTTTGAATGGATATTATCCTTTTATGTATCCCTCGAACTTTCTTTTAGGCTGTTTAGGTTATAACTCTCTCGAGGTTAGAAGAAAAAATGACCAAATTATTAATATGTGTAAGATCCTTCAAGGAAAAACAGATGCTCCTGAATTGCATGACGAACTGTCCCATCTTTTTGCTCCGATGAACTATAACCGTAGCAGGAGGCACAGATTGTTCGCCGTGCCTTGGAGTCGAACCGTCGCTCGAGCCCAGTCTCCTGTCCCTCGCACGCTCTCTACGCTCAACGCTCTCTTGGACGCTAAGCCTCACTGTGATGTGTTCGCGGATGAATGGAAGAAGATCTTGTCAACATGTCTGGAGTATTGTGAGATGAGCGTATGACTGTCGAGTAGCTGTATTCTTTTGTTTTTTTTTTGGACTAATATAATGTGTTGTATCTTTAACTAATGTAATTGGCCTTGGCCGTTTTATGTTAAAGTAAAATAAATAAATAAAATAAATAAATAAAATAATGTCGCCAAGATATGAGATAGATAGATAGATAAAACATTTATTCAGTGCACACAAAAGACATAGCACAACACACAAGAAAAAACATAATGAATATTATAAAACAGGGTGCCAATATACATACAGAAATTGTGTGATATTATGACATAATTCGATTTTTGGATAACAAATATACAAGGTGCGGAGTGCGTCTCAAGGTTGCACCAAATGGGAGTCCAGCTCAGCATGTGTCAGGCAGATATACTTGACGCTGATATTCTGCTGGATCCCTGCAGTGACATACGGACGTCGAGGCGATGACGATATAAAATTGGTGTTATGCTTGTGACAGGCGTTGATTATGCAAGTATACCCGCAACTATGGAATCTACAGTAAGTTTCGCATTAAGAAACGTTCTTGTTCGTTGATGTGTTGATTGTGTTTAGATTACTTGATTATTAATAGTTATAAATATGAACCAAAGCCTTTTTGTAATGACATGCTGCAACAATCAACAAACATGCTTCTTCAAACTAATAACCCAACTATCGCTTAGCTTCATACTGTGAGCAGTACTTTACTCAGTATATTTATTTCTGGTGTTGCCCCGCTATAAATCATATCTGTATGTGTGACACTGCTCGATGCTGTCATGCCGCCGCGATGAAAATATAGTGTTGCCAGCGTTGTAGATGCAAAAGGAAATAAATTGCCTGTGTATTTTTGGTTTTGATCATTTCTAATTATGCATAGGCAATTATCGTGTTGGTCTATTATTACTTATAATGGAACTTGTTTTAAAACAGGCTAGTTTACCTAGCAGTTATTAAAATATTCTTGACTTTTTGCAAGGGAGCCGTGGTGAGAAATCGCACAAAATTTTCCTATACTCCATTTACTACTACGGATTGGTTCGTTCCGTCACCGGTCATTTTAATTACTGAGGTATTTTTCATCCAAGTCTTATCATATTATAGGGCTCCTAGGACCCGTTTTGCTTTGAAAACTGATCTTTGGAGCGTTTATTTAGCAAGATTGTAGGTGATTGGGATGATGACGTTAGTTCAGTGGTGGCAAGCGTAACTGCTGAGTGGGTTCTGGGTTTCATAATTAAGTTATGAGATCGGGTAAAGTGTTATTTACGGTTTTTCTTTGTAAAATTCGCAGTAGCAATCGTGTCTGGATTTGAGCCCAGTTAAGGCAACAATAACCGACTTTTAATGATTTTATTCTGAAGATCACGTCTAAACAAGTAGTGTTAATGATTTGGAAAAAATATATGTTAAATAAGAGCATTTTTTTAATAACTAAATATATGAATATTTTAGATTATGTTTATATTACATAGTGAAATTAATTTGTAAAGTTATGTCTAACGCGGATAAAAAACTGAGATTCACGCAAAATCTATCAAGCGTATTTTTCTGAAACCTTCACCTTTTTAAAGATTTTATTTTACACCGTTTTATTAAAATACCTTCGTTTTATGTATAATAAATTAATAATGCGTTTTATTTGGGACAGCGCTCCTGGAGGATGCGCGAGTCCTATTACTAGCTGGACGTACGACGCGTTGCGTGAGCTCAGTACAGAACACTCAAGCTAACCACTTTAGGTCACTGGCATATATCTGGGCCGTAACGGCAAAATGCTTACTCTTAATTAGGTACGTGGGACATAACATAGGTATTTCGCGAAATATGGGAAATCAAACTCAAAAGTCATTTGTTCAAACTATACTCTTTTGTAATGTAAATGGTAAATATATTACAGTGCTTTGTATTTATCGTAAAATAACGGAGTTTATTAAACGTTTACATCGAAATAAGGGTGAGAACAGTTATTTGTCTAATGTGATAATAAATGGAGTATAGGTTTGGAACTCAGCACTGGGCACAGTTTTAGGCTCACAAAATAAATTATAGAAACTGTTGGAAAGCTTCATAAATAATACAATTAAAAACTTTTGAACATGGCATTTTCCTTGCTCCACAAACATCTCAAGAAAGGGAAATAAGTATAAGTCATTTAAAAATTTAAAAAAAATGCGCTGTAAGGGCATCCATAGTAATTCATATTTTCTAAACTATTGAGACTACGCTCGGATATTAACAAATAATGAAAATACGAGACCCTTAGTTTAGTACTTCAAACGAATAACAATCTTAATACTTACATAAATAATTGCCATACTTAAGTACCCCTTATAAACGAACAACCACTAAAACATTATTCCCAACTAGCAACACTAAAATTCTAAATTTAGTCGCACCTCTTAACATCGAAACGAATGACACCACAGACATATTTATAACCCTGGATGTTCCTGTATGTTTTATGTTGAACAAATCGCCGAGAAACGAGACGGCAGCCACTCGGCAATAATTAGTTATAACTTACTGACAAATTAGTGTTCTTGCCACTAAGTGTCAAAGTCATTCTGACATTAGAGGTGCTGACGTTTGAATGACAGTTAGTGACAATACATTGATGTTTAGTTGTTAGATGGTGTGTGAAAGTCGCCTGTAGGAAAGTAATGGTTATGGAAATTGGTCTTTGTTTGCGAGAAATGTTATTGGTGACAATTTTTATAGGAAGATGTATGTGAAAACTATTGTTGGGATTTACTGTGTCTTAAAGAAAGAAAGACTGTAAAGGAATTTCAGAGAACTATTTCTTTTAACAACTAATTTAAAATGGCGGCATTTTTAAATATTCAACGTTTTTATAACGTAGATTATTTTTTTACCTACATACCGTAGAACCCCTATTTAGATTTTCGGAGGTTATTTGGAACAAAGCAATTGTAAGATTTGAATTGACATAGTGGCCATAATGTCGCATTATGGCCAGGTGAAGACGTAAAATTGTGTACTCACCACGGGCAGTAAAAAAGAAAGCCCTCTACCACATATTTACAATCCTCGCCTGCGGCTCGGGTCACAAATACCTTCGATTTCGGTATTTCGTTCTTTTAAAGCCCTTGGTAAGTAATGTACTACCTACAGCTATCTTTAAAACAGTAAAATCATGATATTTATTCCCTGGTAAATGATAAATGACTCTATTTCTGTAAGTAGGTTTGTACAAACACTTTTACACGTCAATCATATTTTAAAACCCAGATGAGGTCGTCGTTTCCTATCTGACTGCTCTGAGAAGAAAGAAAAATAAAATGTTTGCCAAACAATTTTCAAGAAGAAGAAGTCAAAATCAGTTGAACGGACTGTAAAAACGGTTTATTCAAATGTCTAATCTTATTTCAAACGGAGTAGAGAGAAAAACACCTACAAGATACTATGTTCTGGGTATATGTCTATGTTTTATGTTATAGGGTTTGGTTTCCGCACTTAGTCCTTCAGGTGGACCATTGTGCATGGGCCATGATGGCCATCAGTGGTTATTCCAACCAGCCCACTCCAGAAGCTGATCACGTCTCCAGGGCCTCAAATCTGCTATTAAAATAGTGTCAGAATGGTCTATCATTGATTTCATAATTGTTGATTTTGACAAGTTTGGTAATCTACTAATATAATGGCGTCATTATGACTTTCCAATGGTCAGCCACTGACACTCAATTGAGAGAATTTGTAATCTCGTACATAATGACAAATGGAACTTCCTACTAAACTTCCAGCTTCCTACTACTTCAGATTGCTTATAACACTAATAAATAATATGTAGAAATATATATAAATGAAATCGGACATGAATAAATGTTCAAAATGCCATTGTAATACAATTCTATTACGAGACCATTGACCGACCAATGACCGACCATTATAAATTTAGCAGATTACGAACTTTTAGTAAAATGACAATAGGATCGTGTTGGAGTGACGAATTTATAAAAATAGCAGACTTGGGCCCCTGATCTGTTTAGATTAGACCAACTTCGTACGTGCTTTAAAAAATATTAATCAACGATAAAATCGATCAACCTGCAACATTCTTAAGCCCATCAAAAATTAAGAATTTACCATCGAACCAAAAACTATTCCAATTAACTTTTTTTAATTACTTTCGCTTCGGAGGCAAAGGCAAAAAATATTGTCAGCCTACTTAGCTACCATTGACAAATTGGGGAGATTTTTTCCTATCAAAATTACACGGTCGGTCGTTGATAAGTTTAAAACTGACGGATAACGGATAATACTGCAATTAATAACAGTCGCTGAGATAAATGATCTGGGAGATTCTTTTTAGGGTTCCGTGGACAAATATTAAAACGGCAAAGTATTTGAGAAGTTATTAATAATAATAATAATCATTTATTGTCCAGATCATACAATCCACTTTGTTAGTATTAAAACTATATGGGTATGACGAGGTTCAAACTCAAACTCAAAACTCAAAGCATTTATTTCAAATAAACCAATTACAGGCACTTTTGAATTGTCAAGGGGTTAGTCAGTCAGAAAGATGAAGCTAGTTGCCCATTCCAAATCGTAGTAGATTCCTATGGCGAAGAACGGGCAAGAAACTCCACGGACACGGTTGCTGATGAGACTGAGGGTGATGACCAGGTATGCGCGTCCGCTGCATGCTGGTGGTCAGGATACCCGTGGAAGCCGTGGGTGCTAGCTGGCTGTGTGACTCAACGCTCGAAAGCTTGAGGATATGATGATGACGTCACGCTGAACTAACTGCTCGAAAGCTACGCTTACGTACGGTCACCAGTATAGAGGAACAAAAATCACGGGAAACGGTAGCGTGTTGCAAGTGAGCGTGCCGAGTGGCGAGTAAGCACCGAGAGCATATTTATACCTGCCGAGTGAGCAAGCGATCCAGTGCAGAGAAGCGCGGGAATGGGCGGGAATGGGCGCTCGGTCTAGCAAATAGAACAGGGTCCAACGCACGGCCGAGTACTCGTTGATGTGTTTATACGTACCGAGCACTCGGCCGAGAGGACTCTCGTCCAGATGGGCTTGATATGACACTTCAAAATCCCAAATGCCCATGATGACCCAGATGGGTCTAAGTACCGAGTAGATACTAGGTACGTGTGATCAAGGCATAAGTAGATATTTTACTAATATTTAATTATCGCTTTGATGTCCTGAATTCTATGAAGTTAACTTGAATCTCATTCTTGAATGAGTGCACACAATTCGAAATCAAACTCATTTTTGTTAACTAAATATATCATCGCAATCTCGACAATCTTTTAAAATTTCAAAGTGACTTTTAAAGAGATCGTAAACGAAGCAAAATGAGTATATATTTGACGCTGGCAGAATAGTCGACATCGGCTCAGTTGCCAAAGAAGAAAAAAAAAAGGATAGTAGCACGAGGCGTTCTATAGTTTCTGCTTACCCTCATAGGAAGCGTGAGTTAATGTATTTATGTACCTATATAATATATGGTTAGAGAGAATAACACTGCAGAACCCCCTGGACAAAACCAACAGCTTACACTTACCACATTTCAGTTAACAAATTGAATATATCTCACGCGTTTTAAAACCATATTCATTACCCTGTTATCTGAGACTAGTTTGTGCGTACGGATTGGTTCGTTCCGTCACCGGTAATTTTAATTACTGAGGTATTTTTCATCCAAGTCTTATCATATTATGGGTTATATAGAGCTCCTAGGATCCGTTTTGCTTTAAAAACTGGTCTTTGGAGCGTTTATTTAGCAAGATTGTAGGTGATTGGGATGATGACGTTAGTTCAGTGGTGGCAAGCGAAACTGCTGAGTGGGTTCTGGTTTTGATAATTAGGTACTAGACCCGGAGAAGTGTTATTTGGGTTTTTCTTTGTAAAATTCGCAGTAGCAATCGTGTCTGGATTTGAGCCCAGTTAAGGCGACGATAGCCGACTTTTGATGATTTTATTCTGAAGATTACGTCTAAACAAGTAATGTTAATGATTTGGAAAAAAATATGTGTTAAATTAGAGCATTTTTTTAATAACTTAACATATGAATATTTTAGATTATGTTTATATTACATAGTGAAATTAATTTGTAAAGTTATGTCTAACGCGGATAAGAAACTGAGAATCACGCAAAATCTGAGACAGTTCACGATATGATGTGAACTTTTTATACAATATTTATCTTTGGTTTTTTACTGTCTATTTTTGATACGTGGTTGTTTTTTTGCACTATCTTTCAATATACTTCGAATTCTATACCGAATGGCTGTGTTTTTCTTACATATTAAATAAGAAATCTATCCTGCAGCCTTAGCAGTCGGTAATAGTATGCGTATTTTTCTGAAACCTCCACCTTTTTAAAGATTTTATTTTACACCGTTTTATTAAAATACATTTTGTTTTATGTGTAATAAATTAATAATGCGTCTTATTTGGGCCAGCGCTCCTGGATGGGCGAGTCCTATTACTGGGTGGACGTACGACGCATTGCGTGAGCTCAATACAGAACACGCAAGCTAACCACTCTAGGTCACTGGCATATATCTGGGCCTTAACGGCAAAATGCTTACTCTTAATTAGGTACGTGAGACATTAAATAGGTATTTCGCGAACTATGGGAAATCAAACTCAAAAGTCATTTGTTCAAACTAGGCAGAGAATCAACGCTTTTTGAACGTCAACATTACATAGGACAGTCCCTCAAAATGCCCGCCCTTCACCAGTTCCTAGTGCTTTAGCTGGGAAGAAGAATTGGCGTAAAAAACTCCCCAGCAGCACGGCTGTCTGTTTAGAATTAAAATACCAATATCACGAACCGAGAATCGCAAGCACCTACAAGACCAAAGAGACAGTCTAGTTAAACAGGTAGTGTAGTATAGGTACCTGTATAAAAATAACAACTTAATCTCTTGAAAATGCAAGTAAAATAACATTCCCACAGCCGGGAGTATAAAACGAATTTGTCTGAGTATATAGCCTCGTAAGACCACGCGTGGGCGTGGGCAGAATGGCTCTATAGACCTCACACGTTGATGATATAGATGTCAATCCTTTGTATACAGGGTGGTGATGAGTGTGTTTTTGTAATAACTTAATTTTAAGAGTTTCCATGGAGTTTCTTGTTCGTTCTTCTCCATAGAAATCTATGTTTTCGAAAGGGCAACTATACCCAAAGTCTGAAATTCAGATAATTTATGTAAACAAAGGGGATAACATATCAAAAAAATATCTTCGTAATGGTAATTCACATAAAATGGCGAAAACAAGGTTCATTACAAGAAATAATAATTAAAAAATAATCATACCGTAATTATTTTTATAAATTTTCGGTTTTAAACAAAGTTATTAAAAAAAGGAGATTTTCTGGTATAAAATATTTTATGATACTGGTAACAATGCAGTAGATCCAAACATTTTCAAATTGCTTACATCTACAACAACACTAATATTACAACTCTAATTCATAGATTTATATTGTAAGTAGCTTATCTAGCCACATTTTGGATGAAAACTGTTTTGAGTGGAAATCGATTTTAGGAGGCCTACGTCTAGCAGTGGACTTAAAAGGGCTGATTATGAAGATCATAGGCAGTGTCTCCGACACACTACAAAAAACATTGTTTGGCAACGGTATTTTGCTTGCATAGTTCTTATAATTAATTCACTTTAATTTTCTAGATGATTATTTACAAAAAAATTAATGTTTGAATGATTTGCACCACTGTCCTGTCATTTTGACAGTGACATATCTTGACAATATTTTTTTTTTTTAATACTTTGTTTACATAAATTATCTGAATTAGAGACTTTGGGTATAGTTTCAACTTTCTGACTAACTGACCGACTCCTTGACAATTTGTTTGTGCAATTGTGCCTGTAGTTGGTTTCACTGATATAAATGTTTGATTTTGACTTTGTGCTGACAATTATTGATATCTTGGAATTGAGGAGGGTGATAACAATATCGGTGGATACAGGTTGGTGTTGCAGCTACATAACTATCATCTACATCCAAAATTTAATTACACCTGCACTCGATAGCTACAGGATTTCAGAAATCATAGATAGATAGATAGCTAAATAGAATACTCTTTATTATGTACACCATAAAAATTACAGATATAAATGTAGAACTGTTACATAGGGTGTCACAATGGGCGGTCTTATCGCTAAAAGCGATCTTTTACAGACAACCTTTGGATGGATCAAAAAGTAGAAGGAGAGACAATACTGCAGGTATTTAGTGGTGTACCACTTACATATATACAATAAATACATATACACAAAGCATATAGATACTTATCCATATATATCATGTTTATTATTGTGTGTGTATATATATATATATACACACACAATAATAAACATGATACAAGAGCAAGGAACTTTAAGTAATGCATATATAGTCATAAAACATAATCACTAAACAATCGGCCGTGGCCACGACACAGCCACACCATGATTTTTTCCTTTCTTTCCCGTGTTACTGCCAATGATACTACCAGTATATTGTTAATATATATACTGTTAATTTGATCTCCTTTCTTACACTGCAGTAGTAAGTCGTTGGAAGGGTAACAACAATTACGGGACCAACGGCTTAACGTACTTTCCAAGGCACGGAGGGGTCTCGGTATGTAAAGATGGTCACCCATCCGCGGACCAACCCCGGCAAGCGTAGCTTGATCTGACGGATCGACCCGTGCGGCTGTTATTACTTAGCCACGCGCTCCTCGAGTTTGAAAAGGAAATGTTTTGCAACTAATAAATATTATATTAAAAAGAAGAATACTCAAGAGCAGTAGTAATAGTAATAGTCCATTTATTTGTCAGAATATTGTTACAGAGTTGTTAAATACATTTTTAAAGTTCATAATATTCTGCCGTTTCCGGCGTACAAATACATTTTCAGGATTTTGGTTAGATTATTAGAGACATTGAATAAAATAAAATAGGATAAAATTCAAATTGCAAATTAGTCAAATATTAGGTATGGAAATGTCAACAATATTAAATTAAGTCAGAGATAATAAGTATTAAAGTTAACTTTTCATTCATAAAATCATCAGTCGAGTAGTAGCATTTAGTTAGGAGATAATTGAATAATTTACATTTAAATGTCCTAAAGTCAAGAGTTTTAAAACAATCTGGTAGTTTATTATAAACTTTGGTCGTCATACAGAATACATTGTTAGCAAATAGTTGATTATTTCGTCTAGGTACACGAAGCATGTGAACATTGCGGCTCGGTCTGGATACAAGATCATTATGCAATTGAAATTCATTCTTATTTTGGTATACAAATATACAAATATCAAAAATATATAGAGCTGGGAGTGGTAATATATTTAATTTTTTAAATAATGGAACACAGCTGTCCAGTGGGTGCACTCCACATATTGAGCGGATGCATTTCTTTTGAGCTCGAAACACTCTGTTAAGTTCTACAGAATTACCCCATATTATAATACCATAACGCAAAATTGATGACACATAGTGGCCGTGCGGTATCGGCCGCGACTTACGAAGTTACAAGTTGTAGGTCGTAGGTTCGATTCTAGACAGAGGCTTTACTTTGTGTAAATTATTTCATTACCACTGCTCTCGAAACGGTGAAGGAAAATATCGTGAGGATATTAGAAATAAAAAAAACAGCTCGAAACCATAAACGGATATAGGGCATTGGGCATAGGGCTCCAAATACATCACAACGACGTACTTGCAACATAAAATTGCAGAAAATTTGATCGCGTCATTTTTCGGAAAACTTGTTGCAAATATTAGTGATTTACCGTGAGTACTTAATTAATTTGAAAAATCCCTTTCAGCCACATGCAAAACAAAGAACACGACTTTTCAAATCTCAAATAATTTTGTTTAAATTATGTTTCCCTTTCTCACAAACAATGAACAAAATTGATCAAAATCAGTTGATTTCGTGCACGGCCTCTTAATAACATATATTTTTTCCTTATTATTGGCTCTGTCAACTATCACCACGAAATTATAGGATGTTGTCTTTTCGACTTTCTTATAAGCTATGAATGCTGTTCCAAAAACAATTTTTTTAAAGAATCAATCCCACTTTTAACATTGATCCTAATTCAACATGTCCCGGGATTAATGCACACCACCAAACACATACTTACACGAAAAATTTATAATTATTTTATGAATAAAACCAAAGCCATTGTCCAAAGGGCAATGTAGAGGGCTATGCCTGGAGTTTATCTACGTGATCGAAACAGAAATGAAGAGATCCGCAGGCGAACCAAGGTAACCGACATAGCCCGAAGAATAGCCAAACTTAAGTGGCAATGAGCAGTGCACATTACTCGCAGAACATATGGCCGATGGGGCTGAAAGGTTCTGGAGTGGCAATCGCGTACCGCGGAAGACTTAGCGTTAGAAGTCCTCCCACAAAGTGGACCGATGTCCTTGTGAAGGACCCAGGAATCCGCTGGATGCGGTAAGCACAGAACCGGTCGAAGTCGCGGTGCTTGGGGGAGGCCTAAGTCCAGCAGTGGACGTCTTTCGGCTGAAATGAGGATGATGATTATGCTGTTCCTTTTACCTCATCTAGTTTTGAAATACTATTTTCTTGACGTGTAAAACTGTTCGTTAAAACCAACTGACTTTAATCAATATAATTAATTTATCATCACTTTTACCCACTATAGATAATATATTCATATGTTTTTTTTATTTTGTTCAATTTTTTTTTCTTGCCTCGTCGTTGTATGTTTCTGACACCGACTTTCCAAAAAGGAGGAGGTTCTCAATTCAGGTGTATGTTGTTTTTTTTTTTTTTTTTTAATGTTTGTTACCTATCAGAACTCCGTCATTTCAGAAATCGATTTGAGTATTTTTACGAGTAATCTTTAATTTTGGAAGTCGGTAGCATGAAATTCAAATACAGAACCAAGGACACCGAATTCCAAAATTAAAGTAATTTTTCACTTTTTAGTGTTTTTTTTTTTAATTCGGCTGTTTTTTTTTTTTTGTAAAAAAGTTTTTTTCAATTACATAGGGTATTTAGAGACACTTAGTTATGAAATGTTCATTTGAACGGGTATAGAGTACGTCAGGGAAAAGTTATCGCAGAAATGACACCTGCCACTTTAGCACCAGCCTGTATGTAAAAACAATAAAAACCGCCGTCCATGTGCGCCCACGCAAGTATTCGCAACAAACACCATCACGACAACGGCGCATATTATTTAATTTTACATTCACAGTCTTACAAATACGGAGTTAGCAGACACGTATGCATACTTCAGGGTAGCCCGCGGAATTATATACCGTTTTTTGTTGTTGTTCTGTGTGTTATATGAACTTAAGGCCCAGATATACGCCAGTAACCTTGAGTTGCTGTTGCTGCTGCTTGAGTTACCATGCGTGTTCTGTATTGAGCTCACGCAACGCGTCGTACGTCCAGCCAGTAATAGGACTCGCCCATCCAGAGGCCCAAGTCTTCTATTTTTTATAAATTCGTCACTCCAACACGATCCCATTGTCATTTAGCTAAAAGTTCGTAATCTGCTAAATTCATAATGGTCGATCATTGGTCGGTCAATGGTCTCGTAATAGAATTATATTACAATGGCATTTTGAACATTTATTCATGCCAGATTTCATTTATATATGTATTTACATATTATTTATTAATGTTATAAGCAATCTGAAGTAGTAGGGAGTTGGAAGTTTAGTAGGAAGTTTCATTTGTCAGTATGTACGAGATTACCAATTCTTTCAATGGAGTGTCAGTGGAACATACCTATAAGGTGAATATTTAATGTTGGTTCCATATTCATTTAACCTTAAAATCATTATTCGTCCTAAGTCAACGTCCATCATTCAAAATGCATTAATATAGTTGGTAATTCACAAAGACAGATTAAAAAATTAAGTAATAGATACATTGATTTCATTAAAATTAAAATTAAATTACTTGTAATGTGAAATTAACTCTGTTTTCACGCCTAAACCGCTTAACCGATAGTCATGAAATTTGGCAGAGATTATAGTTTGGGATATGGAGAAGGACATAGGCTACTTTTTTACGCAATCACCGTCATCCACGCGGGTGGAGCCGTGGGCAATAGCTAGTTAACTATAAGTCCAGGTTTCAACATTTCCCTCATTTCTCCGCATCACATGCCCATACCATGACAACCTATCTCCACACAACTTTTCAGTCACCGTAATGCGACGACCATACTTGATAAATGGAACTTCTGAAAATTAGCTTTGCATAAAGACTTCATAATTTTTATTCTCATAAAGGTTCCTATTGCTATTGCGCGACTCGCAACGCAAATCACACGCGACACAAAAAGTCAAATAGTCAAAGTCAAAGTCAAATCATTTATTTCGAATAGGCACATAAAAGGCATTTTTGAACGTCAAAATTTACAAAAATAATTAATTAATTGATTCTAGTTGCTAAAGAAACGTACTGCTCGTCGCGTGACACGCGGTGCCTTTGTGTCGCGTCGCGTGTCGCGTTTATAGGAGCCTTAATCCACAGAACCGCTCAATTCCCTACAGAAAACATTCCATGTTCATGTACCATGGCCACAAGAGACCTCAAGCTAGCCATTTTATTAATAATGGAACCGACTTATGTTTTGACAAATTAATTCTGCGCAGGAGTTTACCGATAATTATATTTTGTGGTAGGGCTGGCGCGCGTAAGTTACGCTCGGGTGGGCTTGAGGATAAAGTAGTAGACGAGGTTTTAGTAAAAAAGCTCGTCCAGGATAGTACTTCGACTAGGGCTTTTCTAATCCCGCATAGGGTTTGCGGCATCTCGGTATAGGTGAGATTTTAAAAAAAACAATGCCGCGGGATCCCGTTAAAACGGTTACGATAATTCTAAATATTTAGTGCATGTGGTGTTAGCCTGTAACTAATTGTTGCACTTGTAAATGTAAATCGTGCAGTTTTAAATTAAATGTAATGTGTCAACAATAATTGTAGGCTAACCATTAAAAAATAATAAATTAAAAAATTAAAAAAAAAAAACGGGATCTCGCATTTTTAGGGTTCCGTACCTAAAATGGAAAAGACAGAACCCTTATAGGATCACTCGTGTGTCACAGCCAATTTGCTCCGAATCTACTAGTAGTACCGATTAAGTTGAAATTTGGTACAAATATGAACTTCTGTGACCCAAACACGGACGTGTAACGAAAATAACTGAATTTTGGATCACTTTTGGGGGGTAAATTAGAAGAAAAAAAAAATGCTATTATTTTGACCTATAGCTAATAGTGTTAGGGTAAATAACACAAATAAGTATACAGTAATAAATAAATACCCTACATAATTCGCAATGACATTAATTCTCTGTCATAAAACTGAAATAAAAAAAGCAATTTTATCAAATCTAGTGCCAGCCCTAGGTCCACATCTGGGTGGCCCTCGCGTCCGATACCGTGGCAGCTAAAATAAAACAACGCGACGTGCGAGTGAGACGCAACACATTACGTCATGACCCTCTCGCTTGCGCGCAGAACAACGATCTTTTTGAGTTATTAGTAATGGTTTTTACGCGTTATTTTCAAAAGAGACGAAGTATTTAGATACTTTATATTTAAAAGATGCAAAATTAACCTTGTTTTTGTCTTATAAACGTCACGTCTGTATTCCCAGAATTGTTAGGCAGAGATGTACTACCGCGGTCAGCCGAATCGGCTCACTTTCAAAACAAAATCCCGAGCTCACGGTGCCCACATCTGTTTATTTCCCCTTTTTGCATCGACCAATAAAACATTAATACATAGGAATGGGCAGGGCACATTGCTATCAGAACAGATGACCGTTGGGGCCGAAAGGTTCTGGAATGGCGACCGCGTACCGGAAGACTTGTCATGGGAAGGTCTCCCACAAGGTGGACTGATGACCTTGTGAAAGCCGCAAGAATCCGCTGGATGCGGGAAGCACGGAACTGGTCGAGGTGGCGGTGCTTAGGGGAGGCCTATGTCCAGCAGTGGACGTCTTTCGGCTAAAATGATGATGATGACATAGGAATATTTTGTTAAATAAGTTTCTCAGCCTCTGTTACAATGATATTTTATATATTTATTTGGGATCACCAACAAAGGATACACAGACACAGTATAATTCACACCAATACGAAAGGTTATTTTACGTGTACTCCTTGAATTACAGGAGACCATAACATGCACATACAACTGGGTCTTAACAGGATAAAAATAATAAGTAATAAAAATAGAAAATAAATGTTGAAAACATAAGAAAAAAATAAAAATAAGAGAACATTTTAAAACAGAGCATTCATAATACAATTGTTAAGTATAATAATTACTGAAGGTAAGAAACATGGTTACATAATTTTTTAGTTATATTGCGTAATTTTTTATTTGACAAAGCTTAGTACACGATCCAAGATTTTCTTAATAATTAGTACCTACCTACTACAATCTGTCACCATACACTTAATTCTTATTTAGTAAGAATTGCTTTATATGCGATGAACAATGAAATTTTTGATATGTTGCATGTTGACATAATTTATTATTGTAAGCCTACTAGGCAGGACATAATGGATCTGTAATTTACCTAACATCTGTCTCTATAACCTATGCCCACAATAAAAATAAAAAAAATGATTTGGTGGTTAAATTATCACAGATATCTGACCGTCTTATTGCGGTAGACACCTAAAGTTATATAGAGGATATATTTTTTTATAAATATAGGTTATTTCAAAGAGTTTGTTTTTTTCTTGCATTTCGATTGTAATGTTACATTTTTTTAAATGTAAGGTCAGAATCTGGCGCCCAGCCAAACTCCAACTTGTAAGTGACCCCAAGAGGTTTTAAGAACACTATCAAGCGAAAAATGGATGTATTTCTACACGGCTGGTGGCTCTCGGACCTCTTCGATACGACCTGCGACCGGCGACTTGGAAACCTGACTCGAGGTGTCCCTCCATGAAACCCCTAGACCTCTCACTCTTAAGGACGGACCTCCAACGTAACTTCTCCCTTGTTCCCTGGCCTCTTATATCCTTCAGTTAGGACCCTCCAATACCCATTCGGTAGGGCCTATTAAACCATCTAATTGTTTTTTATTTATTAAATTGTTTACTCTTTAGCTTGTTTATTTCCTCCAGTTCTGATGATAGGTAGCTGGTAGTTCTATCTTTGACCTTACATTTTTCCCCTTCCGGAAAAACGTTACACGATACATAATCATCTTGCATCTGGGTTTTTGTTCCTTTACAAAGTGAGGGACAAAATCTTTTATGTAACATTAAAAGACTCAAGGATATTTTAATAGAACAATAAAAGACTCAAGGACGAGAAACTAACCGAAGACCGAGCGCTGCAAGCAGAAATAGTCGTTACGGAGTGGTCCGATTCGGCTGTCCGCGGTAGTACCAGTTATGTTTACTTTCGACTACCCCACGGCTAACAAATGAGTCGTAACGAAATTCATCGTATCTACACTCCACACTTCCCATCAACTGATCAAGGGGAAGTATTTGAATTAAACATTTTACACCCTCTCCCGGGGTTGTGTGGGGAACACATCATTCCCTTTTCAATTTCATCTCTCTGCAGCTGACCTGGATCTTAACTGCGTAACTTTGAATCATAATCCGGGAGTTTTGAAGGATATTGCTAATCCATTGCTACATAGGTTTGAAAAATTCGTCTTGCAGTCGCTCGTAGTTTATAAGTTTTATGCCCTGGCTGCATGGGGGCTTTCGCTTAAGGCAGCCACAGAAAAGTCTGGTCAAGGAGTCACGACCACTCAAGGTCAACTCGGATAAGCCATAGATAAAAAAAAAACGCGAAGGTTTCCGTATCTATAATGAATGAAAGGTAAATTGCGGTTTACGATTTATGACGTATTCAAAAAAAAAAAAAAACTACTTACTAGATCTCGTTCAAACCAATTTTCGGTGGAAGTTTACATGGTAATGTACATCATATTTTTTTTTTTTAGTTTTATCATTCTCTTATTTTAGAAGTTATAGGGGGGGGGGACACATTTCACCACTTTGGAAGTGTCTCTCGCGCAAACTAATCAGTTTAGAAAAAAATAATATTAGAAACCTCAATATCATTTTTGAAGACCTATCAGTAGATGAAAAAAAAATTTTGAGTTTCAATTCTAAGTATGGGGAACCCCCAACATTTTTTTTTTTTTTTTGTGTGAAAATCTTAACGCGTTTCACAGAATACATCTACTGACCAAATTTCAACAGTATAGTTCTTATAGTTTCGGAAAAATTGGCTGTGACATACGGACGGACAGACAGACAGACAGATATGAGGAATCCATAAAAGTCCCGTACGTTTTTGCCATTTGGCTACGGAACCCTAAAACAGCCCAGCAATGTAAATAACGCAATGTAGTTAAGTTGTTGTTGTAGGAGCTCGTGGCTAAGTAATAATCTACACAGGTAGATCCACCAGGTTAAGCTACACTTGCCGGGGTTGGTCCGTGGATGGGTGATGCACTATCCTTACATACCGAGACCTCTCCGTGCCTCGGAAAGTACGTTAAGCCCAGGGGCCCAAGTCTGCTGTTTTTATAAATTCGTCACTCCAACACGATCCCATTGTCATTTTGCTAAAAGTTCGTAATCTGCTAAATTCACAATGGTCGATCATTGGTCGGTCAATGGTCTCGTAATAGAATTGTATTACAATGGCATTTTGAGCATTTATTCTTGGCAGATTTCTTCTTCTTCTTCCTGCCCTTGTCCCACGTTACTTGGGGTCGGCGCAACACGTTTTCTTTTTCCATTCCCCCCTGTCAACCGTCACTCTATCATTCACTCCCTTCTCTTTCATATCATTCTTCACACAATCCATCCATATTTTTTTGGGCCTTTCTCTCCCTCTCCATCCATCCACATTTATCTTCATCACTCTCCTCGTCACATGCATTTCCTCCCTCCTCATCAGATGCCCATACCATGCCAAACGACGTCCTTTCAACTTTTCTGTCACCGGCGCCACTTTCAATCATACAGCGCCCTTCGCGTTCAGTACAATAACGCATTCAGGGTGCTGTTGGGATTGCCCTGATACTGCGCGCATCTGGGATGTTTGCGGAAGCTCGCGTTGACTGCTTCTACATTGTGATGCGGAAGCGGTGCGCATGCCTGGTTAGTAGGGTGTGGGGCAGTACCAACAGCATCCTGTCTATGGTAGCAAGTAGGCTGGATTGTGCGTTTGTGAACCACTGCTGCAGGGTATCAGCTGGGCCTGATACCTTGCAGCAGTGATGTCACAAATTGTGTCTGTGTGAATGTTTTACTAGCAAAGTTTGTAAGTATATTGTTACTAACACTTTGAGTCTTGTTGCTTGATTAAATGATTATTATTATTAAATCAAAATATTTCATTTCACATAAACCTACATGGGCTCTTATGAAACGTCAGCAGCTAGGTGCACGGTTCCAATTGGTCATTTCCTTTGGAGAAAAGCCGGCAAGAAACTCCACGGTTACTCTATAAAAATAATTGGCTTTTACAATATTTTCAAATAACAGTGTTAATAGGTATGGAGCCTAAGCTAGACAGAAACCAAAGCTAGAAAAGCTAGTAAGATTCATAGAAGAACCTGTCTAACAATGAGAGTTTTCTGAAACGCCGTTCACTAGGTGGCAGCACTGAGACCTCAGCCGATCGATCCTGTAAAAATCTCACCGTGTAAACTTAGGTGAAGTAATCTCGAAGTGGACTGTCATTCCATCTGAGACTAGAGATTGAAACTATTGACAGCTCATTAATTCAAGCTCACTTCACCTAGGTTTCCACGGTGAGATTTTGACAGAATAGCACTACTGGTCCGGGTACCTGTCAAAAGTGTCAAAGCACCGATATTTTCTTTAGTCGTGACTGAATGATGAACGATTGAATGAAACGAATTATGAACGTCATCGTATATTTCATATTCATTGTCGAAGATAAGATAAGATAAGAAAAAAAAATATTTGTCCAAAACATGAGTATACACACCCATAGCATGCAATATGTTACATCAAATTATAATAATTATTATTATTTATTTCAGACTATATACACACACAAGTACACACAATCCATATGGCATTAGTAACAATGACCTAAAAACTATGTTAGTAACACTTACAAACAAAAAAAAATTACGTGTCCCAACACACGTTGGCACGTGCCTCCGTACCCAGTGCCTTATGAAGGGACTGTCCACCTTATCTAATAATGTTTTTAGGATGCTGTTGGAGCTTCCGCGCAACCTACCCATTATTGACGCTGATCTCTTCCTCATAAGGGCATGAAAATCGTCAACACGGGCTTCCGCGAACATCTGCGAAGCGCTGTAATAGCGCGGAAGCCCCATCAACATCCTAAATCCATTATTATGACAATCATGACAGTCATGTTTTGCCTGAACGGCGTACTAATATAAGATGTCGGACGCTACACAGCATCAATTGATTTTAAATTCGTCCATTACACACAGCATATAATATAGCAATTTCCAATCCAATTTAAACCATACTTGAATAAATGGTACAACAAAAATACGGCTCTTATTCCACTAATCCCCCCTGAGAGAATCGCCCTCAGTGGAAAAAACTGAACCCTAATGTAAAAAAATCATTTTCAGGGGGATCTTGGAATAAGTTATTTTTTGTTTTTTCAATTCAGTTTTCCCCCCTTAGCGGGATTATCTGGGGTGAATTCTAGACTGTTTTCAGTTTTCACTTTTCTTCCTAAGGGGGATTTTCAGGGGGGATTTGTGGAATAAGCCCAAAAATACAATCAAATAGTGTCATAAACTCATAAATAATACAAATAAAAAAAAATACAAATGTTAAAGCAACTATTAATAAAATTAGGAACGAAATGGAAGATCTCTTGTTAAAGTGGCGCCAACTGGTGGCGACACAAAAAACAAACGCTATGTTATTATTTCATTCACACCTCAAAATTACCAAACCACAGTGAATTTTAAATCACTGTAGGTACAGTTATCCGTAAAAACTTATTACAGATATTATTTCTCATATATTTCCTTTTTACTCGCTAATTAGTGGTTAAAAAAACATAATAATGACTACTTACAAGTTGTCAGTGACTAGTTTAAATCACACTTATAGGTACTAAGTGCGGGTCTCATTAAATTATAATTGATTTAATTACCCCTAAGAGGTGTCAGAACTATATTTTATATTTGTCTATGTTTTTTTTTTTTTTTTTTTTTCATTACACTTAGGTAGTCTAGCGGCACTTAGTTTATTGTTTGTACAGGGTGTTGAACTTATAACTAGAGATCGGATATTCGGATGCATATTTACCTAAAGTGAATATTTAGCTATGAAAGTATGGAAGCTGCATAATATCAGTTTTTTTTTTGTAAAAAAAAATCCTTGATGCCAGGATCACCGGGAATGCACAACTAGTCGGGTGTATGGTATGGAAGCGACTACTAAAAAATATTTATTAAAAAAAAACCCGGGATTCTTGGATTGCGTAACTATTCAGAGGCATATATGTGTATGTAAGGTGTAAGAGGACGGGTGGTGTGCGTTAGTTAAAACAATTTTTTTTATTTTTTTTTATTAAATTAGTTCTATATTCTGATTGGGCTTAAATATTACGTCGGCTACTTAGGTAGGTAGATAAATATGCATTCGATTCTATAGTCAGAAAAAAAGAAAAAAATTGTCGATTCCGGAATCGCGGGATTTTTACGATAAAAAAGCGCATTCCATATAAACCAACATCTTTAGGTGAATATGCATCCGAATATCCAATCTCTAGTTATAACTGATTACTGACAAATACACTGACTGGACAGGTGCACTCAAATCTGTGTGGTTCTTTCCTCAAAAGACCATTTCAGACTCACATGATCTGACCAAATTTTTTTTATTTTTTTTTATTGAAGAGGAACAACAAACAGCTACAATATAAACATAGAAACAAGAAAATACTCAAAACTTAGAGACAATATTGCAGCCCACAACGCTGTTCACAGATTAATGGTAGGATACAATACATTGAAAATAATAAAAATAATCGTTAGGGTTACAAATACAATATATAATTATATTTTTTACTTACTTATTAAATTAACTTTCGTGTTTAAGATGTATAGTATATAATACTCAAGAAAGTTCACAAATAATTATATATATAAGCATGTACAGCATGCAGCATGCAGTTGTATGTATAGCATGTGTGTGTGTTGTATATAATACTCAAGAAAGTTCACAAATAATTATATTTATAGGCATGTACAGCATGCAGCATGCAGTTGTATGTATAGCATGTGTGTGTATTGTTTGTGTGTATAATTATATGTGTATGTGTTGTGTGTTGTGTGTATTAATTGTATGTATTATGTATATAATACTCAAGAATATTAACAAAAAAGTAAAAATATAGAATCAAATTTAAGAAAGCTCCTAAGTTTGCATTATGGCTGCACTTTAAAAGAGACTGTGACCTCTTAAGGTCTCTGCACACAGCGGGCGTGGCGCGGCGGGACGGGACGCCGACGCGACGCTGAGTAGTTGTAATGTACTAGATATTACGGACGACGCCACACATAGCCGTCCGGCTCGACGCGACGCGACGTGACGCTCTGTGTGGCGTCGTCCGTAATATCTAGTACATTACAACTACTCAGCGTCGCGTCGGCGTCCCGTCCCGCCGCGCCGCGCCCGCTGTGTGCAGAGACCTTTAGTTTGCTTCGGCCTTTTTTCTCAGAGTAGTCAGATAGGAAACGACGACCTCATCTAGTTTTTAAAATATGATTGACGTGTAAAAGTGTTTGTACATAGAAACCTACTTACAGAAATATAATCATTTATTATTTACTAGGGAATTAATATCATGAATTTACTGTTTTAAAGATAGCTGTAGGTAGGTAATATTTAATATTTAATTTAATATTTTACACCCTGTTTATTGGTCTTACAACAGCGTTCTTTCTCAATTCTAAAATTACGTTTTCGACACTTATATATTTATTATGAGAATTTATACATACCTACATATTATATTGAAGTTGCTTTTTGTGTTTGTCGGTGTGACCGCCTTGTTCTTCTTAACTGCGCAACGGATTTAGATGCGGTTATCAACATCATTTGTGTATAATAAATCAACATTAAACTAATAGAATACAGAAATCTCGATGCTTTGTCTAGTCATAAAACATTGCGAAGCAGGAGCGGGTCGCTAGTTAAATGTAAACACAAGATCCATAAAATAAACTAAACAGATGAACGGAACAGCATTTTCAGAAACGGAATCTTTCTATAATATCTTCACTGACTCCCAAACAATGAAGTTATTTATACTTACCAAACTTACCCATAATCTTAAACTAAAGCTTACAAGCGTTCAAATGGCGCGAAACTTGTAAACGTCAAATTTGACAGCCCGCCATCTTGGAGCTTTGCCCGCTGCCAATAACCCGGGATAATTACTTAGGCGATTAGTCAAACGTCTTAAGTTGGATGACTGTTACAATGTCGCGTATCCAATAAGTTTTAAAATGTCGGATTATTTATTTCAATTATTATAGCATTTAAGTCTGGAATGACAAACGGTGAGATGGTATTTTGCCAGTTAAGACCATTATGGAGTATTTGAGAACTTTAAATAGTCATCAATTTTATATCAAGTTTATATCCAAGATAAGAATGCTTGGATACATGCTGGTCCTGCTCCATAGGACAATTTAGAGTCTAGACAAAATCAAATTGGTTGCTAATTTAACTGTATAATTTATAATTTTTATGATATCAATTTTATTTGCTGTGATTAATATAATTTAACTCACACACTGACTTATTATATGTTTAATTTTTTTGGAAAATCATATACAATGTTTGTAAATATGTGAGCACCATATACCTATCGCATTTATTAATTTTTCTGTCATTACTTCACTTTTCATTCTTTATACCAATTGTGGTAAGTAATTTTTATTTTTATTCTAGGTACATCGTCTTCACCTATAATTATTAATTAATGTATACAAACTATTGTCAACATTTTAAAAGAGTATCTTGTCCATTCTTCTCCATACATAACTACCTTTTGGAAGTGGTAACTAGAATCAATTAACTATGTAATTTTTGACGTTCAAAAGTGCATCTTCGTGCCTATTTGAAATAAATGATTTGACTTTGACTTTGAATTGAGGAAGTTAATGGTCCAAAGAAATTATATATATATAAAACAAAGTCAGGTTAGTTACATCATTTATAACTCAAGGATGGCTGGACCGATTTGTATGATATTTGATTTGATGAATTTATTTCCGCCCCGAATAGCAGAATAACTATTAAACATGAAAAATTCGCGATAAAAAAAAAATATGTAGAAAATTTATTTTGTCATATTTTTTGTATGAAACGGCTTTTTTGACGAACGATCTCGAGAACGTATTGGGGAACGGGGGAACAAGAAATTTCACGATGAATAAATAGAAGTAACATAATACAATACGTCTAATCGCACGCACACAACGCTGTGTCGAAGACTGCCGAACTGAAACGACGTTAGACGATGCACGGCCTTCAAGCCACACCTCCGTGCCCGTCGGAGTGGGGAGCGTGAGGTTTTTTCGTTACGGAATTTCTGGATTCGGTCCCCGCGCTCAAGGCCCGCGATAGAAGCTATGCAATAGCTTAAAATATCATAATTTTGGAAATCCATAACATTTCAGATGACGAAATAATATATGTGGAGAGTAGCACTGAGCACAGGAACCGTACCACGTGGAATTTTTTTACTTTTCGGTACGAAAATTCTTTATGTTTTTCTACAAGTACAAATAGACACTTCAATTTTATTTATTGGTATTTGTATAGATCAAATATTTAGATTTTTTTACACACCTACATACGGTCTTTTTCTAAAATCTTTATTGGAAAACACTGCTCATGAAAATAGTTAATTAATTTTTAAGTAATAATAATATGTACAAATATATTTAAAAAAAGGGAGGGGAAAGAATCAAAGGGCATCAAAAAATTCGTCCGCATCGCTGTCAACAGGAAAAGTGCCCAAAAGGCTGGCAGCATTGCCACGTTGTATGGCAATGCTGATTCTTTGGCCAAGAAATAGGCCAGCCTTCTAGTCACGAGAAGAGTCGACCAACGGCTTGGCGATGTCTCGAAAAACCAAGTGGGCACTCGGACCCCATGGTCCTAGAGTTTCAACCCCAAACGGCTCAAACATATAGCTCCCAATAAGGTTTTTATATTTGCGCAAATGAAAATGAAAAGTAATATAAGTTAATGTAAATGACAAAATTGGTTGGCTAACAGTGAAAAAAAAAGTGGTGAATAAAAAAAAAGAGGTGGAGGTGGTTTTTTTTTTTTTTATTTCAATTATGTAACCCTTATAAATTGTACCTACTCGCTTGTTTATTTTAACTGCATTTGACATTTTATTTTGATTTTAATTCTGTGACCTTTTTGTACATACTTATTCGTTAATTAATTTTTTTTTTTTTTTTACACACAACGGGGAAGCTCTTGGCCTTCATCTCACCTGATGGTAAGTGATGATAAGGCCGACGGTGGAAGCGAGCTTCACCCGGAATCCTCAACCACAGAGGAACTGGCTATCTTACCTGTAACTGCCGAAACACAACAAATGCTGTTAACATTGTTGTTTGGCGACAGACTTAGATAAGATGGTGATAGCTAGCCAGGCGGACTTAGAACAAGCCCTACCCACAAACCAAAAATTGCGTTTGACATTTTATTTTGATTTTAATTCTGTGACCTTTATAATTTTTACCCACTCATTCTTTTATATATTTTTTAAATTGTATTGTCATTTTATTCTATTCCGTTGCAGTATGGTAAAATTTTATTTTATGTAATATGGGTTGTATGTCCTGAATTATTATTATTATTATTTTTTAAAGTTGCTATAACAGCGTAATTTGTTTTTCATCTTCGTGTTTTATATTTTTACATAATTATTATAATTTTGAAATTGCTTGAGACATTTTGAAAAAATACCTTTACTTACTTATTTTTTTTTTTAATTCTATGATTGACCCGCCCGGACCTGGCGACGGTGGCGGCACTAGCGCGGTGCCTTTTGATAATTAATCATCATATCAATTAATTTTAAATTATTTAATTTTTTAAATAAAATACTCAGATTAAAAAAAAAATCGTTTCCATAGCTTCCTTACCACCTATAGGTGTATCTCTTTAAATATTTCGTGTTAGAATAGATACATCCTATAAACGGTACTTATAACAAAAAACCAATTTTTAATGTTTTTGCCTGTCTGTCTGTTTGTTCCGTTCCGGCTAATCTCCGAAACGGCTGGACCGATTTTGACAGGATATTCACTATTTTAGAAAAAGCAGCTAGTTTCACATAACCCTACGTGGGTACGAAACGTCAGAAGCTAGGTGCACGGTTCCAATTAATCGTTTCCTATGGAGAAGAGCCGGCAAGAAACTCCACGATTACTCTTTTAATCAAATAAACAACATCACCCATTTCAAGAAAAACTCAATGAAATGCATTTCAAAGTGTTAAAGTGTGTGTGTCTATGTGCTCTTACAGAAATAATTTTGAATGAATCGTTGCAAATCCATACTAATATTATAAATATTAAAGTAACTCTGTCTGTCTGTCTGTATGTTACGTTTTCATCCATACTAATATTATAAATGTGAAAGTAACTCTGTCTGTCTGTCTGTATGTTACGTTTTCACGCCTAAACCGCTGAACCGATCGTCATGAAATTTGGCAGAGACATAGCCTGGGATATGGAGAAGGACATAGGACATCCATGCACGCGCGCAAAAGCTAGTAAGCAAATAAGTTTGTAGTAAAAACATTCATTCATCATCCACGGTTACTTTTTAACGGTAAATAAAAGGACTTCGAAGACTTTAAAACATAGTCAAACCATTCTCTATACAAACCTTAAACAATACCAACATTACACGCATAAATATAAAGATAAATCTGACTCTACAACTTATTTCCATCCGTTCGCGATACAATCTGAGCGAACTATCTCGTTACGGTACGGTGTGAATGAGGTCCTCGTTAAGGTTAAGTCAAAGGTAAAGGTGGCAAGCATATTGCCTTTAATTACACATTTGTTAACGAGAATATCGAGTTACGATGTGCTAACTAAGAATTGTCTGTGTAGATAATTTCGTTGTCTATTGTTTGGACGAAATTATTTGTTGTTTTAGAGTTAAAACGCCACATGCGAACTACGCATCAAAGAACTGACGTCACAAATCCTGCATCGCGCAATCAGAGTTTACCGCGCAACTAGCATATACACAGTCAAATTTCTCATAAGGGATCATTGAGTATTCATCATTATCAACAACTTTTACTTTGGAACCAAAGCTGAAATCGCAAAAAAAAAAATCTGCTGTTCTCTACATTTATGTTCGCATAAGACAGTCGAAATGTAGGGAACAGCAGTACTTTTTTTTTCGCGATTTCTGAAAAATTAGAATAGAATAGAATAGAATAGAATAGAATACTCTTTATTATGTACACCATAAAAATTACAGATATTAAAATAATAATTATAATAATTATTATTATAATTAAGATGTTATATATACAACATCCCGACATAAACCGTCGGGCAGTTGCCCACCAGACACAACAACACCCGTCTGGGGCCCAAGTCTGCTATTTTTATAAATTCGTCACTCCAACCCGATCCCATTGTCATTTTGCTAAAAGTTCGTAATCTGCTAAATTCATAATGGTCGATCATTGGTCGGTCAATCGTCTCGTAATAGAAATGTATTACAATGGCATTTTGAACTTGTATTCATGCCAGATTTTATTTATACATATTTTTACATATTATTTAATAGTGTTATAAGCAATCTGAAGTAGTAGGAAGTTGGAAGTTTAGTAGGAAGTTTAATTTGTCATTATGTACGAGATTACCAATTCTTTCAATGGAGTGTCAGTGGCTGACAATTGAAAAGTCATAATGACGCCATTATATTAGTAGATTACCAAAATTGTCAAAATCAACAATTATGAAATCAATGATAGACCATTCTGAAACTATTGTAATAGCAGACTTGAGGCCCTGGTCAGAGAATCCTCTCTTTTCTATGGAGTATGAGTGAACTTTACACTCTGTTCCTCATACCTCTATATACTATTTTAAACATGTCTGCGTTACTTAAATGTAACGTAGCCTCGAAGGATTTTTGAATCGAAAATACAACTATCCTAAAGCATTTTGGTTATTTGTTTTTGAGAAGAATCAACCATACAGGGTGTTTGGCAGAACGTTGAACATACGAAAATGGTGGATAGGTGGGGTCATCTGCTACTTACTCAGCCCTAATTTATTTGGCCCTGGCCCCCTGAATATAAAAAAAAAATTTGTTTGCTTTCTTTTAGTTTCACCACTTTCTTAACTTTAAAGTGTATTTTTTTATTAAAAATGGGTAAAACAGGCAATATTTTAGTTTATTTTTTTATCTTTAATATTGGCAGATTCTTATAAAATTATTGCTTTATTCAGATGTTAGCTAGAAAAAAAGTTATGACTCCTCAAACTTACAGAAAGATGTAATAAATAAAAATATTGCCTGTTTTAAACATTTTTAATACAAATTACACTTTAAAGTTAAGAAAGTGGTGAAACTAGAAGAAAGCAAAAATTTTTTTTTTTAATATCCAGGGGGCCAGGGCCAAATAAATTAGGCCTGAGTAAGTAGCAGATCACCCCACCTATCCACCATTTTCGTATGTTCAACGTTCTGCCAAACACCCTGTATATCCTATATCTATATCCTTCTTTGTTCGTGTTAGGAATGGTGGGTTTAGATGCACTCAAATTCAGGCGAGAATCCACACATATAATTAATTATTGTCTAATATTAGTAGGTAAGATGGATAGTCTCGTTCTGCGAGAGTCAATAAATTTTTATGTTCCTGACCAGTCGCGTGGCGTTGTAAGACGACAACATAGACTCCTCTGCTATCCGCCTACATGGCGTGCTCCCTAAACTAACACCACTCCCACTGCTAGAGCAATTAATTTAATAAATGACTTTCTAAAATATATTCCTGAAGCAGATTTATTTTTTGACTCTCGAAGGACAATCGCTAAACATGTACATATTTATTTAAATATGAAGAAATGATGAAGAAGTAATTGTCGACTTGTTTAGTCCAAAAAGTGTTAATTATATTTTTAATGTAAATTTGTAAAATTAGCATAGATATAAGCGATTTGGTGTAAACTGTTAGCTTATGTTTGATGAATAAATGAATTTGAATATATATGAATAAAATATTAAAACTATAAATCAATATTAGGTATGCACGAAAGAAATATTTTTCAATTTTAAATTCGTCAGAATTTACGTTAGTTTTATGTGCGTTCGTACTAGGCCTACTGATCAAGCTTTCAGAATCCAGGACTTAGTCCAGATTAATTATAACACTGCATTTAATGGTATATTATTTATTATCATAAATATACTTAACCAGTCTCCTATATACTATGTTAGATTATTCCCATGTGAGATAAAACCGATCATATCTCCCTCTATATCACTTCGCCACATTGTTTACATTGTAAACAACTAGTTATAACATTAATAGTAAGGTATATGCGCGGGAAATTACTTATTTCAACACCTAAAGAGACACACACATAAAATGACAATCGATCGCAATTGGTTTAATTTTGACAGTTCACCTACGTACATTGCGTTATTTACCTTGTTTAGAAAACCAATTTTTCAAACCAAATTTTTCGAATTTTTCGAAAAATATAAAACACTTAGATTAAAAAAAAAAAAACGTGGCTATGGCTTCTTTACCACCTATAGGTGTATCTCTTAAAATATTTCGTGTTTGAATAGATTCACCCTATATTTAGACTTCCAAAGGCGCAACCATAGAGACAGTTGAGAGAGCTGTTTGGTGTTAAATACTAGGACCGTGGGGTCCGAGTTTTCATCGAGTATTTCGGGACATCGCCAAGCGGTTGGTCGACTCTTCACGTGACCAGAGGACTGGCCTATTTTAAAGCAAAATAATCCAGCATTGCCATCCAATGTGGCAACGCTGCCAGTCTTTTGGCCACTTTTCCCACTGACAGCAATGCGGACGAATTTTTTGATGTTTCCCGTTTTTGTTGTGTATATAATGTACATATTTTAGTGTTAGGTTGTATTTAAATATATTTATGTATTCATCATCATCATTTCAGCCGGAAGACGTCCACTGTTGGACATAGGCCTCCCCCCAATAGGTGAGGGGGTTGGCCATAATCGCCACGCTTGGCAGGCGGGTTGGCGATCGCAGTATGGTGTTAAAGATGCGTAGAAAACGCTGCTGCCCATTCTCTAGTAAGTCCCTTAGTCGCCTTTTACGACACCCACGGGAGGAAATGGGGTGGTGCTATTGTTTGCGTCCGGCACCACACGGAACAATTTTTTTTTTTTTTTTTTGAACGTTGCCCCACACTAGGAATTTCTCCTGTATCGTGGGTGCGTTTACAAACATTTAAACTCACATACACAAACAGCCAGACCCGGAACAACTAATTGTAGGTCATACAAATATTTGTTCCGTGCGGGAATTGAACCCGCGACACGCAGCGCAGCAGTCATTCGCTTAACCACTGCGCCAACCGTGCCGTCTATTATAAATCATTAATATTATAACAATAATATTAATGATTTTAGAGTCTTGTTAAGAATTAAAATTGCTTCCCATTCATCTTACAACCAATCTTATAAAGCCCCCCAAAATCCAGCCCCTTTCCATCTCCTATCAAGACAGCCACACCTAATTGTAACTAACTAATAAAATGAGTTAAAACAATAACAATTCTAATTATTTCCATCGCTTTATTAAGCGCTCGGTTCAGGACGTTTGACTGACTTTTAATTAGGAAACTTGTGCCAATTGAAATTTCACTGCAGCCGAGGGGTTGAAACTTGAGTTGGGCGTTGAAAATGGCGGATTGATTGGCGGAGAGGAATTTTAGGTATTTTTTACTTGTACATTTTTGAAAGATTTTCTTTTCGATATGAAGATATGAAAATAAAAAGTCAGTAACACTGAAAAAAATAATGAGCCGAATTAATTAAGTTACTTCAAAAATAACTCAACTTAAGTTATAAGGAAATAAACTTTGTTTAAATTTAACAAAACGATTTTGTAGTGTGCAAAACAGGGTTTTGTAACAGATAACATCTAGTTCGCAAGTCACAATTTTTATGTAAACAGTAACCAAGTTTTTGCTAAACATTTCTATCAGTGAAGGTGATTTGGTGCCGGACGTAAAGAAGAATAGCATCACCTTTTCCTCCCGTGGGTGTTCGTAAAAGGCGACTTAAGTTCTCTATGCATTTCTAACAACACCATGCTGCGATCTCCAACTCGCCTGCCAAGCGTGGCGATTATGGCAAACCCCCCCCAATTGGGGGAGGCCTATGACCAGCAGTGGACGTCTTTCGGCTGAACTGATACACAAAATTGACACCTACGTGTGCAGCCGTATCCAGTGAGCCAGCATGGGGTCGTCCCACCTATCACACAATACACTCAGAAGGCTCTGGGGTTAGTACGTATTCTACCGAGAATAGCAGCGCACCGTCACACTTCCCTCACTTTATATTTTGGAAATAGCCCTATTTGTGTGAAATAACCCCCATTTGTTTTCTCAAATATCGGACATTATACTACGTAATCGCCAGGATAATATTATAATTCGTGATCAGCCAAACCAAGAGTATATCTAAGGTAAATGCTGCATGAGCAATTGGGCAGGTTACATTACTAAATATCAATCAGTGAATGAGTAGTCGACGAGGTTCTTCATAAAACCGTTTTAAACACCTCAGATTCAATTGTATCCTTAGTTTTTTGTACCATGGTTCGATGTACACTGAGCATGCATAGGCCGTTCAAACGGTTTTCAGTCATCGTTGATCTCAGCCATGTTTTAACACGACACAGTGTAGAAAAGGACCTCTTTATGTTACTTGAAGTTACAACTTCGTTTTTGTTAATAATAGGCTAGCTACGTAATATTACTTTATGGTTTGTGAGTATTCCTGCATATTTTAGGGTGGAGGGGCCGCTGCCCCCCCCCCCTGCCCGTACCTCGCTACGCTCTTGCTCAGGGGTAGTCAGATAGGAAATTTCGACTTCATCTAGATTTTTTTTTTATTACTGATTACGACGATTGACGAATTGACGTGTAAAAGTGTTTCCGATATCCTATTTACAGAACAAATGATTTCATTTCATTTCATTTCACCTTCTGACTTCTTCAACTTCAATCGAACCGTGTCGCTGTTAGGTATTATTACGCCACGAGCCCCTTCAAGAAGCAATCAATACTTATTATTATCCTTACAAAAAATCACTTTTCTGCCCCGTTTTTTTCAACTTTAACAAAACATATATACATAATATATCTTCCTCTAATTACACACTCGTACATACATATTACAGTAACTACATACACCAGGTGCAAGTTCGCGCCTACTTCACACCTATGTAACAATCATTACTTATAATGAGCTGTTCTTAATTAAAGCTACTGTAGTTACACTCATTAGGAGGTACATAATATGGAGAAATAATTACAGTTTCCTACAGTAATTGTTACGTGGAAGCCCGCGTAGTCGAAATGTTACACAAAAATGTGGCATATAACGCCGTTTTTTTTTTTGTTAATCGAAATTGATGTTACTTTTTATTCGAGGAAAATTATTGTAGACTAGCTGTTGCACGCGGCTTCGCCTGCGTTGCTTTTTCTAAAATAAAAGTAGTTTTTGTAGCTTAGCTTATGAGTCTGTTCATTCTTTCATTTGCACTGAGAAAATCCTAATGGAAAACCTCAGTAAACTTTTTCATTTCTCATACTTGGAAAGTACGCTTGAAGTTCAGAGTGATGAAAAGAGTAATTTTCGTCCCTGGGAAATGACTTACCATGCTTTAAAAAAAAAAAAACCAAGCCATGTTCGAACTTTTTTATACAGCCACTGTTAAATCGTGGCGTAAAATTGTAATTAGAAAATATTATCAACAATTTTGTAACAGGATTTTAAACTCATAATTAACTTTTCCCTAAATTATTATGTAATTTACATAGATTTGAGCTAAATATGTACCATCATCAATGATAAAAATACTGGCTGGTAGAATGCCACAGAAAAAGAAACATAAAAAAGGCGGGATAGCGGCAATTCGATTTTCAGTTGTTCTGTCGAGATTTAAGTAGGTACTACAGATATTTGTATAAAATCAGTTCATTAAAATCAGAAATGTATTTGTTCAACTAATCAGGTTTTTATTTAATTTCTAAAAAGCACAGTGTTTACCGTTTTAATGTTTGTAAATATGTGAGCACCATGTATCTATCACATAATTAATTTGTCTGTCATTACTTCACTTTTCATTCTTTTTACCTATTTTGGTACAGTAATTTTATTCTAGGTAAGTGCATCGTCTTCATATATAATTAATAATTAATGTATAAAAAATATTGTTAATATTTTAAAAGAGTACCTAAGTATGGAGTTTCTTGCCAATTCTTCTCCATAAGTACTACCTTTTGAAAGGGGCAACTAGAATCAATTCATTATGTTTTGTAATTGTTGACGTTTAAAAGTGCCTTATATGTGCCTATTTGAAATAAATGATTTGACTTTGACTTTTACCTCGGGTGAAAGAACCTTATATTGAGGCACTCGAACTATTAGCGCCCTAACTTCGCTCGAGCGCCAAACCATCTCGGGCCTAATAAGTCCCTTTCATCCCTTGTATAACAATCTACTATTCTCGACTTAGGGCTCTAACACAGGACCGCGTTGAGCAGTCGTTCTAGTGACGTGTAGACTATTTGACCAACAAATCAAATTGAAAAATGTCATGTTATCATCAGAACAGTTGTGGCTCATTAATAACAGCCGCAACATATGAACAGTGATGTGTCTTGGGTAAAAAAACAGAAAAACTGTTTAGTCCGTCAATCAGATAATAAAAAAATATTAGACACGTATTTTATGCTTTATCATATTAATAAAAAATGACTTAGATAAAACACATTAAGCTTGGGGAGTGGGGGCTCGTTACGTCACAGCTACGTATAAAATCTACTGGGAACTGACGTCATGCTACATTTGAACTTGTGGCGGTATCAACAACGCCACATGCGAACTACGCATCAAAGACCTGACGTCACAAATCCTGCATCGCGCTATAAGAGTTTGCCGCGCGACTGGCATATATGCAACATCCCTTTACTATAGAGTATGAGTGAACTTTACACCCTGTGCCTCATACCTCTAAAAACTCAATGTATCGCCGTAATGTTTTGATTACGTAAAAAAATAAAAAATACGTGTTCATTATTTTTTAATAGGTAATCTACATGATTTAGTCTTCATCCCTATTGTAGGTCGTAGGTTCGAACCTAGACGGTCGCTTTTTGTGTCAGTTATTTCATCACAAGGAAGGAACACATCGTGAGGACACCGGCATGTCCTAGAACCAAAATTCGAAGGCTTGTGACATCTACCAACCCGCACTCGGCCCGCGTGGTGGATTATGGCCCACTCCCTCTCCAGGAGACGAGGCCTGAGTCCCAGCAACGGGAAGATTAAAGGCTTATTATGCTATCTTATCATCATTGTCATCATCAGTCAACAACAGCCCGCTGATGGACAAAGACCTCTCTTATAGCATGCCAATTTATGAAAATAGTACATTATTTTAAAGGGCGGGAAATAGGAAATTGCAGGACGAGTATTAGTATGAAGGCCGAGCCGTAGGCGAGGGCTTCACTAATACGAGACAGGCAATTGCCATTTCTGCCGAGGCAAATAAGTGCTTTTCTCAAAAGAATGCAGGGAAATAAAACATACTTTTTTTATATTATACATTTAATTTAATTAATATTAAAAGTTACATTAGTCATATTGTGGCAATTACTAAAAGAAAATGTTATTGATTTCTCCGGTACATTTATGTTTGTTTGTTGAACTTCTGAAGAGGTTTGCAGGTGGGCATTGGATGTAGTGGTAGATGGCTAAAGTATGTAAATAACAAATCAAGACGAATTTTCTGCTTTGACGCCAATTTTCTGTATTTATCATCTGTGCCAAAAGGCAAACGCAATTATGGCTATACAGCCACGTGAACGCAATTTGTGCTAAGCAAAGAGACTTACTTTGGTAGGTATACCAAGAATGATAAAAGAGATCCAATCAAAGCAGCACGCCATTTCATACAACATTGCTGGAGCGTTGTAATGTTCCAAATTCAAAAAATGCTCCTGCAATGGATTTGATTTTCTTTGTCCGTAAATTTGAAACTTCGCGTGTTCTTTTTTCGAAAATAATGACAACATTTCCATGCATGTTTGAGAAAAAGACATTTGCTCAGCACGTCTATCCGGAAATCTCCATGAAACTCAATTCTCTTCAACAAACAACCAATTTAAACCGATCTCCCGACACCAAAACGCGGAACATTAAATATACATTAAACTACGAACGTTCTCCTCTGAAACTGTTGACTGTAAAAACGATTTGTTCAACTATTTTCACGGGCACTGCAGATGTATTGAAGAGAAAAAATGCGAAGACATCAAGAGCTAATCGTTCGGAATGAAATGCTTAGAAACAGTGCGGGGACTGCGATTAAGTATCGAATTATCGATATAAACAAATTAATTTATTGACAATTTTTGACGAGAAAATTTATTTAGGCGCGTTGAGCGATTTTTGGTGGGGGAAAAACTTATGGGTTCGCGATCGTCATCGAACGCTTTCCATGAGCTACCTAAATGTATACTGTGTATATATGTGTACTTTTCGGGTGAACAAAAATCATGGAACTCGCGTCATCGTCACCGAACGCTTTAGTTAGTAGCACTTCTAACGGCAGTCCCCAAAGACTGCCCCGTTTTATTTGGTCTGAGAGTACGACTGACTTTATGTGAAGGAACTCTTAGAAAATCTTTCCTTAATAGTCTGAAATCACCAACGGGCTGAGCAAGCATAGTAAGCATTACACGTTCCTCATAAGAAGAAGCGTTTGCCCGTTTCCGGTAGACAGGTTCTTCTTCGTCGTATCGATGATTACTTTTGAATATTTTAAAATTAGCTTCGACTAGAATTTGGCCACTTGGACAGGTCTTATTGCAGGTGTTTTTGCACAGTGAGCACGACAAAAGGCGCAGCATCGTTTATGATTTAGCTCCACAGTCACACTGTAGCTCATCGGAGTACCCCCCACCTGACTAAATTGTACCTGCAACGGCCAACCTGGCTTCTTAGTCGGTTAAAAGAAAAATCATTATATTCTGTGAATGAATACCTAAACTTGAAATACTCACATTTACATTTTATTATTATAATACAATGTCAATGGGAGTACACTGTCTGCGCTCAACGCTCTCTTGGACGCTAAGCCTGACTGTGATGTACTCGCGGATGGATGGTAGAAGATCTTGTCAGTATGTCTGGAGTATTGTGAGATGAGCGTATGACTGTCGAGTAATTGTATACTTTGTTATTATCCTTAAATAACGTGTTTAAGTGTCTTCGTTAACTAATGTAATTGGCCTTGGCCGTTTTATGTTAAATAAATAAATAATTTGACAAATAATTGACATTCTTATTCTTAATAATAACTATGATTTATGTTCCAATTTCCTCCCATGGGTGTCGTAAAAGGCGACTAAGAGACTTACTATAGAATAGGCAGTAGTGTTATCTTTGCATTTATTAACACCATACTGCGATCGCCAACCCGCCTGCCAAGCGTGGCGATTATGGCAAACCCCCCCAATTGGGGGAGGCCTATGTCCAGCAGTGGACGTCTTTCGGCTAAAATGATGATGATGTTCCAATTTTATTAGATTCATTCATTTAAATAATGTAATCAATTATTTTGCATGCTAGTTTTAGCGAATTGTTTTAGAAACCCGACCATCTGTGTAATGTAAGTAAAAAAAGTAAGACTACAATTGTTGCAAATAAAATTTCATTTCATTTAAGAGATTTCCAGGTGGGCCATGGCAATCGGTGGCCCGCTGAGAGCTCAAAATAGTTATTATTCATAAGTCACTTGTCAAAATACCCATAGTATACAAAACAATATTCGCAAACAAAACGACAACTTAAAAATTCACCCTCAAACTCAAGACAACTTTAAATAATGAAAGCAACATATTAGTTTATCCCTCTATCCGACTAATTTAATCGACAAATCTCTTGGGGGACCGTTAAGTGACTACACTATAGTCAATAAGTTAAGAGCAATCTCTAGTTTGAGCGTGAAAACATATGTTTAGGGGTGATGCTAGAGAGGGGGTGGGTATCGATAAATCTTATTTTTTTAAAGCAGGGGATATAAGGATTCGAGTGCTGTGTTGATCTTAAAGTGCAGAAGTTGGTATGTTTTTTTAAGAAAATGATGGAAAAATATCTGTAATAATAACATACCTAACAACTAAATAACAATACGAGTATATAATAAACTAAATAAAACTAATACCAAAATAAACTAAAATATGCCGTCGAAAAATTCCTCAGCATCGCTGTCGATTGGTAATGTACCCAAGAGACAGCCAGCGTTGCCACGTTGTATAAAAAATGATTAGTTTTTCTAGTGTTTGAACTCAATGAGAGAAAAAAAACCAGATGAAAACTTAATTTAGAAAATAATTCTCAAGCGATGAATACTCTATCTAGAAATGTAGCAAAGGTTCTCAAGAGAATATTTTTATTACAAAAATGCTTATTAATTAATCACTTATTTTTCTTTGTTCACAAACTCATAATGATATCGTAATTAGCACTAGGTAATACTAGCCTAGCGCAGTTAATCATGTGAAACCGTCAAAAAACCTACTTTACTAACACTAACATTGCTTAGCAAAAACTAGGAACATAGACACAAAAAACCATACTACATCTTAAACTAACAGCTAATTGGCCTCACATGATATAATTAACCGTAAAGTTAATTACATCGAGTAATTAACAGCATTTCCAATCGATTAACTCGGATTTCATCGACTCAGGACACCTCTAGTGCATTGGAATAAAGCTCAAAACGTCAAACCGCCATTTTGTAGTTTATTCGTATTTCGAACTATCGGAGTTCTAATTTCAAAATGCTGCTAATGAGAATAGTCGAGTATGAATTCTGGTTAATATGTCGAATTCCGTACACATTTTGTGGTATTTTTAGTTATGTGGACTTTTATGGTTTTAGCTGTAATGATCTGTTTACAACAAGAATTAATGTGTTACCTACTAATGTAATTAGTTATACCAAAAAAGGTCATTAAAAATTATTTGGTATTTTCTTAATTGTGGCATTTGAAATGTCGCGTATCCAATTAGGAACAGTTATTTATAATATTGGCAATTATGCAAGTATTGTACACATTAAAGGTATCCCGCCGAAATTACAGACAACAAAGAGACTTTTCAGGCTTCTCTTGGTTATTCCTGTCCTGTGGAGTAATTTTTCACGTCAACGCCGGCTGTCGCTGAAAACCAGCGCTGGGGCTCTGTCCCGCATAGGGTCGCATCATTATGCTGAGCGATGGCCGTTTTGCGTGGATGTGACGCATATTTCCTCCCAACTTGTTTTTTTTTTTGTGTTTGTTTCCTTTTTTTGCGTCATGTTTACCGTAAATAAACGTTTTTTCTTTCTTTTTTCTTCTTTCTTTCTTACAACTCGATTTTTCTAATTGTTCTTTTGGAGCCATCGATATATATGTTACACTAGATTAGTAAATACCGCACTAAGGCGTTTCCTTTTGACATATGGCCACAGCCATATGCGTAGCTAACGTCAGTTCAGTGCACTGTGTGACACCAACCTAAGTGAACCTAAATATATTAATAATAATAATAACTTAATAATAAGAATAAGAATCAATATCTTATTATTTTTAAATGTTTAGTGGTTTCAAAACTACGTCGCGCGTCGTCGCATTTAAATAGTGGTTACACTTTTTTGACACATTTTAATGAGGTTTGCTTCTCTAGTTAATTAACTCAATCTTTGGAGCTGTCAAAATCATAGATTGTCAGTATTGAATTCACCCGCACGCGTATTATTGCCTATTACATGGGACTGGAAGCTGGAGGTAACTCCAGATTTCCAGATTCCAGACCCATGTAATAGGGGGCGAGCCTATTGCCATCAACTGGCCACAAATCCAGATTGCGAGCTGCTATACTGAGTAATTCCAAATGGAAAATCCAATGACATTTGTTCCGACCGGAATCAGCCGACCTGGCCATCAAACCCAAGAACTCAAGCTCAGCATTCGCGTTTACGATAACAAGACCAACGAGCCATTCAGTCAGGATATTATGTACCGTAACCATATTAATTAATATAGTAATTAAACTAATTTGTAGCAATATAATCTTAAGTTGTGATTAGCGAAGTCTGTTCACCTCAGGAACGTTGAGATTATAATGAAGATAACATCATAATTAACAGCAGGTAGATTTAATATCTGACTATAAGCGTCACAGTCGTGATTTTGAAAGGGTAAACTTCGAAAGAAAGAAAGAAAAATATTTTGTTTGGGACACGCACAAGAAATACAAATTGTAAAAAAAAAATGAGCATTTAATACTAACAAAATTTACATTGTAAACAACAACACAAAATATAATAGATAAAGACCTGTGCGAGGCCAAAAAGGCCCCTATCTCAGCATAATGCTGCGATATTTATAAAATAAATACCGCAGCGCTGGTAGATAGATAGATAGATAGATAGAATACTCTTTATTATGTACACCATAAAAATTACAGATATAAATGTAGAACTGTTACATAGGTTGTCACAATGGGGGGTCTTATCGCTAAAAGCGATCTTTTACAGACAACCTTTGGATAGATCAAAAAGTTAAAGGACAATACTGCAGGTAGTCAGTGGTGTACCATATATATGGTATTCTAATAGCGCCCGCAATAACGCCACGGACACACCTACGGAAATCTATAAGTCCCACTAGGAGATTAAAAAATAAGTGGCAATAAAAAATGCTAACAAATTGGATAAAACCATTTACTTACGAAGATACTGAGGCGCTCCTGTAACACATAAAATAACTCACCTCTCAACACACACTCACCTACCCACACACACCGAGAACTATATTAAATTAACTATAATCCATTTACTATAAGCATTAGACAAATAACGGCTAAATAACGACAGTTATTGTGTAATATTGTTGAAGTTACTTCACTTTAGAGTTATTTTTTTAATGTAAATGGTAAAAAGATGAGAGTGCTTTGTATTTATTGTGAAATAACGGAGTTTATTAAACGTTTACATCGAAATAACGAAAGGGTGAGAACAGTTATTTGTCTGATGTTATATTATATGGAATAGAGATTGTAACTTTTGTATGTAAAAATAAATTAAAAAATATTTGTATGAAAGAGCGGAGTCTCCTAATACAGGCTTTATTTGCTTAAAAGGGGGCTCCAATCACTATTGTTCTGAACAATCTGGTTATGAAATAAACAAATTTTAATTAAATTTTTAATATAATTTAGACAAAACAACAAATAAATATACTTTGCAATATATTTAAATATCCTGTTATAAGAACTGCTCTCACGACTTAAGTACAGAGGCCCTAGTATGAGTTTCTTTTAACCATCTCGATTTTACGCATCGAGCGCGTTCGGCGTTCCGATTGGCCTCTGATTGGCCCTTCACCAATCGGAGTGCTGAACGCGCTCGATGCGTAAATTCGAGATGGTTAAAATAAACTCACACTAGGGCCTCAGATCAGTTAGACGATGGTCGACCTCAGAGCACAGTGATAAATTTATACATCCCCGACTGGCATTTTAGATTTGATGGATATCCTTTGTGAGGTGATCAAATTGGATTGGTGGAGTCCATTCTAAGGTACGGCGTAATTTTTTGGGGTAACTCGACTGACCGGGACCTTATATTTAAAACTCAAAAGCGTTGTATTAGGTCGATGTTCCAACTTGAAACCACTCGGAGTTGCAAACCTTATTTTCAAAAATACAAAATCTTGACCCAACCTTCACTTTACATATTAGAAAATGCGATGTTCGTAAGATCCAACCCTCTCCTATTTTCTCGCATGGCAGATCGATTCCCTCGTAATAGACGTGACAGTACCCAAATTTGCCTACAACAATATCGAACGGCACTTATGCGCAAAAGTGTCTTTTGCATGGCTCCGAAAATTTACAATAAACTTCCAAAAGACTGGAAGCAGTTAAATGATGCAGCGTTCAAAAAGAGAGTTAATAATTTTCTAGCAGATAAGGCTTATTATAATTTGAATGAGTTTTTAGATGAGAAATTTTGATAATATTTTACATATCTATTGCTCTCATGTTTTATTATATAAATAATCATAACAATTTTTGAATAATTTGACTCTGAAAGACTTTTGACTTTTTTTGAATTCTAAACATTTGCACGCCGTAGTATGGCAAACATGTCTGAACCAATTTTTCATTATGTTATCCTGCATGCACTTTTTATTATTGTATGTATACACATGTTTGGGCAAATAAATTTTTATCTTATCTTATCTTATCTTATGGATTTCGCAGTGTTTTGCATGTTGAAGTTGTTATGATGGTTCTGTGAGTGACAATGAGACGCAAAAGCTACGAAGCACAGCACAGTACTTTTAAAAAGCTTCTACCTCACACATTCCTGAATGACGAATACATACGTCTCATTCTCACATAGTTTTAATGATGGTCTGGTATTTTGAGTACTATAAGACTCCTACCCAAATGTCCTTTCTTTGGTCATATTCGTCGAGTCGTTGAGCTCCATAAATCCTGAGTTGAGCTACACGTTTACTGACAAATGCTTGCACTGACTGGACAGGTCCACTCAAAATTGTGTGGTTCTTTCCTCAAAAGACCATTTCAGACACGGATCTACCTACATGGTCTTCACATCATCTGACCAAGATTATGTCTGGACTTTAAAAGAGACTTTGACCCCTGAGTTTGTTTCGCACTTACTTCTTAGACCCCTAAGAAGTACCTAATGGCGAAACAAACTCAGGGGTCAGTCAGATAGGAAATGTCGACTCCATCTAGCTTTTTTTTTCTATGACGTTTAAAAGTGTTTCCGATATCCTAATTACAGAATAAACGATTTTTTTTTTTTTTTTTTCATTTCATAATTTGACCAAATGTTATGTCTATACCTAAGTGTGTATAGTAGTCAAAAAAAGTTATTTGCTAAGGGCGGGTTGTTTCACGTACACTTGACGCACGCGTATCCGTCATAAATGGCGCTAACTATCGTCAAACCGTTGTTTCACAAAATGATGCCCTTCACGTTCGTTAAAAAATAACGATTACAGTAACCCACTGGTTAACGTCATTTTATTCTTCGACATTTGAAGTTTGACGATCGGTTTTTTATTTAGTGAAACAACGCTTTGTATTTGACGTACGTTAAACATCATAATGTAATCGTTAATATTTGACGTATGTATGTTACGTTAACGAACTGTTTGGAAGAACCGGCCCATAATATCGCCTACAACAGCCGAAGAGCGCTGATGTCTGAAATACAGATATTTTATATCCAGTTCAGACAGAGATGCTCAAAATCTGTTCATAGAAACAAGTAACATAAAGTGTATCATCATAATGGTGAAGGGTGGGCGTTTTGGGGGACGTCCTATATATTTTTTTTAGTTTTTTCATTTTTTAGGGATTTTAATTCTGTAAATACATATTAGTTACGGAGGCGTATCATATTTTAATCAACATACACCCAGACAATTAGCAGGAAATTGCAAAACTCGTAAGAAAATTTGAATTTTGCGGATAACCATAGCGCTTCCCTCTTTAAAAGGAAAAAACCCATCCACACTTTCACTTAAAACCAAATGTAATCAAATTATCTATACAAATGCAAAAGTTCACACAATGAGGAAAACCTTTACAAAATATTGTAAACAATATGACTCATACTCACATACTAACAAACACAATTTGTCCTATTAGATACGCTAATCGATTATCAAGCAATCGTATAGAATCGAATCTGTTAATCAATTGTTCACACCAATCGATTTTTTGTGCATGTATGTATGGGTTAATGGTACCTCTGCAGATAGGTTTAAGACGTTGAACGTTACTTGAAAGAAAGAAAGAAAGAAAAATATTTAATTCGGGACACGCACAAGAAATACAAACAGTAAAAAAATTAAATGAGCCTTTAAAACTAACAATATTTAAATTGTAAACAAAAAACAATAGAAAAACTCCTGTGCGAGACTAAAAAGGCCACTATCTCAGCATAATGCTGCGATATTTAAAAAATAAATACCGCAACACTGGTATTCTGATAGGGTCCGCAGGATATTACTTATACCGGATGACTTTTTTTACCGTCTCGAAAAAAATTGGGTATACTAGGTGAACGGAGTAGAAGCCTATGGCATAGCAACTTTTTTTTTTTTTTTTCAGAAATAAAACTAAAATAAAAGATAAAAGTATTGAAATTTGGGTGCGTTTGATTTAAATTTAAATATTATTTATCGTATTTATTTATTGAATTATGTTTTTTGTTAAATTTCTGTGTTTATTGTTATAGTATGATAAGTTTACTTCAAATGTGTGGTATTTATCCATAGATCAATTTCTTTCTAGGTTAAAGAAAAAATAATAAAAACTATGCCATAGGCTTCTACTCCGTTCACCTAGTATACCCAAATTTTTACGAGACGGTAAAAAATGTCATCCGGTATATTGCCACGGACACACCTACGTGCAGTTCAAATGTAGGTAAAAAAATCCCGTTGGCAAGCCGCTGGAGGAGGTAGATTTCGAAGAAGGTTCCACGAAGAAACTTTCTCCGCGCTGAAATTCCCTCCATCCATACTATTATACTTATACTAATATTATAAATGTGAAAGTAACTCTGTCTGTCTGTCTGTATGTTACGTTTTCACGCCTAAACCGCTGAACCGATCGTCATGAAATTTGGCAGAGATATAGCCTGGGTTATGGAGAAGGACATAGGCTACTTTTTTACGCGGTAACCGACATTCATGCGGGCGGAGCCGCGGGCAAAAGCTAGTTATGAATATTAACAAAAGACTTGGTCGTCAAGGCAACGAGTTTAGCATGGAAAAACCCTCAATATTTAAGTTTTTTTTTTTTTCGAAAACTATAAGTTTCTCTTGATAAATTGAAATTGTTTACTCTACAATTTTTTATGTAAAAACATTAAAAATTGTAGAATAAACAATTTGCATACAAAAAGAAAAAAGAAAATTGCGACACAAAATGTTTACCGTTTCGGAGATATGATTCAAAAACGTTTAAATTTAAAAGTTGTCCGTATTCTTACTCGGAATGATAAAAATGTTAAACGGGTCAAAAAAATCCATGCCCCCCGCGCCCCATCGACGAATTCCGCCCATTCGCGAACTTAACCTAATTTTTGACCCTTTCGATTTTTGGGCCAAGTTTGAAAGCAATCGGTGCATAATTGCGATCTGTAGAGTGTGGCAAAATTTTGCTTGTCGCCCCACCAACCAACATACATACATATGTACGTATACATATAATAATATATATAAACTTTTTAACCGGCGGTTGATTTGAGTTCTAGGGGTCATAACTAGACCACCTATGGTGAAATTTTCGGAAAACTCGACTTTAGGTGCAAGACCAATAGGTAGATTTTTTCTGACGAAATATACGACAGTGTATACACACATCAAAAAAAGTTGGTGATCACTAGCATAAGCTGAAATAATTTTTTAAATTGAACTTTATCAAGATAAATTCTTAATCATAATGTAATTTGTAACAGAAATTTGATAGAAAGAAAACATAAAGAAAAAGACTGTTTAACCAAACTTGAACAACAATTTATTAATTAAAGGTTTATATTCAATATAATATAACTCCTCCCCTGGCTCGAACATATGCGGTGATCCTCCTGGGCATGCTGAGAATCAAGTTATCCAGCATTTCTTTGGGTAACCTGTCCCATTCTTGAATAGCGGCTTCCCTGAGCTCTGGCACTGTCTGGGGACGTGACTGACGGTTCCAAACAGCTCGCTTAAGAGCATCCCACGCGTGCTCTATTGGGTTTAAGTCAGGCGAGCCGAATCATAATATAATCTACCGTACCTAACAAAAAAGATTTAAATTTTTCAAAGTGATCGCAAACTTTTTTGATGTGTGTATGTGTCACCACGCTGGAAAAATAACACTGGACACGATAAATAAAAGTTTCGTGCGACATCTGTTATTACTTAACCTTATCATTGTGCAAACATACAAATCGGTCGTTGTAAGTATTTTAATAGTTAGTTATTGTTTTAATAAAGGGCTCTTTATTATTAAATAATAGTACTACGTGACAATCGACATGAAAGACTTACGTGATACATTACAATTGATAATTATTAAGTACAGTAGATTATTAACGACATAAAAGATGTAATAGGTACTATCGCGGGCAAAGAAATCTAACCACCTTGAAAACAAAATCCCGTGCACACGATGACCACATCTGTTTACTGCCACTTTTTGTGAAGATCAAAAAAAAAAAAAAACAATCAATCAAATCAACTCAGCCTGTCGCAGTCCACTGCTGAACATAGGCCTCTCTCATGCTGCGCCACAACACCCTGTCCTCCGCCTTACACATCCAGTCTGTCCCAGCCACCTTTTTGAGGTCGTCGGTCCATCTAGCTGGGGGGCGTCCCACACTACGCTCGCCGATACGCGGTCTCCACTCCAGGACTCGTCTGCTCCACCGGCCATCGGTCCTTCGACAAACATGGCCAGCCCACTGCCACTTCAGCTTGCTTACTCTGCAAGCTATGTCGGTAACTCCGGTTCTCTTCCGGATAATTTCATTCCTAATTTTATCCTTCAAAGAAACTCCGAGCATAGCTAAAAAAAATGCTTTTGTTTAAATAAATTGCTCAGGCTCTGTTACAATAATCACAGATGTCTGACCACCGGCTTGTTTTTAAACGGTATTTTAATATTGTCTTTTTTTTTTCATTTACAAAAACAAGGGACTTCGCAAAATTCTGATACTGCGATGCTATTGGTTGATGAGCGTATAGCGTTACTATAGCGGCCGAGCGCTGCTAACAGAAATATGTAGTCCGTACGGGGTGATAAAACCGATGTCCTAAAATGCAATAGTACCTAAGTACTATTGCGGTCTTAGATATTGGACCACTACAGCTCGTCGTCGTCGCGTAAGACGTAAGACGAGCTAATAAGATAATGATTAGTCATCCAACTAATGGTAGTTACTTAGAAACTGCTGCCACTACTGAAAATATGAGTTCATAAAGATACACTACAAAATCGACTCAAAATTTTACGAAATGCCATCCTAATAGCAAATTACAATAAGTTTTACGCTAATTCAACCTAAATATTTAAATTGTGTCCAAAAAAATGTAGCTAAAAGAATTACCAATGAAATGTAGGTATTGCATAAATATAATAAATAATCATCATCATCATCATTTCAGCCGAAAGACGTTCACTGCTGGACATAAGCCTTTCCCAATTGGGGGGAGGGGTAATAAAAATAATAACTAATAAATATTAACATATATTTAATAAATAATATAATAATTATTTATTAAATATCGCAGCATTATGCTGAGGTAGGAGCCTTTTTGGACTCGCTTGTGTCATGTATTTTTGTTAAATGTTTTTTTTTTTATGTATTATTTTTTTTAGGTTTAAATGCTCCTTTTTTACTGTTTGTATATCCTGTGCGTGTCCCAAATAAAATATTTTTCTTTCTTTCAATATTCAAATTGTGCTGAAGCCGCTGCTGCGGCTTCTGAGACCGCAAGCGGCGCAAATACTGCAATCTTACGGGTAACTACAGTATTGAGCCATTTGGTCGAAACGCCTGAGCACGTGTCTCCTTTTTAAAGAAATTTCTCGCCGACTGGTCGACACTTCACGTGACCAGAGGGCTAGCTCGTTCTTTGGCCAAAGAATTAGCATTGCCATTCAACGTGGCAATGCTGCCAGTCTCCTGGGCACGTTTCCGGATCACAGCCATGCTGACGAATATTTCGACGCCTAAGCGTCCTTTCTGTTTTTTGTATTTATTTGTATATCAGCAACGTGTAAACGTGTAACACAGCACAGCAATGACATAAAAAAGAGTCGAGAAAGCAGCTGGACCTGAGCCAACCTGGCTAAATATCACCCGTCTCTCCAATATTCCATTGCTTACTTAAGGATGCATATCCGGTACGGCTCTAATAATCCTTCCATACCCTATGGGCACGTCTTCCCTACCATTATCGTGCCCCCGGTCTACTCCTTGATATGTAATGGTTACTGTGAAACATGAGGCTCCGGGGGCTAGTGCGAATCTTTGGGTTCATTCGAGTAATCGAGTCTGGTTTAACCACGCTGGGGTCGGTGCATTTCTTTCATTCATTCATAGTTATTTTTAATGTACCTAGTGTTTATAGTCAGTTGCATCATCCATATTGTATAAATATAATCATTTTAATGTAAAAAAATATATTCTTTTAGTTTTTATTGCTACATAAATGCTTTGCAAGTTTTATTTCAATAAAAGTTAAAAAATATATATATTGCAGTCTCAGTCGACAATCCACCAAAACTATCGACAGCAAACAAAAAACTTTATCGACACACTCCCATCTCTAAAAATCAATTTTTATTTTCTTCCCCTCCAGTCTCTCGTATACATATTTATCAGCTGTACTGCACCATGCTTAATGATCCCTAGTTCTATTACAACAGTCTATCCGTCTGTTTGTTTTGTTGAACGAAACATGGAGAACATTGGTTGGAGTTACCCGATAGTATAAATAGGGACGATGAGTAAAAAATATTTTTTTATGTCCGTCATGTAGATCATTAAAAAATATTGGACACGTATTTTTTCTTTTTTTACGTAATCAAAACATTACGGCGATATATTGAGTTCAAATGTAGCATGACGACACTTCTCAGTAGATTTTATACTCCCCAAGTTTATTATTTGTTTAGTTTATTTTATAGCCCCCACTCCCCAAGTTTAATGTGTTTTATCTAAGTCATTTTTTATTAATATGATAAAGCAAAAAATACGAGTCTAATATTTTTTTATTATCTGATTGACGGACTAAACAGTATTTTTTTTTTTTTTACCCAGGAATCATCCCTATTGGGAGTCTTCTAGGCTCGACCGCCTCATCGCTTACCTACTCTGGTCAAATTATAGCTTTCTAGTACCAAGAGTTGCTGAGTTAGGCCGCGGACAGACAGACACACAGACAGACAGAAATGTCTAAACTATAAGGGTTCCTTATTGACTACGGAACCCTAAAAAGCATTTAGAACTAACAATTTTTTTTTAAACACTACAAAAAAAGACCTGTGCGAGGCCAAAAAGACTCCTATCTCAGCATAATGCTGCGATATACTAAAGATTTCATTTTTAAGGCTAAAAACTAAATGTAAATGTAAAAACTAAAAACTAAACTTTTGCAGAGTGTGCTGTTTCTATACATATTATACAGGGTGGAAAAAAAAGACCGTGGTTAGAGGAAAAGTACCCTTAATATTGATGATGGCAAATTTTACTGAAAGGAAACATTCCTTTATTTTCAAAAATAATTAAAACTGCATTTAAAGATTTCAAAAAAAAATCATCTGCTTGAGCTGGGAATAGAACCGATGAAATGTGAAAAAAAAATTATCCTGTATTTTATGATACCAACCGAAAGAGTCATTCATAAGGATCAATTCCTTTGAAATAACATAGTATCTTAAATTAAAGAAAGACAATAAAAAAACTCGATATAAAAGGCGACACGTAGCGAATTCAGTCGAAGAATACGTCTGTGCAAAAAATATATGTTAAATTAGAGCATTTTCCTGATAACTTAATATATGAATATTTTAGTATATTTTTATAATACATAGTGAAATTAATTTGTAAAGTTATGTCTAACGCGGATAAAAAACTGAGAATCATGCAAAATCTATCAATCGTATTTTTCTGAAACCTTCACCTTTTTAAAAATAATTTAATTATTTATCTTTTAGTATACGTGTTTTATTAAAATATCTTTTGTTTTGTGTATAATAAATTAATAATGTGTCTTATTTGGGTCAGCGCTCCTGGATGGGCGAGTCCTATTACTGGCTGGACGTACGACGCATTGCGTGAGCTCAGTACAGAACACGCAAGCTAACCACTCAAAGTCACTGGCATATATCTGGGCCTTAAACAGTCGCGTATGCTAATGTGTAATAACTAAGTTCTCATCGTTGTTTGCACTCATTTATAAAAGTGTCAATCATGGATGTCGTTTGTATTCGACACAAATACTTTTATGGTCAGTATTTTATCAATTGAAGTGAAAAATTCTTTAGTCGCGTTGAGCGATTTTTTGTACGGGAAAAACTTATGGGTTCGCGTCACCGAAATGCGCGACATGCTCGAGACGTGTTGCGCCACTGTTAGTTATTTATCCCAAAGCTTGAGTATTCACTTCTATCACAAACTAACAATGTTTATAACATATTACCTGGGCCTCAAGTCTGCTATTACAATAGTGTCAGAATGGTCTCTTCATTGTGAGTTTTTGACAGATTTTCCATACAAACACTGCCAAATACTCACAATGGCGAGACCATTCTGACACTATTGTAATACCAGACTCGAGGCCCTGGGGCCTAAGTCTACTAATTTACAAACGTTGCAATGGTCTTGCCATTGTGAGTATTTGACAGTGTTTGTATAGCAAATCTGTCAAAAACTCACAATGAAGAGACCATTGCAACGTTTGTACATTAGTAGACTTGGCCCCCTGATGGCTTTAAAACACTCAGCCTCAGAGCATTTAAATATAAATTATTTAACTTTCTTTCAAGCAAATGTTATTACTCTACTGAAGATTTTATGAATGAAAAATTTACCTAAATATTTGACATTATTATCCTTGACCTTATTGAATTTTGAATTATATAATTAATCTCTTTTACAACTATTGTTCAGTTTATTTATTTGTAATTCAAATAATTAATAACTTAATTTTGATGTAAATGATGACCCATAATTTTACAAACCATATTTGTACGCCGGAGACGGCAGAATATTATGATCGTATTACATAATGAACCTAACAACTTTTTACAATATTCTGACAAATAAATGCATTCTATTCTATTCTATTCTATCGGGAGTCCTTATAACTGCCAATTTTTTTTTTCTCCCTATCTTTTCTTAAACAAAACACGTGTAAAATCTTCTCACTGTATTAATAAAACGACCCTCCTCCTAGGGCAGGGGTTCCGCCCCGCTTATCTAACGCTACACTCCCCAGGGGGCACTTATCAAGTTATTGGGTTCTACTACATTGAATATTGTGGTCGAAGGGATGATTTTAGTGCGAAAATATTTAGTTAATCTTGTTATAGGTACGTAGGGGAGTTTAAGAAGCTTGTTAATTTGTTGTTCAGGGTTACATGATTCTGGATAATCTGTTAATTTTATCAACAATAACAAATAATAATAAGAACTTCCTTTTTCAAAAAAAGTTAAGTTTTAGTTTTTTTTTTAAACGCTTGGGATTGAGCTGCTCGCTCTGCTCTATGCTTGGAAACATGCTGGTCCTGCTCCATAGGACAATTTAGAGTCTAGACAAAATCAAACTGGTTGCTAATTTAACCGTATAATTTATAATTTTTATGATATTAATTTTATTTTCTGTGATTAATATTTTAACTCACACACTGACTTATTATATGTTGTTTTTATTTTTTATTTTTTTGGGAAATCATATACAATGTTTGTAAATATGTGAGCACCATGTACCTATCGCATTTATTAATTTTTCTGTTATTACTTCACTTTTCATTCTTTTTACCAATTGTGGTAAGTAATTTTGATGAAATTTTTATATTTTTTTGTTTTTTTATTCTAGGTACATAGTCTTCACCTATAAATATTAATTAATGTATACAAACTATTGTTAACATTTTAAAAAAGTAAGTATGGAGTTTCTTGCCCATTCTTCTCCATACATAACTACCTTTTGGAAGGCGCAACTAGAATCAATTAACTATTCATGTAATTTTTGACCTTCAAAAGTGCATCTTCGTGCCTATTTGAAATAAATGATTTGACTTTGACTTTGACTTTGACTTTGCTTAAAGCCTTGTGATTAAACCTTAAAACTTGACATTTTAATAATTATACAACGATTTATATACATAATTATTACACATTACTAAATATTTTATACAAAATGCGCCAACGATGAGATGAATATCCTGAGTTGAGCTACACGTTTACTGACAAATGCTTGCACTGACTGGACAGGTCCACTGAAAATTTTGTGTGGTTCTTTCCTCAAATAACCATTTCAGACACGGATCTACATGGTCCTCACATGATCTGACCAAGATTATGTCTGGACTTTAAAAGAGAATTTGACCCTTGAGTTTGTTTCGCCATTTCTTCTCAGGGGTAGTCAGATAGGAAATGTCGACTTCATCTAGCTCATTTTAATTTTTTTAAATGACGTATAAAAGTGATTCCGATATCCTATTTACAGAATAAACGATTTCATTTCATTGTTTTTTTTTTTCTGGAGTCACAGTAACAGGAGTCACAGGAGTTCAGAGTATTTTATTTCACATAAACCTACATGGGCACTTATGAAACGTCAAAAGCTAGGTGCACGGTTCCAATTGGTTGTTTCCTATGGAGAAGAGCCGGCAAGAAACTCCACGGTTACTCTTTTAAAAATAATTGGCTTTTACAATATTTTCAAATAACAGTGTTAATAGGTATGGGAGGACAGTGTAGGCCTTTCAACAATTACCAGGTACTTAACAAAATACAAAAGTGCCAACAAATCTACAGTCTACGATGACCGTAGTTTGGACCCTGTTCCCGATACCGGTGGGCATTTTTTGAAGTGAAAAGTTCTTTAGGCGCGTTGAGCACTTTTTGGGTGAACAAAAATCATGGGACTCGCGTCATCGTCACCGAACGCTTTCCATGAGCTATATATATACCTACTGTGTATGTATGTGTACTTTTTGGGTGAACAAAAATCATGGGACTCGCGTCATCGTCACCGAACGCTTTCCATGAGCTATATATATACCTACTGTGTATGTATGTGTACTTTTTGGGTGAACAAAAATCATGGGACTCGCGTCATCGTCACCGAACGCTTTCCATGAGCTATATATATACCTACTGTGTATGTATGTGTACTTTTTGGGTGAACAAAAATCATGGGACTCGCGTCATCGTCACCGAACGCTTTCCATGAGCTATATATATACCTACTGTGTATGTATGTGTACTTTTTGGGTGAACAAAAATCATGGGACTCACGTCAGCGTCACCGAACGCTTTCCATGAACTATATATATACCTAATGTGTATGTATGTGTACTTTTTGGGTGAACAAAAATCATGGGACTCGCGTCATCGTCACCGAACGCTTTCCATGAGCTATATATATACCTACTGTGTATGTATGTATACTTTTTGGGTGAACAAAAATCATGGGACTCGCGTCATCGTCACCGAACGCTTTCCATGAGCTATATATATACCTACTGTGTATATATGTGTACTTTTTGGGTGAACAAAAATCATGGGACTCGCGTCATCGTCACCGAACGCTTTCCATGAGCTATATATATACCTACTGTGTATGTATGTGTACTTTTTGGGTGAACAAAAATCATGGGACGCGCGTCATCGTCACCGAACGCTTTCCATGAGCTATATATATACCTACTGTGTATGTATGTGTACTTTTTGGGTGTACAAAAATCATGGGACTCACGTCATCGTCACCGAACGCTTTCCATGAGCTATATATATACCTACTGTGTATGTATGTATACTTTTTGGGTGAACAAAAATCATGGGACTCGCGTCATCGTCACCGAACGCTTTCCATGAGCTATATATATACCTACTGTGTATGTATGTGTACTTTTTGGGTGAACAAAAATCATGGGACTCGCGTCATCGTCACCGAACGCTTTCCATGAGCTATATATATACCTACTGTGTATGTATGTGTACTTTTTGGGTGAACAAAAATCATGGGACTCGCGTCATCGTCACCGAACGCTTTCCATGAGCAATATGTATAAAATAACAGTTATTCCAAAGTTTTGTGTTTTCAATTCTGTCGGCAGTCCTTATGACGGCCAATTATTATTATTTTTATATGAAGACTTCTTTAGGCGCGTTGAACGATTTTTGGTAGGAGAAAAACTTATGGGTTCGCGATCATCGCACTTTTGCCGGTAGTCCTTATGACTGGCAATTTTTATTTAAATGTTTTATATCTATTGGTTGGTTGATTGGATTTATCAACTGGCTACCTTACCTATAACTGCCTAAACACAACAAATACTGTTAACATTTTTTTTTTTTTTTAAACGTTGGCCCACACTAGTAATTTCTCCTGTATCGTGGGTGCGTTTACAAACATTTAAACTCACATACACAAACAGCCAGACCCGGAACAACTACTTGTAGATCATACAAATATTTCTTCCGTGCGGGGATCGAACCCGCGACACGCAGCGCATCAGTCAATCGCTTAACCACTGCGCCAACCGTGCCGTCATATCACATTGTTGTCATATCAAAAGATTTAGATAAGATGGTCGAAGCTAGGCAGACTTAGAACAAGCTCTACCACCAACCAAATCAAACAGATTTTTTTTTTCCCCGCTGGCAATCGGAATTATCGGTCTGGTCGCACCAATAGACCGTTCACTTACACTAACGAAGACCTAATGAAGGCCACTGATGCCGCAAATAACTTGGCCACCTATTGAGCTCAAACAATATAATAACAGGGTACCATCGACACGAAAAGAATAAGATCAATAGACCATAGAGGTCACAGGCACGACTGTCATATTATGCAATATAACTATTGAAAATCTTGGTTCTAACACTTAAATAAAACTAGTTATGGGTTTTTTTTTAAGAATATAGTTTTATTCAGCCAATTAAATTCACTAGGAAGTTTTTACGTCTGTCGTCTCAACTAAAGCGTAGTACGAGAAGTATAGTAATATTTCGCACCCTTAAAACATAAGTGGCACTATACAGCGTGTTACGGAAAGGGTATATACATATCAAAGTGTTCATGTTCGTGAACGGGCGCCGTCAGTTGGGACTGGTCATCTCTTAGCTGCCACGGCTTATTTTAATTTTTGAATTGTTTCTATTACGGACGCTTCTAACGTGCACGTCTTCCTACATTGTTCTCACATGTATAACTTCAACATGAATGATGTAACCCATATTTTGTAACAATATTTTGTTTTAAAAGAGTGTCCATGGAGTTTCTTGTCCGTTCTTCTCCATAGGAACCTACTACGCTTTGGAATGGGCAACTAGCTTCATCTTTCTGACTGACCGACCCCTTGACAATTCAAAAGTGCCTGTAATTGGTTTATTTGAAATAAATGCTTTGAGTTTGAGTTTGAAAGGCACGGATTCTTTTGGTGATAACAAACAACAGGGAAATATTTTTTAATACCTATACCTACATAAATAAAAAGTTAAGAAACATTTAACTAAAAATCAAATGTTTCCAATTGAATTCTACACATCACTAGACCAAGTCAGCTGATCGGTGTCAATAAACTACACACAAAGAAAGGCCGTAACACGTTTATTGTGATTTAAATTTAATAAACTATAGAAATAAAATAAAAATTAAGCATTTTCTAGTTAGTACTTTTGAGCTGAAATTTTGTACAGAGATTCTGAACCAGATACACTCTTCACCCCGTTTGCATGGATATATACCCTTTCCGTAACATGCTGTACAAAAATTGACATTTTTTAGTTAAGTATACAGTCAAAATGCATACATAAGTCGAAACGCGCCTAATGCGAAAACCACTGTAGCTCTAATGCGCCACATTTTTGCTAGATTTCGCAAGTGTCACTTATGAATTTGTCACAACTTGTCCGGACGGTAATTGATAAACCGGCACTATGCCAGGGGCCTAAGTCTACTAATTTACGAACGTTGCAATGGTCTCGCGATTGTGAGTATTTGACAGTGTTTGTATGGCAAATCTGTCAAAAACTCACAATGAAGAGACCATTGCAACGTTTGTACATTAGTAGACTTGGCCCCCTGATCGCGACAAGTGACCGAAGGGAATCCTTGTCGAGGTGAGTTAAAAACTGGCACTTTGTGTAAAGTGCCACTTATTTAATCAATTTGCTTTCGATTATGAGTAAATGCATAAGTTTTACATAGTGCCGGTTATAGTTTCATAGTTTTGAATAACGATGAAACTATAACCTTCTCGCTTGATAAATAATCAATAATTTTATTGTATGACACTGGATACTGAAATAACGTTAGTTAATCTGTTATTTTAAGCCGATCACAAAGCTTTATTTCAATTTTTTTAGTTCCATATCACCCATGCAATACTTAAAAAAACTTAAAACGACCAATCAATCTGCCTAGCCTTTTCCCAACTATGTTGGGGTCGGCTTCCGATTGGATGCAGCTGAATACCAGTATTTTACATGGAGCGACTGCCTATCTGACCTCCACAACCCAGTAACTGGGTAACACGATACCCCTTGGTAAGACTGGTTGTCAGACTTTTTGGGCTTCTCACGACCCTTAACGACTGTCAAAGATCCACGAATGACAGCCGGGACCAACGGCTTAACGTGTTTTCCGAGGCACGGAGGAGTCTCGGTATGTAAAGATGGTCACCCATCCACTGACCAACCCCGGCAAGCGTAGCTTAACCTGAAGGATCGACCCGTGCGGCTGTTATTACTTAGTCACGAGCTCCTCAAAAAACTTAAAACGACCATACTGTAAAATTAACAAATGCCATTTATGTTCTCAGGGTAGGGTGCGATTTATAGTGGGTAAGACTGGCGGGCTACCGTTTTACTTTTTAAATAAGTACCTACAATAGATCGATTAGCACAGAATCGACTAAAGATTGATTTTTGTAAATAATTAAAATTAAATAAATCAACAATTACAAAAGAGCGCGACATTTGCGTACACGCGTGACGATCGCTTACACGCGTGACGATAGCTTTTGATTAGCACGCGGCCTTATTCTTAATTACGATATACCGGCTAAAAAACCGGGCAAGTTCGAGTCTGGCTCGCGCACCGAGGGTTCCATACAAACCTTAATTTTGTAGTTGAATAAATGTTCACCCATACATCAATATACGTGACGGTCAATTCTCCAACTGCAAATTTAAGTTTGTAAACGCAAAACCAATTTTTTTATGTGATAAAACTACAAATTAACAATTTTCGGACTTTTTACTTTACTTGTGCTGTGAGACCTTGCTTCTTGCTAAATTTCATGATTCTAGGTCAACGGGAAGTACCCTATATGTTTTGATTTACTTGCGAATATCGCATAAATGTCGCATAAATGGTTGTATCTTTTTATTGCGTTGACTTAGAAGCTTAATTTTTTCAGAGCTCCAAGAGAGCGTAAACCTTCGTATTTTATATTAATTTCAACTTGATATCTCCACGCGTTCCCGAGAAAAAAGGTCTTGACAGACTGACAGACAGACGGACAACGAAGTGATCCTATAAGGATTCCGTTTTTTTCCTTTTGAGGTACGGAACCCTAAAAATGAATAAAATAAAGGTTTTTTGAGTCGAAATTCGTTGACAAGTTCGCGTCAGTAGTTTATTGTAACAACTTAGCAATTAAATTCTAAATAACACAATAATAAAGTGACCAAACCAAGGTAGTTGTAATAATATCTGGATATGACTCACCGGAACTGGGTCGGTCACTGTACCTCGTACAGTAGACCCACGCAGGCCAGACCATCGCGCCGTCTGCCATCGTGGTACCTGCAGAGAGCATGGATTAATAATAGGCAAACAAGAGAAAAAGGAAATGTTGATCGATAAAGAAATTGAGAGGAAAACATTGAAAATGACGAGATTTTGGTTTTTTTTTTTTTTTTTACTCAATACTCAATGGTGCCGATTCTCTTGTACACCGAACTAAACTAACTAAATTATCACTAAAATTCCTTACTTTTGGCTATAAGAATCTTAAAGCCATTCTGCAAGATTCTCTAAAAAAAATTAAACATCTCTTTGAGACAACTAAATTGAATTTGACAATCGCGACTCCACGTGGTATTTTTTTTTTTTTTCTTTTGGCCTCGCAACGTTGTACTTGTTTGCCCTACCCCATGATTTTTTTTTAGAGCCGGAGGCACGCAAGGGGGGCAGCCTCGACGTGTTTTTTATGGAATTTTTACACATGTTGAGTTTTAGGTGGGGGGGGGGGAATATTGTCAAACTTACCGGTAGCCGAACTCTGACTGCTCCCACTATCTTCTCCTTTCGACAAGTCAATAGCTCCACTCTTCTCTCCCGGCTTCACCTCAGGAACTCTCGCCTCTTCAGGCTTCGACGGAGACGCCTCCTTCACAGGAGACATCTTAGCCTCAACCCTGGTCTTCGTCTTCCTCTTAGTCAAAGGATCCGTAATCCTTCTCCCAAAGTCAGCCTTGAGAATATTGTCTATACTAAACTTCAGACAATTCTGATTAATAAAATCCCTCCCAGACTCATTTTCTGGCGATTTCGGGGATACATAGTTCATTCTTCTATTCTCGTCTGTTCTTCTTAATTCGTGGTTCTGACTTTTCATTCTTAAACCGAAGTTTAAACCGAAAGGTTGGGGGTTAAGGTTTAAATTGCTTTGAGGTACTGGCATTCGACTTTGCAGCCCGGATTTTAAGTCTACTTGATTGATTAAAGGGCTTTGGAAAAGTAGGGGCTGATTTAGGAACATTAACGGGTTTGGAGTGATAGGACTCGGCCTTAGGAGAAGCGGCTGGTTCATATTTATATTTTGGTTTAACTGTGATATCGCATTTAAGTGCGTCTGTATGTGTTTGAATGACGTCAGATTCTGTGATGTTTCTGGCCCTTTTTGCTCAAATGTTGGCAACGCTTCATTGCCAACCGAAAGAACAGTGTCATCACTGCAGCAGGAATTATCATCTATACTAATTTCAGCCCTAGATTCGTTCGTCCGATCATCATCATCATCAATGAGGTCTGACGTTCGGGAGTTCTCGTTGACCTCTCGTAAATCTTCGTAATTCGGCGTGTTTTGCAACAACTTGTCAGTTGAGAAAACATTTTCTGGACTGTGACTGTCTCTTTCTTTCTTTAGGACGTTGTGTATGGCGAAAGAGGATGACAGTACGGGTCTCTCTTCTGCTTTTTCCTCGTCGTGGTATTCTGGACTGGTTGTGTCTCTAGTGTTTGGGGAGTAAGGCTCGTCATCGCTGTGGTCTTGTATTTTTATTCTGGAATCTTGAAGGTGGGCTGATGATACCGCAGCCATCTTGGTTTGGGGAAGTTACGCCATCTGTTGGAGAAAAATAATAATTAAAACTTTGAATTCTTTGAAGTTTTACATGTTTGAAGGGTGTAAGTGAAAACATAACATTTCTTTTTCTTTCTTCTATATCACCTGTATTTCAATCAATCCTAAGATGAAAGTAATTTTGGATACTTGTATAAAAACTGTTTACAGAAAGAATTAATTTATTTGAAGCTTTCCGCCAGATTTATCCTGAACTTGTCCATTTATCAGAATTCATCCAATTTTGATAATTTATCACTTGAAAAGAACCTTCTATACATACACACGACTACATATATTATATTATCTCACGCCTTCTTCCCGTGGTGGTAGGTAGAATCAACAGAACACCATCTGCTATGATCCTTACATACTTCTGTGACGTTTAGTAAATAAGATACGCATGCTGTGGTGGGGGTTGCGCGGTGAAGGGAGTGCTGGGCGATGCACCGCACTCGCAGTCTTGTCCGAACAGCCGTAGCGATAGCACGCCTTTCGTAGTAATATTGGAAACTGTGTTTTATTGTACTATCGCGGACAGCCGAATCGGACCACCGTAAGGACTATTTCTGCTTGCAGCGCTCGGTCTTCGGTCCGTTTCTCGTCCTTGGATCTTTTATTGTTCTATTCTTATTGATCGAAAAAGGATGGTCAGATATCTGTGATCATTTTAACAGAGGCTGAGAAATTTATTTAAACAAAATGTTTTTTTTAACTAGGGCATCTCGGTGACTTTGGAGATCGTGATTCCTTAACCGGACTTTCCTGTGGTTGCCTTAAGCTCCTAAAAACTTAAAGCCTCCAGCCAGGGCATAAATGTTCCTATGTATGTATTTTGTTTTATTGGTCGTTGCCCTGAGCACGGAATTTTGTTTTGAAAGTGAGCCGATTCAGCTGACCGCAATAGTACATATTTAACCTAACCTAAACCAAGACTCACACCACAACTTCTTTAGCTTTATTTGCGTTCATACATCTGGAAGGACCTTCTAATAAATTCAGAAACTTTTCACAAGGATACATACATCATGTAGTTTAGAAAACTAATGAATTCAATCCCCAGATATGTTTCTCATTAGCATTAGCGTGCCTGATTGCTATTTAGAGCTACGAGCTAATACGTACATAAATTAAGAGAGATCAAGAGGTCAGTGACTTGCATCGTGTATATTGAATGCCACCCTAGCTTTCGCGTTTTATGGTTTTTGATGTGAACCTGACTGGCTCGGCGTGACATAACATGTACTTTGCAAAACACAGTTTTACTAAATGGTAGTATGTTAATTTTGGCTTATTCCACTAATCCCCCTGAGAGAATCCGCCTCAGTGGGGAAAACAACCCCAATGTAAAAAAAAATCACTTTCAAGGGGATCTTGGGATAAGTTTTTTTTTAAATTCTAGTTTTCCCCTTAAGTGGGATTATCAGGGGTGAATTCTAGACTGTTTTTTATAGATTCTACTTTTCCTCTTAAGGGGGAATTTCAGGGGGGATTTGTGGAATAAGCTTAATTTTATTTTGGAATCTGGGGACCCGGTAGTGCCCCCGCCAAGACAAGCCAAGCGAAGCGTAAGGGCACTACCTACCTTTTCTCGAAGCGCTTCATCGTTTTTTTTTAACCTAACCTGGCTGTTTCGCTTCTACAAGAACTATTGTATAACAGAAAAGTAATGAACAGTGGTTAAAATTTCACCTTACGCCCATGTGACGGAAACGTCCAAGCCACATATTTTGACTAAAGTGTAGAGTTTGTGAAGTTAGGGCTTGTAGAGTTAAAGCTTAATATTACGCAAACAGATCCCTGAATCGAAAAATGGTTGTATGACAGAAAAGTAATGAACAGTGAATAAATTTTCACCTTACGCCCATGTGATGGTAACGAAACGACCAAGCCACATATTTTGACTAAGGTGTAGAGTTTGTGAAGTTAGGGCTTGTACAGTTAAAGCTTATAACATTACGCAAACGGATCCCTGAATCGAAAAATGGTTTTATCTATCTACCTATCCAACGATACCCCAAACCATGGAATAGACGTGAAAAAGACATCCCCATTTTAAGGCTCGTACAGACTCGCGCGATATCGCGGGCGCGACGCGACACTAGTAGCAGAATTTCTTTGTCGGTGCCTGTCGCGCCCGCGATATCGCGCGAGTCTGTACGAGGCTTTACGTGCAAGTTCCTCTCTTGCACGTAAAGTGGGGATATATTTACAAAAAAAAAAAAATACTTTGTTTTTTTTTACCACTTTGTCGGCATGAAAAATTTTCGAACGACTGAACTTTATTTTCAACAGCACAGACTGCATGATCGTTGACAGATTTTGAAAAAAAGTACAGTCAGCAAAAAGGGAACATTTTCACAAAAACTAAACAACCTTTTAGCTGGCAGGGGGGGGACACTTGACTCTAACAAAAAATTGCAGCCTAATGGTCCTAGCAGCTAAATGGTTCTTTAGTTTTTGTGAAAATGTCCCCTTTTTGCTGACTGTACTTTTTTTTTCTTTTTTTTTTTCAAAATCTCTGAATGAGGATCTAAATTTCTCAAAAAATTATGGACTATCGTAGTTTCTGCCTACCCCATGGGAAAAAGGCGTGAGTTTACGTACGTATGTAATCTTAGAACATTTTCAGACGTACGCAGTACAATTTTGTTATTGTAGAAAATTGTTCATAATATCTTAGACATGGTAGAAAACATCTCGATTGTTTGAAGGTAGGTAATATCTCGAACAGCTGTTGAAGAAAACACCTCGTTAAAATATTTAAATATGACAGGTTAACAGCTTCCTCGTGAGATAAACTTAGTAATAAGATATTGAGAGAGATCTAGACGTGCGGTTACTTCACGCTTTTTATTTTCAGGGTAGGTAGAGAAGCATGCAGAAGGGACAAATCGTTTTTAGGGTCTAAGACTCCGCTGTCCGTCTGTCACCAGGCTGTATCTCATGAAACGTGATAGTTAGACAGTTGAAATTTTCACAGATGATGTATTTCTGTTGCCGCTATAACAACAAATACTAAAAAACAGAATAAAATAAATAAATATATAAAAGGGCTTCCATACAACGAACGTGATTTTTTTGCTCGTTTTAGCACGATATTGAAAATATTCAAAGAATATATTTAGTTATTAATTCACTTTAAAAATAAAGAACTAGATTAAAATAAAACAAATATTAAACGGGGCTCCCATACAACAAACATGATTTTGTTTGCCGTTTTTATAGATAATGGTACGGAACCCTTCGTGCGCGAGTCTGACTCGCACTTGGCCGGTTTTTAGCATTAGGGTTCCGTAGTCAACAAGGAACCCTTATAGTTTCGCCATGTCCGTCTGTCTGTCTGTCCGCGGCTTAGCTCAGATACTCTTAGTACTAGAAAGCAGTTATTTGGTAGGTATGGATATACATATTAAGGCTCGTACAGACTCGTGCGATATCGCGGGCGCGACAGGCACCGACAAAGAAATTGTGCTACTAGTGTCGCGTCGCGCCCGCGGTATCGCACAAGTCTGTACGAGCCTTTAATCGCGCTAACAAAGTGGTAAAATAAAATCATGAAAAAAAATTATTTAGGGTCCCGTACACGTAAAGTGGGGATGACAATTATTTTTCTCGTCTGTCCCATGGTGTGGGGTAGGAATATTCTCAGTCACCCCCACATGGATTGTCCCCAGGTGGCAATCGGGAATAAAATTCCCATTTGCCACCGGGTTGGTGATCCACGTCGCAGTGTACCTACAGCGATTTGAAGTAGGGGCAATAACTTCCCAGTCGCTACCTGGTGGCAACTGGGAATTTTATTCCCGATTGCCACCTGGTAGCAATACATGTGAGGGCGACTGGGATTATTCCGTTTACAAAGCTACACTTTGTACACTGAAAAAAAAAAATTGCCTAACTACTTCGGCTATTTCAGGAATAATCAAAGTTTGACAAGACTTCATAAAAGTTAACTTGATTTAATAAAAGTGATACACAACAGCCAGCACAGGTTTTGGTTACATGTTGCATAAAGTTATGTGGTCACTTTTTTGTGTTACATGTTGTTTGTGTTACAGTGTAAACAAGCTAATATGTGTTTTAATTTTTTTTTCATTTAATTGCAATACATCACAAGGCACAGCCTCACAAGGTACACATTGCAGCCCATTCCCTCTCGGATAGAGGAGGGCTGTGTCCCAGCCAGGGCTTGTTAACTCATTTGCAGCCCAGAACCCAGCATATAAGTCGAATAAAAATTCGTTCGTGTGCTGACATCCCTCAAACGAGTCGTCGCTATACTATAGATGACGGACCAAGGTGAGTGCAGGCAGGCTAAGGAAGCTCTTCCCACAATTGATGGCCGCCTCACGAAACAGATTCTCCGGCTAACGAAACAACAGCTGAGTACAGTTACAGCAGCTATAACTGGCCATGGGTCATTTAATAAACACCTCTTTGTCTCTCTCTGTCTCATAGGAGTCACAGACAGTCCGCTATGCAGGGCCTGCATGGAGGGCGACGAGACAGCAGCTCATGTGCTGCTAAACTGCCCGGTGGTCGCCACATACAGGGCCAAGTACTTCGGTAACCCAGGTACCCTACGTGAGATTGTCAGTAACACCAAGGCGTTGCTGGCCTTCTTTGAGGAGCTGGGATGGATCGAATAATCGAATTCCCATCCGTACGCAAAATACGCGCATTGTCGTGGAGTTGCGGACACCAGCCCGTATTACCTCTTACTATAGATGACTTCTGTTCATGCCCAGGACCCGACTAGCGATACCAAATCTAATTATGTAAATTTGCCAAAATTTAAGACTTACAAGTAAAAATGTATTTTTGAACTGGGCCGCCAATGGGTCGTTACCAAATAACAAAATAATAACCGTTACGTAACGTTAAATTTCAATGTTATATGTACCTACTAACGTTACAAAAATTTAACTTTACTTGATAACATTACCAGTAATATAACGTTAATTAACATTAACAAAAATACGATAACTAACGTTAATTTAGCTACGTTGCCGTTCTGTGGGTAAGAATCAGGCAGATCCAGGCAACATTTTGATCGGCACGGCATCAGAGAGGCGCGCCAACTACTTACACCTCACCCGTTTAAAATAACGATAAAATTAATATTCGCATAAATAACGTTAAATCAATTACCGTTATTTTAATAATAACGTTAACTCTGTCAATACAAGGTAACGTTATGAAAATTTACCGGTGTTTAAAGCCCTAGTCCCAGCAGTGGGAACATAGGCAGTTTATGTATGATCTTCAAGCTTTACAGGTAGCCAATCAGAGCACAGGTCTGCTAAGCTTAGGTTAACGCAAATAATGATTAAACGTTAACATATCGCGGTGACGGTTTAACAGGACGTAGAACTTGCTACATGTAGTATGAGAGGTAAGGAGCTCTGTTTTGATATTATTTCTTCTATAAATAGTTTGAGTTTTAGTACCTTTTTTTTTTATTCTATTATGAGTTTGCTCTTGGCTTTAGTCTAGGTCTGGATGACAGAGACAAAGTCTACGATGGAGTGAGCTTACCCAGAAGAAGCCTGTTCACTCTCACTTTGAATAGAAAAAACCGGACATGTGCGAGTCGGACTCGCTCACCGAAGGCTCAAATTTGAACTTTAAATAAAGACTAGCGTAAATCCAGGATAGAAGCCCCACTTTTTGAAATTACTTTATATTGCTTTGTACAAAAAGCAAGATTCTTTATTTGTAAAACGGGTAGGTACTTTGGTTTATTATCTTCAAATTTATGAAAGGTTTGATATTTCCAGAGTATTGGCGATTTTTGCGGACCTCTAAATTTTGGGACAACTATCCCATATAGCCTAATACATGTAAATTACGTTTAGGATACGCCCTGTCGAGAAAGAGGACATTTGTCCCGCAAAAACTTTGATCGCGCCTAGCCGTCCCATGCAATCGCAAAGAGCCATGCAACACGGTCAACTTAGTTGTAGTTGCAGTCTCTCGATATATAAATAAAATAACATGTGTTTCATTCGCGAAACTAGAGTAATTGCAATCAAGGCACCCAATGAGGCATCTATCCTGGATTTACCCTATACTTTTTTTTTATATATCGGTCTTTCACTGGCAGATAGCTGATGTTATAAGATCAGTTAGGTCTAGCCGTTTCGGAGATTAGCCGAAACAAACAGACAAACAGACAGTTTTTTTTTTGCAATTATTTTATTTTATTTAAGTACCATAAATTTACTAAAATGCTGTTATTTTGACATTACAAACAGACACTTCGATTTTATTTATTTGCAAAGTAAGATAGGTACTCACTTCTAACTATACATCCTTTAAGAAACATATAACTTAGACTTAACCTTGACTTAACATAACATTATTTTGAAGCATAATTATGCTCACAAAATAAAGTGCTACCACTAAACTGTTCAGTATTAATGGTGGCGTTAACCCTTGCGATTAAGTTAATGTAGATGTAGTTAAACTTAATGACATTAGCTTAACGATTGAACTGAATAACCCTAAATACCGCGTGACGAGCGCCGTTTTAAGTCAAGAGTACTTTTTTTCGATATTTCAAATACTTTTTGAAAACCGTCGATTGTTACGTTGAATAATCATTTCTGTGAATGAAAGTTGTACAGATAAAAACAAAACTGTTGCTTTTGTCGGAGAGAAAGTATTTAGAATTCTGTGTACCTGGATACGGCTAAGCGGCTATAACGTTTAGCAATTCAAAGTCAAAATACAAAGACAAATCATCATCATTTAATTCAAATAAGCACATATAAAGCACTTTTGAACATCAAAAATAGTTAATTGATTCTAGTTGCCTCTTCCAAAAGGTAATTATGTATGGAGAAGAATGGGCAAGAAACTCCATACTTACTGTTAACAATAGTTTGTATACATTAATTAATTTACCACAATAGGTTAAAAGAATGAAAAGTGAAGTAATGATACACAAATTAATACCTAAATGTGATAGATACATGGTGCTCACATATTTTACACACATTGTATAAGATTCTTCAAAAAAATTAACATATAATAAGTCAGTGTGTGAGTTAAAGTATATTAATCACAGAAAATAAAATTAATATCACAAAAATTATAAGATATACAATAAAATTAGCAACCACTTTGATTTTGTCTAGACTCTAAATTGTCCTATGGAGCAGGACCAGCATGTTTTCAAACAAACTCCTTCCCCACATAGCGAACGCATGTCAGCTTTTTGAACTCTCATTTTCATACACATTGACATGAATATTTACTTGTGAAGTAGAATGTTATTATTTTAATTATTGTGAATGTGAAGACTATGTGGGTCTTTGTTTATTTTTGTTTTTCTTCTCAGTATTTTTTTTTTCTGATCATGGTATGGCAGTTTGAGTAATTTATGCGGCCTGCCCAAATGTCCTTTCTTTGGTATTGTTCGTCGAATCGTTGAGCTCCTTATTTTCTAAGTTGAGCTGCACGATTACTGACAAATGCGTGCACTGAATGGATAGGTCCACTCAATCTGTGTGGTTCTTTCTTCAAAAGACCATTTTAGACACCAATCTACATGGTCTTCACATGATTTGACCAAGATTATGTCTGGACTTTAAAAGAGACTGTGACCTCTGAGCTTGTTTCGGCCTTTCTTCTCAGAGTAGTCAGATACGAAACGCCGACCTCATCTAGTTTTAAAATATGATTGACGTGTAGAAGTGTTTGTAAAAACCTACTTACAGAAATAAAATCATTTATCATTTACCTATCATTTACAAATTGTTGACAGTAACAAAGTCAGAAAAAATATAAGGTGCAATTCAAAATATTGACCTTAAGATGTTTGACATAATTAATCCTCGGCCGTATCTTAATTATTTAAATGACAGGCTTCTAGAATAATTATACTTTTGGTTTTTAGACTCTTAGAATTATATCGACATGATTAATTGAAATGGCACTTAACACATTGACTGCCACCGCGGTCACCGGTGACCGCAAACAATACTTTTTCTATTGTGTCTGTTGTCTGGCAGTCAAAGCCTTATTATAGCACTTTCATCACATTAAACACAAATCAAAAGCTGCAAATAACAATCATTTCTAAATCTGTCACTTGGAAATTAGTCATGCAATCTAAATTATATTACCAGCGGATTATTTTCAGTCCGAACTGTGCATTTAGATCTTAGAATTGAGGCCATGAGAGCCAGAGTGGCCTAAAAACTGCTCTAAACTTACGTCGGAAGCAGTGTTTCAAAATAAAACCAGTATTGAAAAAATTACTGTTAGGCCACTGGCTCTCAGAGGCTACGAGAGCCAGAGTGGCCTAAAAAACTGCTCTAAACTTACGACGGAAGTAGTTTTTCAAAAAAAAATCGGTATTGAACAGATGACAGTTAGGCCTCTCTGGCTCTCAGAGGCTATGAGAGCCAGAGTGGCCTAAAAACTGCTCTAAACTTACCTCAGAAGCAGTTTTTCAAAATAAAACCAGTATTGAACAAATGACAGTTAGGCCTCTCTGGCTCTCAGAGGCTATGAGAGCCAGAGTGGCCTAAAAACTGCTCTAAACTTACCTCAGAAGCAGTTTTTCAAAATAAAACCAGTATTGAACAAATGACAGTTAGGCCTCTCTGGCTCTCAGAGGCCATGAGATCCAGAGTGGCCTAAAAACTGCTCTAAACTTACCTCAGAAGCAGTTTTTCAAAATAAAATCAGTATTGAAAAGTTACTGTTAGGCCACTCTGGTTCTCAGAGGCCATGAGAGCCAGAGAGGCCTGGCGCTCATGGCCTTAATTATAAGTACTATCTGCTGCCTTGTGGCTTTTTCTAAAATAAAAGAAGCCTTAGTTACTCCCTATAGTTATAATATCAGGTATCTGTCAATGAAAGTCCCGTAAAATCGGTCCAGCCCTTTCGAAGATTAGCCGGAACAAACAGACAGACAGACGGACAACAATTTTAAAATGGTTTATATGTTATCAGTACCGTATATACTTCCATACGTATTGAGTAAACAGTTGTTATTTTGATATTACAAACAGAGATTTCAATTTTATTTATTTGTATTGATTTAGATTTTAGAAGTATCTGAATAGGTACTTGTTCAGCTAAATAGCATTCCGATAGCTAAATAGAAAGACTAAAGACTTAGGTACCGCCTTACTTATTAATTCAGAATAAAGTTATACTAGGAATAACTTCAATATAACCATACTTTTTTGACGAAACCACATCGAAATCTGTTGCGTATTTTAGGAGAACAACGCGGTCATACAGACAGACCCTAAAATCGACTTTATTTTATAATAAGGACATATACATGTATGTTAGTTTATAGTTAGGTAGGTATAGGTCTATGGGCCATTATAACCTGAAATAAATGTATATTATAATTAAAAAAGAAATGCATTATATTTTTAAGTAGCAACAAATACATAAATAACGCCGAAGAAGTTTTTTAAATTGCCATTCTAATATTAAAAGATACTTAAAGATGCTGGTAGGGATCTAGACCGTACTTCCGGGATTGTCCTGATAGCCCTGAAATATCTCTCCACTCCTCAAGTACCGCAGGATATGATACCCCCTTGTCACTACGTCACTATGTGCTAGGAACCGTTTCCAGGGGCCCATTATGGAATGTGCAAGTCACCCCCTGCCATTTTATCCATGTATTATATCTGTAGCATCTAACGTTCCTCTGCGAGTTGACTTCGGCCCCTCGTACGCCTTCCAAAGTTTCGGGACCGCAGGGTCCCGAGATATGTCAAAGATACTTATGCATAATCATAAATATAAAAAGTAACGTCAAGCGTTTTCGACTAATTATTATTAATTGTTCAATTCAGACCTCATTAAATAAAACCTTTTTTTTTTTTTTTTAATCATTGCCATCCAACGTGGCAAAGCTGCCAGCCTAGTTTTTTTATGCCCAATCAGCACTTCCCTTTTTTTGTGTATAGTATAAATACTTTAGTTTTAGTATGTATTTTGTATTTAAATATAAAACAAATTATTTTTTTTTAACTTTAAGTGGACTTTAAACAATGAAGGTGTCTGATGTGAAAAAAATAAATGCTATTTAGATTTTCAATTTGTATTCCGTTGTATTTTATTGTATTGAAATTAGTTAATTAACTTTGTTATAATTTTACTTCTATATTACTTTACAAGCAGCTCATTGTCTTTTCTCTCTAAATATACACCTATAACTTGCGTATTCATTAGTCTAAATACTTTTTAAATATATGATAAATATAAATGCTGTTGGTGTTCTTTAATAAATAAATGAAAAATCCAGTAACCAAAACCCAAACACTTTAACTAAACTAATTACGTCCTTAAAAAATAATTCCTTCACGAGAATCGCAAAATTAAAATAGAGCCACTTTCCTACCGCACCGTCTCGAGACCACACACGACGAGCGTACGCGCTCCAACCAGATATTTCGTTTAATCCGACCACAAACTTAAATTTACCGTCCACCAAACGACTTTTCTACTAACTTCCAACACATTATGCAGTTCCACAACCGTAAAATTAAAGTTGTCGAAGCACGAGACGAAACCACGATATGTTTCAACTAAAATTAATTGAATATCGACTTTATTTTGATGGAGGTAAGGTTAGTGTGATGTGAAGAGATATGTTGGTAAAAGATTACGTGTTCGAAGTGTAGCGAATCGGATATTTTTTATTTTTAGTATCACGATTTTGCAATTTTAAAGGTGTTAGTTGTATGTCAGTACTTGTAAGGTTGCTAACTCGAAAATTATCAGTTATCACACTTATATTACTAGTATTGCTAGGTTTATTTCGATCGATTGGTTTGCTGAACAAATCGTTGAATTATGTTTTTACTGTAATAACACGATTTTGTGGTTACAAAACCTGTTTACGGGGTAAACATTGGATTTAAAGTCAACTGACATTATATAGGTTGCCAAAAAAATTTCTTTTTTTTTTTTTCAAACCTGTGGCGTCGGATTTTTTATTCAAAATTAGCTTGTGCTCGGGACTTCGTCCGCGTGAAATTTCTTATTCCCCCGTTCCCATTCTCGAGTTAGGTAACATCAAAAAAAGGCGTTCCATACACAACGACAATGAGAAAATGGGTACTTCTACGAGTTCGTGCAAATTTGTTATTTGTAGTCATAAAAAAAATAAAAATCACTTTGTGTGTGTGCTTTCTATCAGTACGAAATATAATAGTATTAAACTATAGCCATACGGTAACGTGAATTGCTATATCCAATGGGTTTAATAAATATTTTACAAAAATATGCTAAAAATCATCTACCTTCAGTGTCCGTTCGTGAGTATTGCCGAATAGGTGTTTCAATTTTAATGCTGCGTTACTACAATCAATTACTAAGTGAATAAATATTATTACATACATTACAAAGAATCTGTAGTCATGTTTTTCACAAACTTAAACTGTATAATTAATTTGAAAAGAAAAAAAAAAACTTTTGTCACACAAAATTGATCATTACCAGCGGCAAAATTTGAAAGTACAAAATATCTGTGTATGTTACTCTGTGGTTTTATTCCCCTCGCCCCGCATTTCACTCGCCAGCCAGTTGAGCCACAGGCACGGGAGAGGAAGGCTACGCGTTTGGGTTGGAGAATTATAGAACATTGAATACTCGAAATTTTACTTTGTCACGAAATATTTGTCTTTACCGTCGCTTAAATTGTGGGGTAAGTAATAAGATTTTATTTATGTTTGATCTTTAAAAAGGAAGCTCACTAGGATTATTAATGTTCTTGTTGGTTTGATAATTGTCGTATTTACGGATATAGGGTTACAGACTAAAATGTCCTAAAATGTCATTACCCTCAGCATCATCACCTTCTTTTACCTTCAGCTTTGAAACTGAAGGTAATGTTCCTAAACGGAAGGTAGTGATGAAATTATTAAAAAAAAAAAAAAATATTTACTTTTTAAATCTTAATTTTATATTTTAAAGCTCTGAGTAGGTACTTAAATCGTTTCAATTACGCGGTTCGTTAATGTATCTAAATATTTATCTTTATCCAGATCTTCTTTATCAAGTACTTGGCACATTAATTACTAATCGGAGCTTTAAAATATTATATATACCAGCATTCCTAAGATAAATCTAACCCAAGACACAGCACAGAAAATGTGTATAATTAGTAATTTTTTTTTGGAAATAAATGAATAAAATGTACAGTCAGCTGCAGAGAAATCTCACCCCCTAGCTATGTATTTAGTCATTGCTAGGGGGTGAGATTTCTCTGCAGCTGACCGTACACAATTTGCGGTGTCGTGGGTTGGATTTTTCTTAAGAACACTGGTGTTATCATATTTATGGATATTATCGTGTAATTTTTTTAATAAGCACATACTTTATGACTTCTATAGAAAAAAATAAAAATAAATATATATATATATATATATATATATATATTTATAAAGGTCACGGCAGAGGGAACTTAAAGTAAGCTTAGTATTCTTTAGTTAAATAGATAATTAAATACAGTGTTTTATTTACAGGTATAAGAATCATGGCGAAACTGAAGGCGAAGAATAAGAAAACTACCGAGGAAAAGTTAGCTCAACAAAGACTTCATAAAAGACAAAAGTATGAAGAAATAAAAAAAGATCCAGAAAAATATGCTGCTCCAAAAGGAAAAGAAAGGTTACGATATTTGAAACGCAAAGAACAGATTAAAATAAAGTCAGTTAAAGACTTAACGCCACGGCAACAAAGACAGAAAAGAAAACAATGGAGAGAAAATCGTCAACGATACATAGAAAAGAAGAAAAAAGAAAAAGCAATAGAGCATAGCTTGTTGATAATTCTCCACCTACCAGTGATGATGAAACAATAGATCGTCAAGTGCCTCAAGTTAGTGAAGTTGACCCACTGGAGGGACCAACAACTTCTCAGATCGAAGTCAAAAAGAATAAAGGAGATCAATTTAATAAAAAATGTGAAAACTGCGTTAAAAGAATAAAAACAATACGGCGCATTCGTTATATTTATACTAAAAGAATTGGAATATTGAAAAAAGAAATTCAGAAGGAACAAAATGAGAAGAGAGAGCTGAAAAAAATGATAGGCTTAGGAGAGAGAATATAAAAGCTAAAAAAGAAAATCCATCAACTGAACAGAAAATTGAAAATTTATTGGATAAAATAGATAAAGGCAAAAAAGAAGAAGTGAAAAAGAAGTTGATATTTGGTGAAGTTATTTTTAAACAGCTGAAAGAAGGGTTCAAAACTCTAAGAAAAACAGATAAACGTAAATTCAGTGATGTTATTGTAAAAGACAAAGAAAGTTTCAAAAAACACAGAATAACGACAGCAATAATGCCATTTACATTCAGAAATAAAAAACAAGTACATGAAGATCAGGAGAATGAAATAAAACGAGAAATAGAAGAGTTCTTTGATGAAGATAGTAATATAGTCTTCCCTGTTGTCATTACCTTCACTATCAAAGTCATTACCAGTTCGAAAAAAAAATTAAAACCCTTATAACTTCTAAGTTTATGTGTGCAATTGGCTATTAATTGGTAAAATTATAAAGAATTATGCATATTTTAGAAATAAAGTTCTAGTTTTGAAGTAAAAAAAATCTCTTATTTTCGCCAAGTTTGCACGACATGGAAGAATTAACCAAATGAACTTTCTTCTCAGGAATAGTCAGATAGGAAATGTCGACTTCCCCAAGTTTGTTTTTATATTTTTTATATTACGTGTAAAAGTGATTCCGATATCCTATTTACAGAATAAACGATTTCATTTCATTTCTTCATATTTTTTTTTTTTGTGTATTTTCTCATGTTTTAACAGTTATTCTGCTATTCAGGGCGGAGACAAATCCAATATATCGAAGATCATTATAAAATCGGCCAGCCCTTCTTAGTTAATGGTGTAAATAACCCGACTTTGTTTTATATATTTAAGATTAAATGCTGAACAACTTTTCCCAACTAACTAGTCCCCCAAAACGCCCGCCGGAGTATGATCTTTGCTGAGAAATTCGTGGGGGATTCAAAATTACAAAAATTCTGCTTACTTATGTACTTGAATGGCCCCAAAGACATAGATAGATAGATAATAAAACGCTTATTCTTTCATTGGGTTGTCAGACTTAATTAATAATGTATTATTACTTGTCACACTATTCATTACAAAAGCAGATTGAATTAAGGACCACTTGACACTATTTTATAAAGCTAATTGCAACTGACATTTCAAAATGGCGGGCTGTCTCCGAATTATTTACGTACTTATCGCTTTTTGCACATGTAGGACATTTTAATTAAATAGTTATTGTGTTTTGACACGGCATTTTGTTTTGTACAAAATCGTCCTTTTACTTTGAATATATGAGCTTTTATTAACATTGAAGACACTTAAAGTATGTTAGGCGCTTCCTGAGTAGTCACTCAAACTCAAACTCAAAGCATTTATTTCAAATAAACCAATTACAGGCACTTTTGAATTGTCAAGGGGTCGGTCAGTCAGAAAGATGAAGCTAGTTGCCCATTCCAAAGCGTAGTAGGTTCCTATGGAGAAGAACGGACAAGAAACTCCACGGACACTCTTTTAAAACCAAATATTGTTACAAAATATGGGTTACATCATTCATGTTGAAGTTATACATGTGAGAACAATGTAGAAAGACGTGCACTTAAGGCACTACCGCGAGCAAAACCTTACGGTAATGCGTTTTTCAGAGGCTATTATCTCATTAATTAAGAGAAATAAACTACATCTAAAAGCTCATTAATAATGTTCAATTTCTTATTTTATTACACTTTCTTATTTGTTTTGATGTGTTATAAATACATTTAAAAACACCTTGCAAAAAAAAATATTGATAGCATGCATCTTTTGCTAAAGGCTAATAATTTGAAGATTACTCTAATGGTTGGATAATTTAAAAATATAAATAATTCACGGTTTGTTTTAGTTCAAAAGATCGCTTTTCTGTTTTATTAAAATAATTCCATAAATTGTGTGAATTGGCATGCGCAGGGAGCGGGACAGAGCGAGACAGAGCGTCCCCACCGCTGCAACAGAGCAGGACCGAACGCTCAAGGCGCTCAAGGTCGCTTACTATGGGAAGCGCCTTAAGCGGGGTATACATTATGAAACTAGTGTCGTGAAACAATAGCTTGACTGTTCTGTTTCGGGCTAAAGGTACCTAACACCTGGTTTTTGATAATCTGATTAATTCAAGCTCCTAAGGCAGCCCTGCTACGAACCTTACCTACCTACTTTGGGCCTCATGAACGCTCAAAGTAAACTTAACGTAAATTGGAATGATTTTAAAATATAAATTACTCATTTCGCACATAATATTTACTTGGTTTTAATGTTAAATAATAACGAATCATTGAGATATATAACTAGAGAAGCAAACAACTTTAAAATGTGTCAAAAAAGTGTAACCACAATTTAAACGCGACGACGCGCGACGTAGCTTTGAAACCACTAAACATTTAAAAGTAATAAGATACTGATTCTTATTCTTATTAAAAAGTTATTATTAAGTTATTAAGTTATTATTATTAATATATTTAGGTTCACTTCGGTTGGCGCGACATAGTGCACTGAACTGACGTTAGCTACGCATATGGCTGTGGCCATATGTCAATTAGCAACGCCTTAGCGCGGTAATTTTTCATCTATTGTAACATAACATATAATCAATGCATTGAATGAATAGAATAATTACCTAATCTAAAAAATAGTTATCTAATTTATCTAATTGATAAGATTGTTTGATCTGTTGTTATGTTTATTGTCTGTAGTAAAAAGATTCATAATCAAAGAAAATAAACATAGAACTGGCGCGAAAACATAATCTTGATTTATTTAATTCAGTCTATCACTTAAGGAAAAACAGACAGAAAACAAAAAATAAGTTGATACAATAAATTTTGATCGCTCTAAATCCATTTCAAAGTCTTATTTGCGACACCTTAAGACCTCAAAAAGGAAAATAACGGCCAGACATACACTCATTTGACATTTAAATTGGCGGGAAAAATGCAAACGTCACTTTGACAGTTAACTTTTTTTTACTTCTCCCGCGGTCGCGTTCCGTTCACCGTGCTAATGCTTAGTGGAAACATTAAGAAGTTGCGTATAAGGAATGCCCACATACAGCCTGTGTCCTGTTGATTACTATCAAACAAGGTTGTTTTTATTACCGCTAATTTTAAATAATATGATTTTTTATTAAAGAATAATGTTTCAGCTGTTTCGCTATAAATTTTAGTAAAAACTGGATATTTTTATAGCTATGTGTCAATGCTTATCCATCATTTCCATCTTTACACATTTAGTTTGCACATGGCCGCTAATAAGATCGCAACCCGTTTATTTTATGTGTGTATTTTATATTTTATAAGTGCTTGAGTGATATATTGTGCTTATAAGCGCAGCAGTTGGCTACTTATAGAAAAGTATGTAGATTTAATCAAAAGTAATGCCAGTTTGTCTGTTTACCTTTTATTTAACTAGGGTTTATTAAATACAAAAACAACATTTGCTATCAGGTTTTTTTAACCATAAATTAACTTTTTCGGGTAACCATATGATGCTGAAAAGTGACAGAAACACGTACGGAGGAATAAATGGTATATCTATGTATAATAACAAAATAATAATTTATTTAATTCAGACATTTACAGTCCATAGACACACACATACTTACATTAAAATTAAAATTATAAATAATAATTATATATTATTGTTGTTTATTGTTTTTGTATTATTATTGTTATTGTTGTGGAAGCCTTCTTGTCACAGTCATGACGTGCAGCTGCCGACTATTTTGTTTTGTGCTCGTGATTGGAATGTAGATCTATTTAGTTTTATTTTTTATTTTTCTGTATACCATCTACTCAAGTTAATTATCTTTTTGTATGCACGTGTTTCTGTGACAAATAAACCTATTTTTCGTTTTCTTTCTTTCTTTCTAACAGAAAAACCCAAAATAAAACTGTGATTAATAAAATTTCAATACTCAGTTCATTAAAAAATTATAATTAAAATTGTAAAAAATGTCAGAATCGTAAAATAAAATGTCAAAATATTAAAAAAAAAAAAATACTATATAAATTGTAAACAAAAATAATAATATTTAAAAAAAATGATATTTTTTTTTGAAATTTTTAATAAACACGGTTTTTTTTTGCATCAATTTTTTTTTTTTTTTTCTAAATTGAAAACTTCTAGATTTCTGTAGCGGTACCCTAAAACCGACTCTAAAAATACCTTAATTCAGAATCAATTAATTACACGGTCATATTATAAAAATCTATGGTTTTACAACAAAATTGGACACCATTAAATTTTATGGTAGGCATCAATAAAAAGCACCATCAAATTATACAATAAAATAATCAAATTCGCTAATTGAATGCTTTAAATGATTTAATTAACATTTTTTTGTGAACCACTAACGATTTGGGAGTGTGAAAATTGTAATTTAACCTATGAATTTACATGACCATTTTGTCCTTGAATATGTAGACAAATTGTTCATTCAATTCAATTGTCAATTTGACGCAGCCATGAGGCACACAACATTCTATATTTTAATTTATTACTTTTTAATTTTTATAAATGTGTTCCTTATTTACTTATGTAAACACATAAACACATAAACGTTTTTCTTTCTTTCTTAGGGTTCCGTACGTCCAAATAAAAAACGGAACCCTGACAGGTTCACTCGTGTCGTTCTGTCGGTCTATCAAAACCAATTTGATCCGAATCTATTAAACCAATTAAGTTGAAATTAGGTACTACACATATCAATTTCTGTGACCCAAACACGGACGAGTTACGTAAATAAGTTAATTTTAATTAAGAAAAGGGGCCCCCTTTTGGGAGACAAATAAAATAATTTAAAAAAGTTTTGCACACTGTACCGTGTGATATATCAGATGAAAGAGCTTACTGTGAGGGTCTCAAGCATGTTTAAAAAAATATATAGAAAATCCATACTACTATTATAAATGTCAAAGTAACTCTGTCTGTCTGTTACGTTTTCACGCCTTAACCGCTGAACCGATCGTCATGAAATTTGGCAGAGATATAGCCTGGGATATGGAGATATTTTATTTGATTGGATTGGCGGCGGTATTTTATTTTTATTTTTATTCTACTATGAGTTTGCTCTTGACTTTAGTCTAGGTCTGGATGACAGAGACAAAGTCTACGATGGAGTGAGCTTACCCAGAAGAAGCCTGTTCACTCTCACTTTGAATAGATTAGGGTTGTATGCGTTCGGAAACACAGACGCAGGCAGAGAGTTCCACTCCTTTGCTGCGCGCATTATAAAAGACGTACCTATGCGGTAATTACATCATTTCAAGTTGCTACATTGCATATTTTTTCAGATACATTGTTATTATGGGGCTGATTCGTTTGGATCCAAAAAATCAGTAGGGTAAGGGACATTTTTCTTAAGCTAGAATTTTTTCATATATACACCATTCGAAAGAGCGAAAAATTCAGAACAAAACTGTCAAACTCAACTCATTTTGGGTATTTTGTGCCTTATCTCAATTGAACCTACGGTTGACGTCATATCGTCATAATCGTAGAACAGTAACAGATCTGAAATGTATGTTGAACTCTGCCGCGCGTGCAATAACAGCAGTAAGTATAATTGTTGTCCAAATTGAGTCAAACATAGATTCGGAATCAGCGCAATGAGCTGATTCCGAATCAATGCTCAACGAAATTTGGACAAAAATTATACTTACTTATACATACTGCTGTTATTGCACGCGCGGCAGAGTTCAACATAAATTTCAGATCCGTCACTGTTCTACGATTATGACGATATATTAATGTAAGGCCTTCCTACAGACTTCGATCTGAAGACAGTTCCAAACTGTCTACAGTGTTTTACGTTACTCTATTACACACGCAACCAAGCAAAAGAAAGTATTTTAATAGTCAAATATATGGCGTTGAACTAAATTGGCGTAACAAAAAATGTGTAGGGGAGCGAGCTGTGTTCCCCTACTGTTAATTTAAAGGTGTCATGTAAGGTTTACATTCGATTTTCTGTTCGTTCAATTGTTTGAAAAGTTTAACAGTATTAAAGTTATACCCAAAGTCTGAAATTCATATAATTTATGTAAACAAAGTAATGTCAAGAAATGTCACTGTCAAAATGACAGGACAGTGGTGCAAAACATTTTATCATTAAATATTTTTGTAAATAATCAACGATAACAATAGAGTGAATTAATTATAAGAACTATGCAAACAAAATACCGTTGCCAAATAATGTTTTGTGTAGTGTGTCGGAGACACGGCCTATGATCGTCATAATCAGCCCTTTTAAGTCCACTGCTAGACGTAGGCCTCCCAAAATCGATTTCAACTCGAAACAGTTTACAGCCGCTTTCATCCAAAATATGGCTAGATATGCTACTTACAATATAATGAAGAGAGAGAAGAATCTATGTATGTATGAGAGTTGTAATATTAATGTTGTTGAAGATGCAAAAAATTTGAAAATGTTTGGATCTCCTGCATTGTTACCAGTATCATAAAATATTTTAAACCAGAAAATATCATTTTATTAATAACTTTGTTTAAAACCGAAAATTTATAAAAATAATTACAGTATGATTATTTTTTTATTATTATTTCTTAAAATCAGTACTTACAATTTTATGTGAATTACTATTACGAAGATATTTTTTTATTATGTTATCCCCTTTGTTTACATAAATTATCTGAATTTGAGACTTTGGGTATAGTTTGTTTGAAATAATATATGTGCTTGGCGATGTCTCGAAAAACTAATTTCGTACTCGGATCCCATCGTCCTAGTGTATCAACCCCAAACGGCTCAAACATATAGCTCCCAATAAGTTTGTTATATTTGCGCCGTATGAAACTTTCCGCACCACATCTTTTGGACAAAATCGACCAAATTATTCGCAGCACACTATATCATCCATTTTTAATGTTGCCTTGGTTGGACGACCGAACGTGGCTGCAAGCCACACTTCCCTTCCGTTTTGGTGGCGTCAGCGTCCGCAAAATTACCAGTATTAGCTTACTCCTGTTCTGTGTCCACAGCACTGAAAATTTGACTGGGAAAATCTGCTGCCAGCCTTTTGGGCAGTTTTCCTGTTGACAGCGATGGAGATGAATTTTTTATGCCCTTTCCCCTTCCTTCTTTATATACATGTACTTATTATTAATCTTATTTTAATATTTTAAATATTATCCAGAAAAAAAAAGTTATGTACTTGTGGCGGTATCTACAACGGCACTTGCGAACTACGCATCAAAGACCTGACGTCACAAATCCTGCATCGCGCAATCAGAGTTTACCACGCGAGTTTATCCCGACATCAACCGTTGAGCAATTGCCCACCAGACACAACACCCGTCTGGTCGGAGGATCCTCCCTATTCTATAGACTATGAGTGAACTTTACACCCTGTTCCTCATACCTCTATATTCTTAACACAACTTTTTATATTAGTTTCGATTCCCAGTCGGGCAATCTCACTGGGTTTTTCCATTAGAACTCAATAGCAGCCCGGAGTCAGTCTAGATTTATACCTGGTTAATGGCAATAGGCTCGGATCTTATTAAAAGGGACCTAAACAACAAATATAACAGGCAAAATGACGATGTGCTAAAGGACCAACGGCTTAACCTGCTTTCCGATGCACGGGAGTATCATACCGCCGACTTCCAAACTCCAGGCTGTTACCACAGATTAATACAGACGGGACACTCCACAAAATCATTTAAATAAAAACCGACTCTTGCTACGACACAATAAAGTGCAATTCAGGTCGCAGAACGCTTATTACCTACAGTTATATTCACCTAGAAGTTGCCTCTTATTCTACCGCGTAACTCTTATATCAGCGGCGCGCGGCAGTCCTTCTGAATTGGCCCAGTAAGATGGCCCCGCTGCATACTTGTAGCTTCATAGCTAAACTGGGGAGTGGCCCATCTATATTAATATGTGCTGTTACTAAGAAATTCCTAATGAAAAAACCGAATAACACTTTGCCAGGACCAGTCAGGACCCTTAGAACAGTCAGGAAGTCCTATACGCGTAATATAACGTAAGTAATTCTTTACCAAATTTCACGTCACCCATAGCAAGGGAAGGGAGAGTTCCATATGTTCTTGCTGGGTCCCCGCAAACTTCAATATTACGTGGGAGTAATTAACACGGACCAATATTGCCAACAATTTATCGACCGCGTTCCCATAGCTCATGTTCCTACTAATAATTTATTAATAGAATCACCATTTCGCGTGGTTGTTAATGCAAAATCGAAATTTGTTTTGTATAATCAGTAATTTCGCCGAGATTTGCACAGTGGCTAAGCGACTGGCTGCTAGGCTCAGGCCGTAGGTTCGATTCATTGGATTAATCATAAATATACAGTTTCGGGACCGATTGTTATCAATGGCGGTGCTCTCGAGGTTATTCGAGAATACATTTACCCCGGGCAAACTCTGCAGTTTGGTAAGAACAACTTTGAGAGGGAGGTTAACAGAAGAATCTAGCTGGGCTGGGCAGCGTTTGGAAATCTTCGTCGAGTCTTCTCCTGGCGTATTCCACAGAGCCTAGAGACCAGGTCTTCAATCAGTGCGTCCTGCCTGTTATGACTTACGGAGCCGAAACGTGGACACTCACGGTACGGATGCTCCATAAATTCAAAGTCACTCAGCGAGCTACGGAACGAGCTATTTTTGGAGTCTCACTGAGGGATTGAATCCGGAACGAGGTGATCCGGCAGAGAACCAAAGTTGTTCGACAAAGCTCACAGCATAAGCAAGCTGAAGTGGCAATGGGCCGGCCGTATTAACCGTAGAACCTATGACCGTTGGGGTAGACGTGTTCTTGAGTGGAGACCGCGAATCGGCAAACGTAAGGTCGGACGTCCTCAGGCTAGGTGGAGCGACGATCATCGCAGGGTCGCTGGTAGCAGCTGGATGGGAGTTGCCGAGAATCGAACTGAATCGCGTGCAATTGGAGAGGCCTATGTCAAGCAGTGTACTGCCATGGGCATATGAAGTAAAGTATGCGCTTCGGGAATCATCGTCTATCTTCGTAAAAACGAAGGCGCGATTATGAAATCTAATATAGAGCGGTTACAATCGTGGAAGTACAGAAGATTCTTATGATTCAAATTATGTAAATACGAGTACGTATTTGTTATTGTCGCTTATCATATTTTGATCAAGATACAACTGACTGAAAAAAACAAAAGAAATTTTGAATTTCGCGGGCTACCACAACGGATGCCCTTTAATGATTCTACTTATGTTTGCCGGGACACGGCTATCACAGAATCCTCGACCAGCTTCACTTTTACGACAGCTTAAACTTCTATCGCCATTCAAAAATTAAAGGCGTAACACACACCGTTTTCACCAATCTTACATTTGAAAAACTAATTAAAAAAACGCCCGAAACGATCTTAAAATCATAAATCTTGTTCTGAATAAACAAACTAACAAACAGACAAACTTTACTACGCCTTATAAACGTCTGTATGTTTGTGTGTTTGTAATTTATGTAACTATTATTGTTTGGGCATGTTTTATTGACGATACATCACGTTTGCCTGGGGGCAAAGTTACATAATTATTCGGTAATTTTGTATTTTTATCAATGACTCTGATTTGCATTAGAATAAAGGCGCAGATCCACGGGTGTGTAACGTTTGATATAATACCAAAAGTTCTAATGATCATAAGACATATTTTTTTTTTTTTTATATAACGATCAAATGATATAATGAATTATTGACATAATTTCATTTTACCTAATTTCATATGGTATAATGAACAGTTTATATAATGCACATTTGAAATAATATTCAATTAATATAATATTCAGTTGCTATAATGTTCAAAATCTATATGTAACGTTTAATATAATTTGGAAATAGACAATGCATAAGCAACTTTAATGTTTTGAATCTGTTTCAAAACCGAATCGGGGCACCCCGACTTTACGTAGCCTTTTAGCTCCTACCCTAGAGTGTATATAAAAACTGGAGGCGCGGAGGGAGAGCAAGCCGAAGTTGCGGAGGTGAGCATGGATGCCCATTCTTTGTTACGTAAGGGCGAAGGGGTTGCACTTCCCGCAGCGCCGGAGGCGATGCAGAAGCAACTTTAAAGTTTTGAAGTTAGGTTACAATATAATTTGCTTCTCTCAAGAACGATACGTTACCTTAGAAAATTAGTTTATATGAAAGTTAGTTCAAATGAACATTATATAAAAAGAGCATTATACAATTTGAAAATTATATGAAATGAACGTTATACTAAATTAAATTAGAGAAAATGAAAATTATATCAAATAGATCATATGAAATTAGGTTAAATATTTTTATAGCATATGAAAATTATATCATATGAAAGTTATGTCAAATGAAATTAGACTATCTGTTATTATACCAAACATTACACACCCCGGATCCACCGCGGCGCACGAAGAGGCTACGCACGTGTGTTAAGCTTCGCTTTGCAAGGAAATGTATGTGATTGTGTCCACTGCAACCCACGGACACGCTAAGCATCAATTGACGTCATTGATACATGCGTGGCTTGCTCAAATAGGCGCTTACATAGCTCAACGCTGTCAACGACATGCACGCTGTGCATGTGCTATACGGCTTGTGTATCTCATCGCTGCGCATGCTGTGCACGGGCATGCGGCGCATTTTAGCTGCGTGGATTCATTTGTTTCACCGGGTGGGTCTACGTTTCCAATGCGGTACACACTACACATGAAAATTAGCCGACGACTATGTACAGCTGTATCGTCGCTTCCCCGCCCATCCCACCTCCTGCAGTGAAGCTATGCACGCTTGGTACGTTGAGCTACGTAGGCAACATATTCGAGCAAGCCACGTGACGTCAATTCATGAACGTGTCCATGAACTTCAAAAAACACGTGCGTAGCCTCTCCGTGCGCCGCTATAGTCGTGGGTTTATATTCGTGTAGAGTGTGTACAATGTGTGCCATGAAAGATGAGACTTGACCGCGCCTCCCGCGCCCTTTCCATCGCCCCGATGACGACCGATCCCGTCCCGCGCACAGACCTCATATCGCTAAAGAGTCCTAAACACGTGTACTGTGCAAGTGAAACCACGTGGTGTGTCAAGTCTCATCTTTCGTGGCACGCATTGTACTGCAGTGGAAACGTGGACCCATGTGGTCAAACAAATGAATCCACGCAGGTAAAATGCGCCGCGTGCTCGTGCACAGCATGCGCCGCGGTGGATCCGTGCCTTAATTTCTACGAGTGGCTATTTTTAGTAGAAAATGAAAATGTCTGGCGCACCCTGAGTAGTCTTTTAGGTAAGTATCACCTTGCTGAGTAGCATAATTAGGCAATAATTTTCCCCCGACTGGGACACAGTTCTTCTCTCTGTGAAAGGGAATGGGCCGTAATCCACCACGAGGGCCCAGTACGGGTTGGTAGATGTCCCATGTCTTTTTAGTTCTAGGACTTGCCGGTTTCTTCACGATGTTTTTCTTCACCGTTTTGAGAGCAGTGGTGATGAAAGATTTTACACAAAGACAGACGCTCTGTCTGAGTTCGAACCTACGACTTACAGCTCGTAAGTCACGGCCTTTATCACTGGGTTAATTATAAGTAATATGAGTAACCGTGTAGTGCCGGGCGAAAAGAATAGCACCACCCCATTTCCTCCCGCGGGTGTCGTAAAAGGCGACTAAAGGACTTACTAGAGAAAGGGCAGCAGCGTTCTCTATGCATTTTAACACCATACTGCGATCGCCAACCCGCCTGCCAAGCGTGGCGATTATGGCAAACCCCCCAAAATTGGGGGAGGCTTATGTCCAGCAGTGGACGTCTTTCGGCTGAAATGATGATGATGATGATGATGAAATAAAAATATAGTACTTACGTAGCCTACTGCAAATAGAAAATAATTGACAATTAGTCAATTTTTATGAGTAAATACCAAAATAATTGTAAAAAATTGGTTGTCTGTAAAGTTGGTTTACGGACGATAGTTTAACGTGACAACGTCATAACAAAACATTGATGCGGCGCAAGCGTACAATGAGCGTAACGGGACAATTAGTGTAACGGGACAATGAGCGTAACGGGACAATGAGTCATCCTTTTTCGTGCATGCAGCCGGCGTTCATCGATTTATTAGACGTTGTCACGTCAAAAAATAGCATACATACTTATGAATACCAAAGATCTAGTGCTTGTCTGTTGTTGTTTAAATTTTACAAAATAATCACGTAAAATCCGTAATACCTTTTTCACAGATACTTTAGTTAGTAAGTTTAATTTATGTTTACCTTAATTTCTTTATGTTTTTGTTTATTTTATTGCTAAAGATTTAAAATCGTTACTTAGCAGTATTTTTATACTTATATAGGCTATACTACCTATACTCCTATTACCTACTGCGTAAGCAATGTTTGTATGCCTTGCAGGGCAGCACATTATATGTAGTGACACAATATTATTACAAATAAATAATTTTAATTTGGAAAACCTAGAAATGCGACGTTGCCAGCCCGAGACGGATAAACGCTCTTAAGTAGATAATTTAAATAAATGATTTGAGTGTGAGTGGGAGTCATTCACTGTATTTAAACACATTCTTTGAAAAAAAAAAAAAAAAAAACAATAAATCAAGTAAGTACTTACAAAAAACGAAAAATGCCAAAGTAACCTTTCAACACTCCCGCACCATTCATTTTCTCACTACATTAAACAACAAACCTACGTTTAATAACAAACAACTAACTCTTTAATATACAAACAGCGTTGCAGCACGATCTCCTTAATCATTAGTAGATCTGCGATAAACAATGCGCGTGCGACGCTCCAGGTTGTTAGCGCCATCTAGCGGCCAAGGTGGGAATTAAATGACGTTTAATTTTTTTACAGGTCGGTTTCGAATTGCTGTTGATGAGATGCTTTGTTGTTTTTCTTTTTCTTTTGTTTTATTGTTTTTACTTAATTTACTTATGTTGACATAAGTAGAGAGATCAGTTCATCATAAAAAAATTGTAGGATAACTCCTTTACACGTAGGTAAAGTGGGGATGATATTTGTATCAGAAGATGCCTGTTTACTCTTGCTTTAAGGCTGCATTCTTGCAAAATTCACTCGCGGTGAGTTATTTGCGCAACGATTGATTATTATTATTGTCAGAGTAAGGTGATTTTGGTGTTTTTTTTTTGTATTTGCTTTACTGAACCTGTGGCATCAAAATAATCTAATTATTACATATAAACAATGCATTGTTATTATGAAACAAACCATTTATTAAGAGATAAAAACAGAGAATTTTGATGACTTTGTGACCTCCAAAATAAGAAAATGAAAGATAATTAGAAAAAACTAATCAGCGCATTTTGAAGACGAGAATGTTCAGCTAAGCTTCTTAATTACCCTAAAGTAGAATCACAAACATACCTCGAAATGTTGTTGGGCAGAAAGAACTGTATTGCAACGCTTGATTTACCAAACATAATCCTCCTCGATGTACTAAAAAAAAAATTACTAGCTATTACATAAATTATGTTTATTTCTGTGCAATAATAATATTTCATGTTATTTCTTTAATTTGTTTAAAAAAAAAAATATAAAGGTGCACAAATAACTCACCGCGAGTGAATTTTACAAGACTGCAGCCTAAAGGCAGACAGGTTATATATGGAAGGGGACACAGACGCTGGCAGAGAGTTCCACAGTTTTGGCTGTGCGCATAATAAATGTGGAGGAGAAACGCTGAGTACGACTGGACGGGATATAAAACCAAGTGCAGATGGTACCCTGCAGTATATTTGATAGTCCGGTAACAAAAGGTCGATGGTGGGATCAGGTCGTGGAGCTTCTGCGCACACTCTCTGAAGTACAGTCTGTAGAAGACAGGCAAGCAACATTACGCTGATTATCCAGGCATTGATGCCTAGAGACCAATGATTCGTCTCCTACAAGCTTTTTCGCTCTGCGTTCCACCGAGTCAAGTGTAGCAAGTTGGTATTTTGCTGAGCCATCCCATTAGTAGCTGCAATACTCCATACGGGAACGGATCTGTGCTTTGTACAAAGTTAAAAGCTGTCTAAATGTGAAGTATAGCCTCAGCTTATTTTGGATGCCCAGCTTCTTGGCTGCAGTCTGTAAAGCCTTCACACATAGGTTTAAGCTGCAGTCTACCTCTACAGACAACGGTAACTCGTTAAGGGTCCGTGCACGAAAAAAACTCTCTTTTGGCAATTTCTTATCTAATTGTGAGAAAACTTGAAATAATCGAAACATTAAGTCTGTGTAACTATAAAAGTACAGTTTTCATGGTGCTAAACCATTCGTGTCAGTCACAGCAGCTTTTAATAGTTTCATCATTTTTGTGCTCTCCAAAATATAGTTTATTTCGCCATGGATTTACTTGATGAAGATATTGTATAATCATTAAATAAAATTTTGATCATATTTTAAGGATAGCTGAAGACTAATTTGTGATTTTTAAATTTCTTGATATGATTTGCCAAATAATAGGAAAAAATATATTACTGACGGGGTTTAAACAATATTATTTTTCTACTATATTTTGTACGGAAGTTGAAAAAAGTGGTTCCGCCACATGCAAGAAGAGCATATAATGATGTTAATGATATTTTTTAATGTTCAAAATCAAAATTAGTTTCTTGTAGAATGATGATCAAATGTCAGTCTCGCGTCATTTTTCGGAAAACTTGTTGCAAATATTAGTGATTTACCGTGAATACTTAATTTATTTGAAAAATCCCTTTCAGCCACATGCAAAACAAAGAACACGACTTTTCAAATCTCAAATAATTTTGTTTAAATTATTTTTCTCTTTCTCACAACCAATGAACAAAATTGATCCAAATCAGTCGATTTCGTGCACGGCCTCTTAACCACATTCAAAGTGGCCAGTTAGTCAAATAAGTTGGCATAAGTCTGGCTGAAAATCACTATACCCAAAGTCTGTAATTCATATAATTTATGTAAACAAAGTATTGTCAAGAAATGACACTGTCAAAATGACAGGACAGTGGTGCAAAACATTTTATCATATTTTTGTTTTGTAAATTCAGTGAATATTTTAAGAACTATGCAAACAAAATACCGTTGTCAAACAATGTTTTGAGTAGTATGTCGGAGACACGGCATATGATTGATCGTCATAATCAGCCCTTTTAAGTCCGTACGTAGGCCTCCCAAAATCGATTTCCACTCGAAACAGTTTACATCCGTTTTCATCCGAAATGAGGATTTAGATGCTTCTTACAATATGAATCTATGAATGAGAGTTGTAATATTAGTGTTGTTGAAGATGTAAAAAATTTGAAAATGTTCTGATGTCCTGTATCATAAAATATTTTATACCAGAAAATCTCCTTTTTCTTAATAACTTTGTTTAAAGCCAAAAATTTATATAAATAATGACGGTATGATTATTTTTTAATTATTATTTCTTAAAATCAGTACTTAAAAGAAAATGAAACCTCTTTTTTCGCCATTTTATGTGAATTACCATTACGAAGATATTTTTTGATATGTTATCCCCTTTGTTTACATAAATTATCTGAATTTGAGACTTTGGGTATAACTCAATACGACTAACACCTTATTTGACATCATTAAACACCAAGAAGGTTTTCCCAATAAGCAATCAAAGTCGCTTCGCTGAAAAAAATCTACATACGACCTCAATGGCATAACAAAAGAATATTTTAACCAACACAAGGTGCTAAAACTATCACATAACTGGTAATAATGTCCGCCATAGATATTTTTAGACAATAAATAATCTGATTATCGTAAGATATGTGATTAGTCACACATTTTAAATGGTAATAATTGTCATTTTATGCTAATTCGTGCTTTGTTTTCCATAGTAAGCTTGTTCGGCGATGTAAACAAAAGAATAACATCATTCTGTAAGTAGCTGTAGTAACATGGATCTGCATTGGATGTGATGACAGAAAAACCGTTTTCATGAAAAACAAAATGGCTGCCAAAGAATGACGGTGCAAGTCAACAAAGATAAGATATTTATACATAGATATAGGTACAATAGATTTGCATGGTCTTATTATTAAAGAATAAGAATAAAAGATGTTTAGAAAAATGTATATTTGAGAAAAGCAAACTAGAAGAAGAATTTCGTCAGTTCCCAGGTCTGATTATCTTGTAAAGATTTGACTTCATTGTTCATAGCTTCGATCTATTTAATAACATTACAACAACAAACCACAAAAAACAACAAAATGTCCATTATGCTCGACGAAAATATCTTTTGGAAGGAGCGCCTAGAATCAATTCTATTTTCTTGTAAATTTTGACGTTCCTTCTTGAAATAAATTATTTGAATTTGACTTTGTTTCGCGACTTGTTTCTAAATTTATGTATTTGTCGGAGAAGAGTTGTATCCGGTACGCTAGCGCCATCTGTTGGCGTTCGACGGAGTTGGTGGATTCGCGCCATTCGTTCTTGACTAATCGCGACACTAGCGCTGCCTAGCAGCGCATGACGCGGTCTACGACATAACGTTCGACCGGCTATAAGTGTCCGCCGCACAGTTGACAAGTGAAGTTCATCGGTGGCGGTCAAGCAGTGAAGACGTCAAGGAATTGTTGCGCGTTCGGTATAGTTATTTTTTATTTATTTATTTAATTCAGACACAGTGATCCATATTTTGTTAGTATACTTAGGAATTATGTTAGTAACCAAAGATTCAAATACACAACTACAATCAAACTATTATATCTAAAAATAAATAAATGAAGTACTCACATCAATAAAATTGCAATCATCATTAAATTAATTAAAATGGTAAAAATCAATAGTATTTAAAATCAAGAAATTCATAAAAATCTTTAAATTAATTAAAATCATAAAACAACAATTTAAATAAAAATAAAAATAAAACCTATCATTTCATCAGTAGCTGTCCAATACGACATGCAACTGTACACAATGCCACAATATTGGGCAGTCAATACTGCCAGCTACAACGCTAAGAATGCTGTTGCCACTGCCGCGGGCACGACTTAGCAACGATGCAGCTCTCTTCCTGAGGATGGCATGGAAGCCATCAATACGAGCATCGGCAAACATGCCTGACGCACTGCAGTGCCTCGGCAGCCGCATCAACATCCTAAAAGCGTTGTTGTACTGTACGCGTAGGGCGTTGATTGTCTTCTGCGTATATTTGACCCATAGACTGCACGTATAAAAAGATTGGCAGAACGCCCGAAACAATGTAACTTTTGCTGCTTTACTGCAGCGCGCAAATCTACGCGCCAACATATTGCATCTGACAGCCAACGCCCGGCGCTCCCTTTCAATATCCTCGTAGTCTGAGAGGTCATCCGAGACCCAGTGGCCCAGGTATTTGAATCGCGAAACTCTGGGTAAAGAAACACCGTCTATGAAGACGGGTGGTACATGTGTGACCTTATGACCTGGTGATTGGAACACCAAAAGCTCGCTTTTCTTTACATTGTACCTGAGCCCATGGGCCCCGGCATATTCGACACATATAGCGAGGAGTTTTCGAATGGCGCTTATAGAGGGGCCCAGCAACACCATATCGTCTGCGTAACTAATGTTATTTACGTATTTTCCGTCTATAGAGCAGGCAACTTTGGTACCGCTGAGTCTCTCGATGAGTCCGTTTACGTACAGATTGAAGAGACGAGGCGAGGTTAAACCTCCTTGTCTTACTCCACATCTCAGTCTGTACTCATCGGAGATCACGCCCGCCCACTTTATAACATTAACTTGATTGTTGTACCAATAATCAAAAACATTAACTACTTCTTCTGGGAGGCTGGTTTCTGACCTCATTTTGTGCCATAGCACATCATAGGACACCAAATCGAAAGCTTTGGAAAGGTCTAAAAAACAGGCGTAGACCGGAGTCTTTCTATCGGTGTAATACCGGACAGTGTGCTTGAGGCAAAGAACTGCCGTTTCTGTCGACAGCCCGCGCCTAAAACCGAACTGAGCGTCGTTCAGCTTTATGTGGCTGTTCAAAATGCTATCAAGCAGACCGTCCAGCACTTTCGCCACGGTAGTAGCTAACGAAATGGGCCTATAATTGCTGCTATCTGATGCGTCACCAGTTTTATTTTTGATTATTGGCACAACCACGGTCTTCATACACTCATCAGGCAGGTATGAGTGTCTTAAACAAAATGTATAAAACATTGCTAGAACCCTTGACAGATGAACCCCTGCATGCTGCAAATGCTCAATACTAATTCCATCGTGGCCTGGGGACTTACCCCTCGTCATATGTGATATAACGGTAGATATTTGTTTAGGAGTAAAAGATGGCATTACCTCCGGCCCAAGCGTGTGTTGCCTGATTTCACCAGTACTGAACATTCCCGGGACACAAGGAGGAGGTTCAATCTGAAAAAGACCTTTAAACATGTTCGCAATGTCACGTGGCTCAGTTACTCCGTTAACATTTAGAGGAACAGTGGGTGAACAATTCAATTTTTTCGTGCCTTTCCAAAAGCTTTTGAAATTTTTATCTGCGTGGTGTGATGCGAGAATATCCGTTATGTCGTGTACCAATATTAATTACTTTGCATACCCATTACTGTATAGAATCAAGTTCTTCTAACTGAACAGACAGATGTGCTGCTGGGGAGTTTGTTCCACTACTTCTTCTTCCCAGCTAAAGCACTAGGAAGTGGTGAAGGGATGGGCGTTTTGGGGGAGCTGTCTTGTGTAAATTTAAAGTTTGAATTAATACTGAATATCAGCCTAGGTTGAGTAAATGACTTTTGATTTGAGTTTAATTCGGTTTTTCTATTGCACAATAACCAACACCACCCACAGTACGCCCACAGTAGTTAAAATATGGCTGATGATAACGAGAGAAACCTACCGTTCTCGGACATATTTATAAAGATACACTAAAAGCTTCTGTATACAAAATATAAAATAACAATAGGTAATAGTCATGAGCTTGTAAATGTAAGTTAAATAAAAATACATAAATATTAACATAATTTATTAATAATAAAAATACTTCTAAGAATTTCATAATAATTACCTACATAATTCTTATGCAATACTTACATAAAATAAAAATAACTAATATACTATACTTATATACACAAATCTTAAAATATATATACAGCGTGTTACGGAAAGGGTATATCCATACAAACGGGGTGAAGAGTGTATCTGGTTCAGAATCTCTGTACAAAATTTCAGCTAAGAAGTACTAACTAGAAAATGCTTAATATTTTTTTTATTTCGATAGTTTATTAAATTTAAATCATAACAAACGTTTTACCGCCATTTCTTTGTGTGTAGTTTATTGACACCGATCAGCTGACTTGGTCTAGTGATGTGTAGAATTCAATTGGAAACCTTTGATTTTTCGTTAAATGTTTCTTAACTTATATTTATGTAGGTATAGGTATTAAAAAATATTGCCCTGTCGTTTTTTATCACCAAAAGAATCCGTGCCTTTGATATGTATATACCCTTTCCGTAACACGCTGTATAAATATATATATATAGATAGGTACATAATTACACACAAAAACACATCTAATCATTTCACATTCACAAACAAAAAAGAATCTATACGAAAGATATTAAAAAAAAAAACATGTTTAAACCAAATGACATGATTGCTATTACAACTACAATAACAAATCTGAATAAATATCATGTCTACAAAAACCACTTGAGAGTTGGAATTAGAATTGTAGGGATATAACGTCAAATAAAGAAAACATTATGTCCAAGAAGTATGTAATCCTTCGTGCTTCGCTGCCTAACCCTTCGTGGAAACAAGGCGAGATGATATGTTATGTTAGATAGATAGATAGAATACTCTTTATTATGTACAGCATAAAAATTACAGATATAAATGTAGAACTGTTACATAGGGTGTCACAATGGGCGGTCTTATCGCTAAAAGCGGTCTTTTACAGACAACCTTTGGATGGATCAAAAAGTAGAAGGAGAGACAATACTGCAGGTAGTCAGTGGTGGACCATTTACTTATACAATAAATACATACATACATAAAGCATATAGATACTTATCCACATAAATATATATACATACAATAATAAACATGATACAAGAGCAAGGAACTTTAAGTAATGATGATGTTTAAAGAGAGAGGAAGTGTTTGTTCATACATCGTATCTTTCAAATTAGTTCAGAAAGTAGACACTCACAAAATGGAGATAATTCAAATTGCTACCGAGTTTTAAACCAGCAATTTCGTACCCAGATTTAACATATTGTAAGTGGCTTCGTAAGTTTTTGCATAAAATCATAATAAATTATGCTATATGTACCCAAAAATACCTCTAATGAGGTTCAATTGTAACAAAAGACATATTAATTACATTTTAGGCTTAATTACAGCATTTGTGTAAACAGAATAAAATTAGGGTGAGATACCCAATTAATGGTTTGGGTAATTATTTATCACTAAGTAGTGGGGACACCGGAAAATGGTTTTCTTTGGATTTATTATACCTACCTTTGTTTCGATCACTTATATTTAATAATGGGAAAGGTGGTATACCTACCATAATATTATGATATTTGGGTATACTTATCTATATTAAGTATGTGTAATTTTAATATTATATGTAAGAAATATAAAGTTTGTCTCTAAAAGTAGAGGAGTTTTAATTTTTAGGGTTCCGTACCCAAAGGGTAAAACGGGACCCTATTAATATATTTATATATAATAAGATTTATATATTGAATTTATAGTTTGTAATAGGTTAATGTATATCTTTATATTTAAATGAATATTTATTCCTCAATTTTCGCTATTGCACCTACTACTGTTTGTCTCTGCATCACCCAAGGGTTGACTGGTAGAAAATGCCTATGGCATTAAGTCCGCCTCTGTACATGTTTTTGTGCTTAAAGTATTAAATAAATAAATAAATTAATTAATAAGACTCCGCTGTCCGTCTGTCACCAGGCTGTATCTCATGAACCGTGATAGTTACACAGTTGAAATATTTTTCACAGATGAGTATTTCTGTTGCCGCTATAACAACAAACACTAAAAAACAGAATAAAATAAATATTTAAGGGGACTCCCATACAACAAACAATATTTTTTTGTCGTTTTTATAGAAAATGGTACGGAATCCTTCGTGCGCGAGTCCGACTCGCACTTGGCCGGTTTTTTAATGTTTCTCTATTTCTGTTAGGTTGGTATTTCCTTTTTCTGAAAAAAACTACGCCTAAAGCAATGCTTAATAAAAGATAATTATTTATTTCTATAAATTGGTTAGAAAAAAAAACACTTTTACGCGTCAAAATTAAATTATGTTTTAAAACTAGATGAGGTCGGCGTTTCCTATCTGACTACTCTGAGAAGAAAGGCCGAAATAAACTCAGAAGTCAGTCTCTTTTAAAGTCCAGATATAATCTTGGTCAGGCCATATGAGGGCCATGCAGATTAATGTCTGAAATGATCTTTTGAGGCAAGAACCACACAGATTTGAGTGAACCTGTCCAGTCAGTGCACGCATTTGTCAGTAATCGTGCAGATCAACTTGTTTTCCCAAACTTAGAATTTTATTTATTTATATTTAATTAAATATTTAATAAATAATATTTTTGTTCAAAAAAATACTGTTTAAACTCTTACTATACAAAAAATATTACACTATCAAGGAATATTTAGAGGATAAGTCGATGGAACCTATACCTAATGTTTTGTAATACAATAATCTATTAATAAGAATAACAATTAATAATGTAATAATAATAATAAGTATAATGACTTTATCAATGACATGAAATGTATTTGCACGCCATATCATGGCAGGATATGCTGGAACCAAAATTACTGTAATATCTATTGTACCATATTCTGGCAAATAAATATTTTGATTTGATTAAAACGGTACACGGTAACACCAATTACATTAATTAACATAGAAACATAAAAAAATATTAATATTGTCAATTTTTGTGTATAATTTGATTAAAACTAACATGGAACAGTGGACTTGCACACTCTCTCACAGGACATCAGACAGACATATTATAATTTTACTCCATTCATCCGCAAACATAAAGAATAGCCCCCTTACTAATAAACGTTGTATTGCGTCTGTATAGTTACACAACGCTTTGTCTTCTTCTATCGAAAGTCAAATTACTGACGAGTGAAAGAGAAAAATCGGTGTGTAACTATACAGACGCTATACAACGTTTATTAGTAAGGAGTTAGAATTATAAAGAGTCGCAACCAATCAAATAAACGAAATCACCCACTTCAAGAAAAATAAAATGAATTCCATTTCAAACTAGAACCCATAAAGAAACAAATTGAATGAGTCGTTGCAAATAACTTTGTGGTAACAACACTCATTCATTGAATTCAACTTCACGTAACCACAAACGATGAAAAGTATTCAAAATGTATGAATAGTAACCCTTCATATTTGTTTTATTTTTAGTGTTAACTCTGCCCACAGCTCGGTTTATTTATAAAGTTATGAAAGTTTCTTTTAAAAGCACATTTCTGGAGTAAAAACTTTAAAATCTGCTCAGTATAACCATTATTTAATTATACCATCCTCTGCCCGCCTGAAATTTTTGGCTTAATCCACTAATCCCCCTGAGAGAATCCCCCTCACTGGGGAAAACTGAACCCTAATGTAAAAAAAATCACTTTCCGGCAGTTCGCCATCCGGTAAGGACCAGGCCCGGGTCGACGGCGCGTTGTGTTCCACGCGCGCCTCAAAGAGATGTCAGCACGCACTGACGGGGTCCGCTAGGACCGGTGCCTACCAGGGTTGCGGGTTTGCCCTAAAGGGATACCGTGGCCCTGGCACACAGGCAACTGAAGGAACACGGGTGGGGTTTAGTCAGTAAAAGTCTGACACGCCCTCCCGCTCCGGGCGGAGCGGGAAAAGTTATTTGGTGGTATTTGGTGACCCAAAAAAAAAAAAGGGGGGATCTTGGAATAAGTTTTTTTTTTATTTTTTTTCGATTCTAGTGTTCCACCCTTACCGGGATTATCAGGGGTGAATTCTAGACTGTTTTTTATAGATTCCACTTTTCCTCCTAAGGCGGATTTTCAGGGGGGATTTATGGAATAAACCAAAAAATTTATTCTTTCATTCTCTAATCCGTTCTCGATCTAGAAAAGTTAAATAATAATATGTGTTGGCCCTTTAAGTTTAATATGAGCTGTAGATCCAAGCGTCGTAGTGTCGGGGGACGGAGAAATAATAAATAAAATTATTATAGATAACTAAATCCATACAATCCGATTTAAATTAAAACTAAATATCAAAATAAAATACACTCATGTCACTCCATAGCGGGGAAGAGATCCTATCAGATACAGTCTTCAGAATTCCGTTGCAGCTGCCATGCATTCTGCAGATCAGGGATACAGTTTTCTTGCGGATGACGACATGAAAGTCATCAGTGCGATACAGAATAAACATCCCCGATGCACTACAGAAGCGAGCCAAATAGATAAAAAGCCAAACAGACATGGCTTATACCTAGCAATAATGAATTGTATGCTATTATAGAAAGGATAGCTGCAGTTAATTTCTTAAATTAATTAGCCAAATTGATTAGACTGGTGATGATAATACCGCTATGGTCGGTCTTCCACTTTTGCCTTTTCTTCTATTCATAGATATACCTAAGCACTACCTAGCCATAGATGTAGTTATTCATTAATCATGTCTTATAAACCGTACCCTAACTGCTCTATATGTATTTATATTTAACCAGCTTCTGCCAGGGACTTCGTCGGCATTAAATTTCTTGTTCCACCGTCCCCTAATCCGTTCTCGAGATATCACCAAAAAAGCCGTTCTGAACAAAATGTATGAGAAAGTAAATTTTCTAATTATTATTTATTTTTTTTGTGAACTTTTCGCATGTTTTATTAGTTTTTCGGCTATTCGGGGCGGAGACAAATCCAACAAATTCCAAGATCATAAAAATCGGTCCAGCCGTTCTTGAATTATAAATGGTGTAAATAACCCGACTTTGAATTATATATAATTTTTTTAAATTATTTTTTATTATTATTATTTAAAGTGTCTTTTACATATCTCGGGACTCTGGAGTACCTTTAGAAGGCGTACGAGGGGCCGAAACAGAGGCCCGTTAGACACTTTTTAATTAAATGAGGCACCAACCGTCGATTATCCCTGTACGCAATATGCAAGTGCACCCAAGGACAACCCCCGGTTGGTGTAGGACTATTGCATAATATGGAAACAAAGATATTGGACTATGGGTTTGGGTGGTTAAATATTTTATATTTTTTATATTCGATTTTACTAGACGTTTATCTGATACTAGCATTTTCTTAAATTGTTTCTTACAATTCTTATTCATAGTTTATTGATAAGTAAATACAGTACCTGTGAACAAGGGAGGGATGCATCGACATCAAATAAAATCTAGCTCTGATTTTTGATCTTGAAATCCAAATATGAACTTACGAATTCACTTTTAATTTTAACCCAAAAATAATCAAACTCTCAACACGTCCGCAACCATTGTTCAGTAATTTCGCGAAAGAATTACCAACTACTTCTTCCATTTCAATAACATGATTGTTCATAACTCGACAAGTCCACAATTGTTCGCTCGTAGCTTAAAGACTCGATAATTTATCGAATAAGCACCGGAATGAGTCATTTCCTTCCGCTGAGTTCTACAATTTGCGAGCGGTGACAACCATAACAAATAAGTCCATACGGCTATATGCTGACAGTCACTGTGTGGTTTTATCCAAGTTGGTCTCATGGTCACAAGCGCTATTGCTGAGCGGCAAAAGTATAGAGGTATGAGAAACAGTGTGTAAAGTTCACTCATAGTCTATGAAAAAGGGAGAATCCTCGACCAGACGGGTGTTGTTTCTGGTGGGCAACTGTAACAAAATAAAAAAGTAGCCTAACTCCTTCTCCATATCCCATCTCTGCCAAATTTCATGACCATCGGTTCAGCGGTTTAGGCGTGAAAACGTAACAGACACACACACACTAGTACTACAGTTTCTATAATAATATCATTCAATCAATATTCGAAAGACACGTGGCGCCATCTATTATCATAAAAACGTTGTTGTTATTTTCTTAGAGAACAGTACTTATTTTTTTTTTTTAATAAAAGATACCCTATGTCCGTTTCTGTACACCTGACAACGTATATGCAAAATTTCAGGATGATCGGTTCAGTGGTTTAGGCGTGAAAAGTTAACAAAGAAACTTACTTTCGCAGCTATAATATTAGTTAGGATTTAATTATTTAATCTAAGTCATTATGTATGTATTTGCGTGCATAATACATACATATCATTATGTGATTTATGCATGTCAGATTATATCCAAGATACAACTTGTAAGTAGTGTTTTGTATAGAAGTGTGAAGTGTTTATTAATCCATTAATTGTTATTTATTTACAGAGGAATTAATAATTTAAATGCCTCGTTGGATAAGTGGTCGCGAGCGTTACTGCTGAGCATGAGGTCCTAGGTTCGATTCCAGAGTCGGGCAAAGTGCTATTCGCTTTTTTCCCTCTGGAATTTCTCAATAGCAGCCCAGAGTCCGGATATGTGCCATTATCAGCCCATAGCGAAATGCTGGACATATGCTTCTCCAATTGCAAGCCATTCAGCTCGATTCTCGGCAACTCTCATCTAGCTGCTACCAGCCACTAGGGCATGCATTCCGGAATTCCGGAATTTCGTAATTCCGGAATTCCGTTACAATTTTTCTGATATTTCAATTCCGGAATTGAGAGGAGTAGGTAATATCGGAATTCCGATATTCATAATTTTTTGATATTTTGATTATTATTTTATCAAAACGCAACCAAACTAGTCTGTGGAACTTTCCACAAGCCGCTAGACGGCCGGGCCGCTAATTAGACTAATAAGGGAGAAAGATGTTTAATTTATTACTAAAAAATGATTAAAAGACTGATATAATTATACATCTTGTTTGATTTGAAACAAACTTTAACAGTTACCAGTTCCGGAACCAGTTCTGGAACTCCGGAATCAGATCTCCAGTATTGGAACTCAGTTCCGGAATTGAGAACCTTCCGATATTGCATACCCTACCAGCCACCCTGCGAAGATTAGATTAGCCACTAAAGTTTGGCAATTCTTCGAGCTATGTCGGTTCCCTTGATTCTCCTGCGGATCTCTTCATTTCTGATTCGATCACGTAGGGAAACTCCAAGCGTAGCCTTCTCCATTGCGCTTTGGGTGACTTTTAGCCTTCTATTAAGGCCCATTATGAGCGACCACGTTTCAGTGCCAAAGGTTATCAATGCGCTTTTTAGTATGAAGTTTTCTCTCTATCGGTTTACCTACTCCGGTCTCAGATCATTATTTGTCACTCAAAAGTTTTTTTGAATTGCTTAGATACTCTATAATTAATTTCATCATCGCGCGTTCGTGTTTCCGAAGCTAGACGATGATTTCCGAAGCGCATACTTTGCTTCATCATCAGCCCATAGCACTCCACTGCTAGACATAGGGCTCTCCTATCGCTCGTCATTTAGTTTGATTCTCGGCAACTGTCATCCAGCTGTTACCAGCCACCCTGCGAAGATCGTTGCTCCACCTAGCCTGAGGACGTCCTACCTTACGTTTGCCGATTCGCGGTCTCCACTCAAGAACACTTCTACCCCAACGGTCATCGGTTCTACGGCTAATATGGCCGGCCCATTGCTACTTCAGCTTGGTTATTCTGTGAGCTATGTCGACAACTTTGGTTCTCTGCCGGATCACGTCGTTGTGGCTTCGATCCCTCAGAGAGACTCCAAGCATAGCTCGTTCCATAGCTCGCTGAGTGACCTTGAATTTATGGACGCCATACCGTGAGTGTCCATGTTTCGGCTCCGTAAGTCATATATCTTGTCGCTACATGACAAGATATGACATGGTCTTTGAGGCCGGGGGTAAGAGTCCTGAACGAATTCCACCAGTCTTCCTTAAAGGAGCCCCGTTGAGAAGAGTTTCAGTTTCAAATACCTAGGGCATATCGTGACACCCGACCTCAGGAATGATACTGACTTGGAATGAGAGCGGAGGGCCTTGTCAATGAGAGCGAACATGCTGGCTCGCAAGTTTGCTCGTTGCACAAGAGATGTGAAAGTTACTCTTTTCAGAGCTTACTGCACATCCTTTTATTTTTGCAGCAGGGCCAGGTTAATACTCATAAAGCTTACACTGCCCTCCGTATCCAATATAACAATGCGTTCAGGGTGCTGTTGGTGCTCCCCCGCTTTTGTAACGCATCAGGGAAGTTCGCTGAAATGCGGGTGGATTGCTTTTAGGCTACAATGCGCAAGAGGTGTGCATCCCTGGTGCGTAGACTGAGAGCGAGCTCCAACAGCGTACTGTCGACGATAGGGGGCAGACTGGACTGCGGATCACTGCTGTGCTATTTCTCATACTACTATTTTTAATTTTGTGTTTATTTTTTCTCTAACATAGCTTGAATAAAGGCAGAAGACCTTGGTCTTTAGGCTCTGTGGAATACGCGACGAAAAGACTCTACCAAATGCCACCCGCATTTGGTCGAGTCTTCTCGTCGCGTATCCTACTATATAATAGGTACGCTTCTACCTAATCCTTCGGGGAATACAAGCGTCGTGTTATATTAAGTTTGTAATTAATCATTTATAATCTGCAGTTCGATACATAAATATGTTCATTATATTTATTTATCACCCTCAGATTAATATATTATGTTCTCCAATACTTTGTATTAAGATTAAGTTACATTATTTATTAAAATATTCAAAGGCCGACAACTGGTGGTCGCACCCTATTGTATGACACATGTATATACCATCATACACAACTGTGTACATAATGTCTATAGATTAAATATTAATTAATGCGTTTAAATGATTAATTGGTTTAAAAACATTATTTATTAATGAATAACATGAATATGCATTGATTAATAGTGTATTATTATTTTATAATTTTTTATTCTTATTATTTTTGCTTACGCATGATATTATTATTTTAAATATGTTTCGAATAAAGAAAAAATACGGTATGATAACTATTTTTATGACTTGAAAAAACACTGAGTCTTTTTTAAATGAAAGATTAAAATTATTCTACATACTAATAATAAGCTTAAGACTTTGTTGTTTATTTGTTTGAACACGCTTATCTCTGGAACTCTGGAGTCGGATTAAAAAAAATATTTTTGCATTCGTTAGCCCAATTCTTGAGGAAGGCTATAGGTTAACCATCATCACGCTAGGACCGTTAGGAACTGAGCAAAAAAACAAAAAGTCAGAAATAACATTAAGTGGAAACTAAGGCGCCATCTCCACGGGCGAGAGAATCGCGGCGATATTCACGCTGGGCCTTCAAATAATCGCCGCGATGATAACGCCGTGTGGAGACTGATTCATAGAGTTTCTATTGAATTTGATGGCACGGCGAGACTATCGCCGCGATTTTCTCGCCCGTGGAGATGGCGCCTTAGTGATAGCGCGTGTAGGCGATGCGATGCGACGGGGTGGGTTGGGGGAACAAGAAATTTCACGCGAACGAATTTGCGGGCAGAAGCTGAGTAATACGCGCTTTTGTCTTAGCGACTGTTGTTTAACTTTTTTGTTTTTTGCTTTTATCAGCACTGCAAATTTTTTGTTAATACCAGCAGTGCTATTCTGTAATAATCTCACGGTGAAAACTTAGGTGAAGTGAGCTTGAAGTGACATGTAATTCCACCTGATGCTTGGGATTGACAGCTCACTCCACGCTCACTTCACCTTAGTTTTCACGGTGAGATGGTTACAGAATAGCACTGCTGGACAATGGTGTGGGTTATATGTTTGTTAATCTTAGTTTAAGTATTTCTTTGTTATCTGTAGCGTGTAACTGTATTTTGTCCCTAATAAATAAAATAAAATACATAATTATAATCCTTTCGGAATAAATTCTCTGAATGATAGTGTAAAGCCCATCAAAATCCTTTGCGTAGTTTAGAAGAACAACGCGTTCACACAGACAGACACGAAATGTGACTTTAATTTAAGTATAACTCTTATAGATTACTTGGAACCTATTAAATCTTGCATTTTACATTATACGTAATTCTTATGGTAATTAATAATACCTATTGTTAATCTAGAATATTGTTAATGTTTTATTTACAAACCTATTATTTCTTGTATAAAAATGAAGTAAATTAAACGGTCGTAAATATTGCACATGGATTTTTTGAAAATGTTCGGCTTTTCCGTCCTTCATCTTCGCAACTGGTAATTGTGTGACAGTCTTTTTATAATGCTCGATGTCTTATTACTTGTTTCATGTGCTTTTTATACACGACGGATGACGGAAGCCCTAAAAAGGCTTATTCCCAGGTGCTCCATAATTTTATTCCCGGCGGCTCCAAATATTCCCGGCGGCACCAAATTAAAAAAGCAATATAAACAGTTTTATTTTTATTTAACTAATAAAATTATGGAGCTCTTGGAAATCAATTTTTGGAGAGAAATTGTTTGGAGAACAATAGATTTGGAGCTCCTTGGATTAAGCCTCCATGCCGGACATTTTTTTTTAAATCCATGTGCTATATTTATCGCCGGTTACTGTAACACTCTACTTCAGGACTTCAATCAAACGCTACGTAAGATAGCTGCCAGGGTTGCGGGTTTGTCCGAAAGGGATACCGTGGCTGTGGCACGTATAGGCAACTGAAGGAACACGGGTGGGTTTTAGTCGTCCATCATCAACGGTCAGTAAGTTTTAAACGGATCAGTTAAATATTTTCTCTTGGGCAAGGCCTATGTTCAGCAAATATTTAAGTACCAGTAACCATATATAATTTTGTAGGTTTCTCTCTTTGCATATATAATAATTTATCATTATTTTATTCTCTCTCCAGAAAGCTAACCTAAAGTTAATTTGTACAAAAAATGTCTCAGCTGTATTCCAACTTTGTAAGAGACTGGTGCCAGATATATTTTTTTGGAAAAAACCTGCTCTCTGCATATCTAACCTTCACAAGAGACACACTGGGCGGCGGGAATCGATAGCCGATTCCCGGCCACCGTAGGCGTGGGCTTGCGGACGGCGAGCTATGGGCAGCTCGCCGTGCAGTAAGGAAGTTGTGTTCCACGCGCGCCTCAAACAGATGTCAGCACAGGTTCGCCAGGACCGATGCCTGCCAGAGCAGTCCGAAAGGGATACCGCGGCCCTGGCACACAGGCAACTGAAGGAACACTGGTGGGTTTTAGTCAGTAAAACTCTGACACGCCCTCCCGCTCGGAGAAGCTATTTGATAAAAAAAGGTAAGATAGGAACCCTAAATATACTAGTCATTCTCTGCCTAGCCTTTTCCCAACTATGGAGGTCAGCTTCTAGTCTGACCGGATGCAGCTGAATACCAGTATTTTACATGGCGCAGTCGCTCCAGATAGTCGAGGCCAGATAAGCGGAGGTCAGCTAGGCGTCTGCCTATCTGACCTCCACAACCCAGTTACTAGGTAACACGATACACTTTGGTGAGACTGGTTGTCAGACATTTCAGGTAGTTATTGGAATAGCAGTGCTTATACCCGGGATATCCGAGACTAGTTTTTCAAAGCTAGGCAAGTTAGAACCTCTAGGTAACACTATAGCCCTTGGTAAGACTGGTTGTCAGACTTTCGGGCTTCTGACGACCCGTAACGACTGTTAAAGATCCACGAATAACAGCCGGGACCAACGGCTTAAGAGCCCGTACAAGGGTCCACTAGCGCCCTATTTCCCTTAAAAAATATTATCTCGTGACTGAGGAGGAATTATGAAAAACGGCTCAACAGCGACCTCGGTAAGTGTGTCTAGAATGTTCTAATACCTTTTATAAAGTTTCATATTGAGACACGAAGCAACAAAATACGATCTAGAGGAATGTGGCCGTTTTTAATAAGAATGAATTTTGTTGCTTCGTAATAGAGTATAGTATATTTGCGTGAGTAATAGAATAACGTAAAATACTGTAGAGTCTGACAACTGTGTTCAGATCAAAGTCTGTAGGAAGGCCTTACATTAATATATAATACTTGCTTTTGCCCGCGTCTCCGCCCCCGTGGATGTTGGTTATCCCGTTAAAAAGTAGCCTATGTCCTTCTCCATATCCCAGGCTATATCTCTGCCAAATTTCATGACGATCGGTTCAGCGGTTTAGGCGTGAAAACTTAACAAACAGATATTTACTTTCACATTTATAATATTAGTATGGAAGTAGGTATGGATTTTACGCAGCCGTGTCGTTTCGTTCCAAAAAGAGAAAAAGCTTGTTTTGTTAATCATCAAAATAAAACCTTCAAAAATACTGGTGGTCGTAATCTATCACCTTATTTGTATATTCAAAATGCGTTTTGTTATTTAGAAATACGTCTCAATTATTATCTAATTTATTTGTTAACAATGTGTTTTGATGACAGCCGGAGAGTTAGTTGATCTTTTTCTTAAAATGTAGAATTCTTTAAAAGTTTCATTTGATACTAGCGACCCGATCGGACTTCGCACAGTTTTTACGACTCATCGAGATTTCTTTATAATATTTAAGTTTAGTATTAATTTATTATACACATAAACCTACCGGAACAAATTCTCTAAATTATAGTGAAAACGGTATCAAAATCCATTGACTTTAATTTGGAATACTTTGGTCATATGGACAGATTTATTTGTTAACAGTGCTATTGATTACAGCCGGAAATATAATCATCTTTTTGTTGAATAAAATTTACAAAAAAAAATCTAAATCAAATATCTAAAATGTTTCTTTGTGGTTTTGCCATTAGGTACCTACGTCATTAAGCTTGACGATTAATTGGCCAATGATATTTTACCTAAGAAAATTTCAAATGAATCTGTCATTTCAAGAATTGGTTCTATTTGCAGTCATTTTGCGAAAAAAAATGCTTGTTGATGTTGAACATGTCTCCAATAAATTTTAGCACCATTTAAATCTAGATTTCATAAACTATCAGAATTTTTCATTCTGAAATGCGTCGCTACATGAAATTGTGTCTTGTAAATTAAAAAATCAATAAATCATAATAATCCTACACAGACAGATGCTATAAATTTGAAACGTTATAAATTAATTTCTGGAACGCTAATGTATCAGGTCATCAATTATTACGGAATTTTAAATAGACGCCCATGAATCATGGTTGAAGAAAATATTTTGGCAATAGCATCCTAAATATTATGAACAGATTCAAATTAATATAGTTTAACACAAATAAAGACTATTGATTCAACTGTTCCATTTAATTTTTAACAGATTGCCGAGAAGATCGATAAAGTTAGTTAGTTACAATAACAATAATGCAATAAAGAATTTAAAAAATACTTACGTTTCTACAAAATCCCACTTGATACACTAAATCAATCCTTCATATTAACAATAATTTTCCTATCAAAGTAAACTGAACAAACAGTCCATACACTCACTAAACACACAAACACTAAACCGAACGCGTTTTAAAAATCTAAAAAACAGAATTGTCAAAATCGCGCGGGAACAATTGCATAGACAAAAAAAAAATACAGATAAAAAATAAATTTTGACAGTTAATTGAATTTTTACAAAAGAGGTTTTAACGTTTGGAGCGCTAACTCTATACGCGAATCGGCGGCGACTGGCGAATGAGTCTTCCCACCCCCCTTCTATAGGCGTGGCTTTGACATACCCACAGCGGGGCGGAGCCCCGGCTGAGTAATTTTTTTTTTCCTATTTATACTTTTCTTGGTTTTATTATATTCGTCGGCAGTTTATTATATTGTAATGTCTGCCTGTTTGTTCATCATTGTATTGACTCCGTGATTTTGCGCGTCTTAATTGAGTAACTTTTTTTGTGATAGGACCAGGTTGCCGCCATTTTAAGTTTAAAGCATTGGGTGGCTTTAATTAGTACACCGTTGGTATTCTGTTGCCTGTGGTCTCGAAGATTTTGGTTTTGGGTGTTCGTGGAAATGTTTGGGTCTACAGATGAAAATATTTCAGTGTTCGTAATGATTAAAAGTAAAAAATAACTGTGAATGTGGGAGGCTTATTTTAATATAATTTTTGAAGATAAAATTAATTCAGTCATATTTTCAGTCACTCTTTTACAATAATAATGGTGTTTATTTCGTATAGACTTATAATGAATTAAAACATATATATATATATATATATATATATAGATAAATACGAAATAATATTTTTGGTAGGTATTTTGGTAACTGAAAAATAAAATTGCAGCAATTTCAAACAAGAATTTGTACTGGTGATTAATAATATATTAGGTATGTTTTTTTAAATTTATTAATTCGAAATATTTTTGGTAGTTGCAGTATTTTGTTAACTGAAAAATAAGATTGTAGCAATTTCAAACAAAAATGTATTATACTATTATATATTGTACTAAACTACATTTCAAAATCTATGCAACTGCTGGACAAACCTATGTAGGAAAGTAATTATTTCCAAATTAGTGGCTTAGGTACCTATCTCAACCACCACAATTAACTGCTAATTAGAATGACAAGTAACTTGATACTTATTAAAGGTATTATTATAATAATAATAATGATAGATGGTGGTACCTTATAGTTTCACTAGCTTCATATTTATGACATACCGACTCCTTGACAATTTAAAAATGCTTGTGATTGGTTTATTTGAAAAAAAAAAAATATACTTTAAGTTTCAGTTTGAGTGTCAACATTTTTCCGCTTGACATATGTCTAGAGATCGGATATTCGGATGCATATTCACCTAGAGTAAATTTTTCGCTATGAAAGTAGGTCTGGAAGCGGCTTCTTAAAATATTTTTATTGTAAAAAAAACATCCCGTGGTGCCAGGAACAACGGTAATGTATAGGTATACCTAGTCGCGTGCGAAGTAATAATCAACTTCAATTTTTTTTTTTAAACCGGATTCTTGGATTGCATAACTATTCTGATGCATATTTAAAATTGGGATTTTTTTTAAAGATACAAAAATAAATGCCTTATAAGCCAACATTTGAAAGTAAGTAAATATATGTACATACGATTCTATAATCAGAGACCTAAATTTGTAGATCAAAGAACCGCGGGATTTTCTCGATACAAAAGATCATTCCATATTAGCCAACATCTCAACTTTAGGTGAATATGTATCCGAATATCTGATCTCTATTTATGTCTTCAGTTCATTCTGAGAGCATGGCAGTGCCCTAGCCACATCTATCAAGGTTGAGAGTCAAATTAATTCTGTTTCTGAACACATCCATTGGTGAAAATAACGTTAATCTATCTATATATATAAAATACAATGTATCTATATCTACCTATCTATATAGACTTTGATATTTTATGTCCGTTAAAGACTTTGAAACTATTGAACGGATTCTGAAAACACTTTTTGAATTTCATAGCCCAATTCTTGAGGAAGGTTTTAGACTATTTAATATTACGCTATGACCCTTAGGAGCTGGGCAAAAAGAAAAAAAAAGTCAGAAATAACACGGATTCTGACATTTTTAGCGTGATAGCACACGCCTGGTATCCGCTAGTAAAATAAACAGTGGTAACTTACAATTGCTAAAGTTGGTAAAATATATTAATAATACCAGCCTATAACTGTCCCACTGCTGGGCAAAGGCCTCTTCTCATATAGAGAAGGCACGAGCATTGATCACCACGCTTACTCAAGACGGGTTGGTGATTTCAGACTTATATTAACTATAAGTCCAGGTTTCCTCACGATGTTTTTCCTTCACCGATGTCAGTAACGTCCAAGATAAACTCAGAAAGTACTTATGAATTGAAAAAGTCACATTGGTACTTGCCCGGATTTGAACCCACAACCTTATGCATGAGAGGCGAGGCCTTAACCAACGGGCCATCACGACAAGTTGGTAAAATTATGTTTATATTTACATCGGTAATAAAAAAAAATGGGATCTTTCAATTAATTAATTATTATTTTTAAGACATTATTTTTATGATAATTTTAACTCGCCCTCTGACTTTTTATTTGTACAAAATAATACAATATTTGTAAATATGTGAGCACCTCGTATCTAACACATGGTTAATTTATTCGTCAATGGTTAATTTTTTTATTGTTATTACCTGTTGTGGTATAGTAATTTTATTCTAGGTACATCGTCTTCACATATAATGATATAATTGATGTATACAAAGTATTGTAAAACAGTTTAAAAGAGTAACGGTGGAGTTTCTTGCCCATTCTTCTCCATGCGAAACTACCTTTTGGAAGAAGCAACTAGAATCAATTTTATTTGCGTGTTAATTTTGATGTTCAAAAATGCCATTTATGTGCCTATTTGAAATAAATGCTTTGACTATGACTTTAAAAAAAATCAAAATCAAAATATTTTATTTCACATAAACCTACATGGGCACTTATGAAACGTCAGAAGCTAGGTGCACGGTTCCAATCAGTCGTTTCCTATAGAGAAGAGCCGGCAAGAAACTCCACGGTTACTCTTTTAAAAATAATTGGCTTTACAATATTATCAAATAACAGTGTTAATAGGTATGGGAGGACAGTGTAGGCTTGTCAAAAAGTACCAGGTACTTAACAAAATAGAAAATTGTCAGCAAATCTACAGTCTACTAAACCTCTAACGTTCTCGCATTCACAAAATAGAAAACAATCTACATAAAAGATTTAAAAAAAAATATCTTCTTATACATAAAATTCTCGTGTCACAGTGTTAGTTACCATACTCCTCCGAAACGGCTTGATCGATTTTTATGAAATTTTATATGCATATTTAGTAGGTCTGAGAATCGGCTACTACCTATTATTTTTTTAAAGTTTTAGGTAGGTAGGTAGAGTAGGGTAGGGTAGGGTAGGGTAGGTAGGTAGGTAGGGTAGTGTAGGGTAAGGTAGGGTAGGTAGGTAGGTAGGTAGGTAGGTAGGGTAGGGTAGGATAGGGTAGAGTAGTGGAGTTTATACTATAGCTTTTGACAGAACGAAGTCTATCGGGTCAGCTAGTATATATATAAAAATGAAAACCTATTTAAACCAAATGACATGATTGCCATTACGTATACAACCACAGTAACAAATCTAAATAAATATCATGTCCACAAAAGCCACGAATAAAGAGTTGGAATTAGATTTTTTTTTTTTTCTTGTCGTATCTGCTTATATATATATCTACTTATACTTATTTTATACATCTACTTATACTTATTTTATATATATTATATCCACTTATACTTTCTTTATTTTGTCATATCTACTTATACTTATGGCAGTTTTTTCTTACAACCAGCACCTATCACCTCGATTATTGTAAGTACTTAGCATAAAATACCTATCTGTTATTTTTTTTACCTATAACTTAAAATGATAAACAATATAGCCATACATTATCCAGCCTACGGGGTATAATTAATTCACATAATATAACATAACCCGTTTAAGAAATTATACACAGCTAAATACCTAACTATACCAAAGCAACTGAGATATAATTCTTTGAAAATTATAATTTTAATAGCTTAATTATTAAGTATATTATTATCTAGAATAATTTCTACGCTTACTGTATAAGTTCGTACTTACCTACAATATTCTTGCCTTTTGTAAAGAAATAATTAGGTATGCTTACTTATTATAACTGCTTCATTATTTCAGTCGAAAGACGTCCACTGCTGGACTTAGGCCTCCCCCAAGCACCGCCACCTCGACCGGTTCTGTGCTTCCCGCATCCAGCGGATTCCTGCGGCTTTCATAAGGTCATCGGTCCACCTCGTGGGAGGCCTTCCAACGCTACGTCTTCGGTACGAGGTCGCCACTCCAGAACCTTTCGGCCCCAACGGCCATCTGTTCTGCGCGCAATCACATGATCTGACCAAGATTATGTCTGGACTTTAAAAGAGACTTTGATCCCTGAGTTTGTTTCGCCATTTCTTCTCAGGGATAGTCAGATAGGAAATGTCGACTTCCTCAAGCTTGTTTTTATATTTTTTATATGACGTGTAAAAGTGATTCCGATATCCTATTTACAGAATAAACGATTTCATTTCATTTCAATGTGCCCTGCCCATTGCCACTTAAGTTTGGCAATTCTTCGAGCTATGTCGGTTACCTTGGTTCTCCTGCGGATCTCTTCATTTCTGATTCGACTTAACTGCTTGATATATTAATAATAATAATTATTATTATATTTCTTTGAATAGCAGATGAAGATCGGGGTTATTCATTTTAAAACTGCCCGTATTATTAAAGTTATTAAATTTATTATTATTTAAATTATTTAAATACCTAATAATATTTTTATTAAGTATTACTGATTGGGCTTGCTCTTGACCCCTATCTCGCCTGATAGAAAGCGATGGATGAGGTCTATGATGGAACGAGTGTGCCCAGAAGATGCCTGTTCACTCTTGCTTTGAAGGCAGACGAGTTATATGTGGAAGGGAACAAAGACGCTGGCAGAGAGTTCCACACTTTGGCTGTGCGCGTAATAAATGTGGAGAAGAAGCGCTGAGTACGACTGGACGGGATATCAACCAAGTACGCATGGTACCCTGCAGTACGTCTGGTAGGCGTAATAAAAGGGCGATGGTGGGATCAGGTCGTGGAGCTCCTGCACACACTCTCCAAAGTACAGTCTGTAGAAGACCGACAGGCAAACAACATTACGCCGATGAGCCAGGCTGTGAAGCCTAGACACCAACATTTCGTCGCCTATACGACTTTTCACTTTGCGTTCCACCGAGTCAAGTGCAGCAGGTTGATATTTTGCTGAGCCATCCCATAAGTGGCTGCAATACTCCATACAGGAACGGATCTGTGCTTTGTACAAAGTTAAAAGCTGGTCAGGTGTGAAGTATCGCCTCGCCTTATTTACGATGCCCAGCTTCATGGCTGCAGTCTATGCAATGTGTCTGTGTACATGTATTTTTTTTTTTAAAGACTAAGAAATTGCTTCACGTATTACCTACTTTAATAAAATGTCTCATTTGTAAAAAACACACTGCAAAAACGTGTTCTTTGCAATATAATATCGGCTGTAAGTCTCATCCCCTTGCATTCCTATCCACCTGAAGGGGGGAGGGGAGGTGAGAAAAATAAAAAACCACCCCAAAGAAGGGAGTTTTTTAATTAGTCACCTTTTTTAAGTGTTTTTAAGACGGATGCTGCGTTTAGACCGGATCGGTAGAGGCAGTACTTTTACTGGCGAGTAGAGTGATCGATATTTTTTTAAACATGATAAGTACTTAGTTTATTTTTAAATTAAATGTCAATTTTAAGTTATCACTTGGTGATTATGTATTTTTTTTTTTTTTTTACTACTTTGCTCTTGACTCTAGTCTAGGTCTGGGTGACAGAAACAAAGTCTACGATGGAGTGAACTTACCTAGAAGAAGCCTGTTCACTCTCACTTTGAATAGATTAAGGTTGTATGCGTTCGGAAACACAGACTCAGGCAGAGAGTTCCACTCCTTTACTGTGCGCATTATAAAAGACGTTTTGAAAACGCTTAGTGCGAATTGGTGGAATATCAACTAGGTAGGGGTGGTAACTTGCAGTGCGTCTAGATGTCCGATGGTAGAAGGGGGCCGGTGGAATGAGGTCGTGGAGTTCATGGGCACACTCGCCGAAGTACAATCTGTAGAAGACCGACAAGCAGGCAACCTTGCGGCGATGAGCCAAGCTGTGAATCTTGGCATCCACCAGTTTTACGTCGCCAATGAGCCTCTTAGCTCTGCGTTCCACCGAGTCAAATGTAATGTAACAGGAAGGAGGCCCAGGTTTTGTTATGAACATTCATAAACTAAGTACCTACAATGCTGAAACGGGCATAACAAAATGCCCACTTTCAGTAAAATTGATAAAATATTGAGGTGAATAAGTAACATGGATATTTTCTATAACTATCTATCTATTCTAGGTATGTTAAGATAAAAGAAAAAAAAAAAAACATTTTCAATCCATTCAGAATTTCTGATCTAATAAGTTGAGCCAATTTTATAGAGCGTTCTATGAGTACCAAAATAACAAAAAGTCAAACTTGTTAAAATATTTATTACATTACAGTACCTATACAAAACTATTTCAAAATATAATAAAAAACAGGAAAAAAAAAGTAGTTTCAGGACTTACTATCCGATACATATTAAAATTTAAGATTGGTTTTCATAAAAACTTATTCAATTTTATTCAATCACGTTCGAGTTCCAGTTATTTATAACAAGTTGGTTAGGTGTTATATTGTTAGGTACATAAGTGGATTGGTATTATGGCTATACAGGAAAAGTTTTGAATCAATGCGCAAATTTTGACAAATTAAACTTAAACGTGTTTTATTATATACCTATTTCTTATTTTGATATGTCTTAGTACAAAAAAATGAAGTTATCGTTAACGAAAGATGTTTATTTTGAAACTGGTATAATGGTTACTCGTCGAGCAACGCGCCGGCGCGCGGCGGCGCGGTCAGTGAAGCGGAACGCTGTAGTAGGTACCTATCAGCTGTGCGCTCGCCCATTGATATTATTACGAATAGATTGTATCCATATTTTACTGAGTTCAAATGGACCAAAAAAAAAAATTCTTGAACAAAATATAATGAAAATGTGTTCCATTACTGATACTGAACAACCAAAAAACATTTGCGCAGTGGTTAAAACTTACCCTGTATAACAAGCCATTATTTATATTCTAATATAATAAAGCTGAAGAGTTTTTTCGTTTGTTTGGACACGCTAATCTCTGGAACTGCCTCTCGGATTTGAAATTTTTTTTGGCATTTGATAGCCCAATTCTTGAGGAACATTATAGGCTATTTAATATAACGCTACGACCCTCAGGAGCCGAGCAAGTCGGGTAAAACCGCGGTTACCGCTAGTAACAATAAAAATATGGACAGGTATTGTAATTTACAGGTTCTGGCATGGTGCAAAAATTGTAAACAAGCAACTTCAAATAAAATATAAACGAACTAGCTTTTGCCCTCGGCTCCCGCGTTACGGTCGGAAACTATCTCACGGACAAAAAGTATCCCTACGCGTTAATCCTAGATTATAAACTATCTGTGTGCCAAATTTCATCCACATCCGTTTAGCCGTTTTTACGTAATTGAGTAAAAAACATCCAAACTTACAAACAAGTAAGATAAGGACGTGTACAGGCAGATAGTTTTAATGACCATTTTTCATCTAAATCCAACTAGCGGAAGTAACTCACCCGGTCTAAACAGACCCCAAATATCTTAGCTAGTTGCGAATAAGTCTTATTTTCTCGTAAAACACAGACAATGTTTTCTTTCCGAGCGTTTCTTAACAAATAGTTATGTTCGCTCCCTTTTTAATTAAAAAAGTTAACTTACAAGTCACTTTAGTATATTTGAGACTTTTCTTCGTTAAAAAGAAAAAAGGTATCTATGACTTGTTTTTTTTTTTTTGCTAGGTTCGTTCTTTTTGTAATTTGTAATGTTGGCTGGTTAGATTGCAAAATATCTAGAAGCTTTCAGGAGTCAATCAAATCTTGGTTTTGAAAATCAAATCTCAAATCGTTTATTGCAATCCATAATGTAAAATTAAAAAAACAGGTGGTAAATATAGAAATAATGACAGAAACAATTATGGCCCCTGCCGGGCACAGCAAATTTTTATATAAGTAGAGAGAGGCAGAGCGCTAAAATGTTTGAAACGGAGACTGTTCCAAGATATTTTTAGCTACTTAGTTGTTTGGTATTAAGTGGCTTGTCATAATTTTAGCCGAAAGACGTCCACTGCTGGACATAAGCCTTGGGGGGGGGGTTGCCATAATCGCCACGCTTGGCAGGCGGGTTGGCGATCGCAGTATGGTGTTAAAAATGCATAGAGAACGCTGATGCCCATTCTCTAGTAAGCTTGAGTGGCTTGTACCTAAGTAATAACAGCCGTATGGGTCGATCGAACAGGTTAAGCTAAGCTTGCCGCGGTTGGTCCGTGGATGGGTGACCATCTTTACACACCAAGACCCCTCCGTGCCTCGGAAAGCAAGTAAAGCCGTTGGTCCCGGCTGTCATTTGTAGATTTTTGAAAGTTGTTACGGGTTGTCAGAATCCCGAAAGTCTGACAACCAGTCTCACCAAGGGATATCGTATTAATTAGAAACTGTTTGTGGAGGTCAGATATGCAGTCGCTCCATGTAAAATACTGGCATTCATCTGCATTCAGTTAGACAGGAAGCTGACCCCAACATGGGAAAAGGCTAGGCAGATGATGGCAGATGATGAGTTGTGTGTTATTCCCATAGTTATTCATGACTTGATCCCGTAGGGTGGTAGAGGCATTGGAAACCAAAAAAAAAACTTTTTCTTTACTTAATCCAGCCCCAAGTCGACTCCAATACTGAAAAAGAAAAATTTTAATGTAAGCAATTCATTATTTAATCAAATCCTCTTCATTCGAATAATATAAGGTGAACTTTAACGTTTAATTTCAGAGCGTGTACAAAGGTCCACAAGCGCGATTCCTTTAAAAAAAAAATATCTCGTGACTGAGAAGGAATTATGAAAAACGGCTCAATAAAGAACCTCGGTAAGTGTGTCTAGAATTTTCTAATTCCTTTTATAAAGTTTCATATTGAGACACGAAGCAACAAAATACGATCTAGAAGAATGTGACCGTTTTTCTTTGGAATGAATTTTAAAATTCTAGACACACTTACCGAGGTTCCTTATTGAGCGGTTTTTCATAATTCCTTATCAGTCACGAGATATTTTTTTTATAAAGGCGTTGCGCTAGTGGACCGTAGTATGCTATCTTAAACGTAGCACTACTAGCTCACCTATTTGTTTCCTTGAAAAACCATTTCCCACGAACTAATAACTCTTAACATTAACAAAAAGTAGAACACAAGCGGCTCCCTAGAACATACTTATAACAGTTACAACTAATCTCAAATCTACGTACCTAATTTAAAGCTCCAACAGGAAGTCACACCTACCAATTTTGCCTACGCACAGAAACAATAAAATAAATCCCAAAAACGAACTTTTTCTCATGAGTATTGCTTCAAAATTACTGCTTAGACTCTCATTACGCCTCGTTCTTTCAAGAAACCCCGATAATAAATGTCAATTAGTCATAATTGCTACTTTTGAACGCAAAAGCCTTAATGAGGAACGCATATGAGCGAGAATAAAAGAAAATGGTGCAATAAAGAGTGTATTATTGAGTATAATAATACGTTCTGATGTTTATAATGTGATTCAATGAAACGTTTCGCCGACTTGCTCCGATATGTATCTTTAGGAGGCAATTTGCTAGATAATAATCTAGCTCATGTTGAATGAATTGGTACTTGCGGCGCCATCTAGTATCGAATAGATAAACTACAAAAGCCTAGTTCTTCCCAATGTTTTATTTTGGAAGGTGACATCTAGCGGTGAATAGCTATACCAATTACAACCTTAATACACATCATGAGTTGTTAGTACATACTTATGAATACAGATAACGCTAAAGCCAAAATATATTCCCAATGTTCTATTTTGGAAATTGACATCTAGCGGTAAATACCTGTACTAATTACAACGACAGTAAACATCATGAGCTGTTAATACATACTTATGAATACAGATGGCGCTGAAGCCAAAATATAGTACTGTATAATCTTTCTTTTTAATCTCCATTGGAACAAAAAAAAAACACATTTTGGTTGCGTACGAAAATTATTAGTTTTTTTTAATACTAAATTGTTTATACATACAAACTATTGAATGGGAATTGTAATAAATAAAAATGTTTAGATTTCAACTTTGCAATACGTTCAAATTAACGAATTTTTCTTCTAGAACTAGAAGGATTAGGATTCAATAAGAAAAACAGTTTAAGAACAAAGGAAGAGTATATTAAATACTAGTAAATATAGAAAACACCGACAGCTGCAAACCTCATTCCCAAAAACATAAAATTCTTACCCTCCTCTCAGGAGAGCGTTAGAATTTGCATATTTCTAGAAATATGCAAATTCGTTGGAAATTACCACCACAATTTTACAAGACAAGAGAAAATATACAGTCAAAATATACATTACGGTACAAAAATAGGTTAAACTTACCAAACTCTAGGCCAAAAATGCACGCAACCACCTCCTACCTTAGCCTAGTAATTTTAATTAAAATAGATATATAATAAATTACCTACTAGAAATAATTAAAGAAGAACAAATATCTAATACATTCATAAATAAAACAATTTATATCTAAATGCTATTATAGTATCAATGATTTTTTATAAAATAATCACAATTTTATAGGGTGTATCTATTCAAACACGAAATATATCAAGAAAAAAAAAAATGAAAAAATGAAATGAAATGGTGGTAAAGAAGCCATGGAAATGTTCTGTTTTTTTTTTTTAATCTAAGTTTATTATTAAAAAATTTAAATACTTAATTTAAAATTACTTGATATGATGATTAATTATATCAAAATTCACCGTGCTCATGCCGCCACCGTTGCTGCGTCCGTCGCGTCGCCGCGTCCGGGCGGGTCATTCAAGTAAAATGTCTCAATCAATTTTATAATTAGAATAATTATGTAAAAATAAAAACACCTAGACAAAAAATAATTTCGATGCTAAGGCTTTTTTACCACCAACAAACTAATGTTTCTCTTAAAATATTTCGTGTATGAATAGATACACCATAAATAGGTATATCATTAAAAAAATCTTTGTCTCTGTCACCTCTGCCCTAGACTAGAGTCAAGACCAAACCCATCGTAAAATAAAAAAATCAACTAAGTAGTAAAATAAAAGCCTCCTCTCTCCTACTTTTTCTGTGTCCGACAAGGTCCACAATGATCAAATTTTTGTAAAACTTATCACCTAATTTTACATGTGGAACCAATAAATATATTGAGTATTGAGTAAACTATTGCTAATAAAGTTACAATAGGTACAAAAAATGACAGCTTGTATAATTTATTTGTCTTAATGCAACAATCGTCGCCGTCGAGTGCTTTGAAAATAGTCCCAGTCTATCAAATCAACACGGCACAGCAACGGCAGGAATAGCTGGTCATAGATTAAAGAGCGCAGAGGTGTAGGTAGGTACCAGAGATTTTACGGAGGTGGTTTTATCGAAACCGAATTCGGAATCGGAGTTTTAAATTTGGTTTGTCGGAACCTAAATCAGAATCGGAAGCGGTGGCAAAAGAGAGATTTGTTAAGGTCTAATAAAATAAAGTTACAAACATTATTCATTAGTTTCATTCATTGAATATCAGTTCAAAAAAATAATACATCGACCGGGAAAATGAAGCGCGAACGCACAAAACAAAACAAATAACACGATCCCAAATGCGAAACAAAACAAGAGAAAGAGGTTCCCAGCGCGACAAGTATATTATAAGCTTGTTTGTACGCGCTGAACACGGCTGCCGGCGCCGCCACCGCCGCCGATGAGCTTCGACCTCCAATAATAACCTTAAATTCAAGTTATCGGAAGCAAAGGTGCAAAATTAATCGGAAGTTCCGATCTTTCGAAATCGGAATCGAAGCTCTGTATCATCTCAAGTAGGTACACCACCATCTACCTAACTACGTTTAGCCAGTCATGTTAACGTCAAGTCCCTTATCTATGGGGAAAGCTATTGCTATTAAGAGCAAGCTGATAGCAAATCCTAAATTTGATTTGTCATGAATTTGATAAGACTTAAAAATAATATATTTATTAATTAAAACCTTATGCACAAGTAAAAACTGTACAAAGGCGGACTTAATGCCTTGGGCATTTTCTACTAGTCTATATGTCACTATATATGTCCAAACTTTTTGTGGAACAGAAACATGAAATAACAAATTTTTCTCGATATAGAAAATCATGAAGTTACCACCAATTTCGACGCATTTTCCACTACTTAATGACTTTTAGAATGAGGGTTAAAGGGGACACAAAGAAAAGGCCATTTTAAGGATTTCAATGATTCGTTTATTATCAAATCACTTATTGTTTGGCATAGATTCTATACATGTTTTGATAATGTTCTCCATGCTCTGCCGTCACTTGGGCGTGCAAAGTTTACACACAAAATTTACATACAATTACAATTAAAATACCATGCTGAATAACAATAAATATTACATAATTGGAAATAATTGAGTAGCTCGTGGCTAAGTAATAACAGCCGCACGGATCGATCCGTCAGGTTAAGCTACGCTTGCCGGGGTTGGTCCGTGGATGGGTGACCATGTTTACATACCGAGACTCCTCCGTGCCTCGGAAAGCACGTTAAGCCGTTGGTCCCGGCTGTCATTCGTGGATCTTTGACAGTCATTACGGGTCGTCAGAAGCCAAAAAGTCTGACAGACAGTCTTACCAAGGGGTATCGTGTTACCCAGTTACTGGGTTGTAGAGGTCAGATAGGCAGTCGCTCCATGTAAAATACTGGTAGTCAGCTGCATCCGGTTAGACTGGAAGCCGACCAACATAGTTGGGAAAAGGCTAGGCAGATTACATAATTGGAAAATCATTTTATTTTTCAATTTCAAGAAGTATTTGAACTAGTCAATAATTGAATGAATGTCATAGTAAATAGTGAACAAATAAATAAAAGTCCTGGTTATAATAATAATTGTGAGTTTACACATATCATTTCTATTATTGAATATCTGATTAATATTATTGGCCATAGGGATTCCCTTTTAGATACTCCTTCACACTGTAATACACTTTTTCAGTTAGAAATTCTTTTAGCTTCCGTTTAAATATGTGCAATTTGTCAATGGTGCCAATTCCCTTGTTCACAAACTAAACTAAATTTTAGTTCAGTGCATTTTTTTCTTTCTATTTCATTAAGAAAAGGACAGAAGATAAATTTTAGTTTAGTCCTGTCAAATTAATCAGCGTTTGACGTAAATTAACGTAATTTTAGTAGGCAAGTTTTTAATCACGTCTAAACTTGTATGGAGAAGTGACAGGCGCCGATTAATTTGACAGAACTAAACTAAAATTTATCTTCTGTCCTTTTTTTAATGAAATAGAAAGAAAAAGATGCACTGAACTTAAATTTAGTTTAGTTTGTGAACAAGGGAATCGGCACCAATGTCTGTAATATAACACGGCAATTTATTATAAATCTTGGATGTCTGAATCCATTAAAAGGCTACCGAGTGGCCAGTGGCGCCCTCATCGTTATTTCGGTGATTTCTTTTATTTTAGAATGAAAATGCAGAAAATAAGCTCATCAAGTTGTGCTTCACAAGACTATACGTTATTATTACTACAAACAGTAGTTTTAAATTGTTATGTTTTATTGTAATCATTAAAACGGAAAATAGTGGCCACTAAGCTCCGTTTTAATGATTACAATAGAACATAACAATTTAAAAACGATGAGGGCGCCACTGTGCGCTCGATGCAGTCTTAAATAAGTTCTGCAGGGTAGATACAGTCTGAACTTTATTTCTATAACTGGCACTTTGCTATATTATCCTTTCTTTATACAGGAAAAGTTTCTAAACAGTGCTCAAATTTTGACAAATAAAACTGAAACGAGTTTTGTTAAACACCTATTTCTTATTTTTATATATCTTAATACAAAAAAACTAAGTTACCGATAACGAAAGATGTATATTTTGAAAATAGTTTATATGATACACACCGCGCGACGGCGCGTGTTGTGAAGCGGAACGCAGTTTTAGGTACTTATCAGCTGTGCGCCCGCGCAATTCGCCGATGTAGTAGTATATGCAGGTTATTAACCTTTCAAATGAACGTGGATCCACGCGAGAAACAATAGTTTTTTAATAGGGATGATGCCTGGATAAAAAAAAGGAAAAACTGTGTTGAAGCGAGCAATGCACTAGGGTCTCGTCTAAATCTAACACCTGTGCAACAAAAGAAATTTAGTAAAAAAAAAAACACTGTTTAATCACACCGTCAGTCAGATAATAAAAAAATATTAGACACGTATTTTTTGCTTTATCATATTAATAAAAATGACTTAGATAAAACACATTAAACTTGGGGAGTGGGGGCTCGTTACGTCACAGCTCAGTATAAAATCTAATGAGAAGTGACGTCATGCCACATTTGAACTCAATGTATCGCCGTAATGTTTTGATTACGTAAACATAAAAATCCAGAAACCAAAAAACCTCCTCTTAAAATACACTTTGTGTATAAACGACAAAAATAAATGTACAGGCATTTATGAAATTCCTTTCATTTATGGATTTAATACGTCCCTTTCAGCACTTTCTACAATCTTATTCCGAGGAAAATATCTCACGATTCGGGGCGGTGATGTGCGCGGTGTAACTTCTATGTCTTTATACGCAACCTTACCTAATTGAGCACAAATCCAGACTCCCGGCTGATATTAAAAAAACCTCTGCCCGCCTTGGGCTCCGAACCCAAGACTCAACAGTAGCGCTTGCGACTTCTACACCAGAGACCCTAGCCCTAGCGCGTTCGGCGTTCTGATTGGCCTCCGATTCGCCCTTCACCACTGAACGCGCTCGATGCGTACACTCGATATGGTTAAAATAAACTCACACTAGGGCCTCAGTTTCATTTTTATCGATATCACAGTAAGAAAGCCTAATTCTTTTTGTAACGACAGCGATAAGATGCATTCCAAGTTCAAAGTAGATTACTTATCTGCGTTACATAATCTATGGCCAAATGTTTATAAACCGTACATTGCCGCCCGGCAATTCAGCCAGTGTTTTGTGAATCGTCAGACAAGGAGCTACTACAATATGGCGCGCGTAAGTACAATGTTGTTCTTTTTTTTAAAGTCCTTATCGTAGATATTTTGGCAATCAAACTTTTTTCATAAATAAAATTGGTGTATTCTCGCTGTCCCCATCGCCCGTGTCCTCATTAATGGTATCTATGCATATTATATTTCACATAAAATGGCGAAAAAATACGGTTCCATTTTGTTTTAAGTACTGGTTTTTAATTAATATTTCTATAATCAGTACTTTAAAAAAAAATTGAACCTTTAGTTTCGCCATTTTATGTGAATTACCATTAATGGGGACACGGGCGGCACACTATAAAATTGTGTCTGGATTTGAAAGTTAGCTCTAGAGATGTAGGATTTTTTAAACCTGGCTAGTGACCTTGAATTTATGGATAAGGGAAACCGGTAATTAATTATTATGATTCTATAGTAAGTGCTTAGTACAGTAGCCAGCACATCCTACACGAAACTGTCAAATTTCTCAAACGATTTTAAACTTTAAATTCTTGATAATTAAGTTCAAAATCGAACGAGAAAATTTTACAGTTTGTGGTAACTTGATGTGCTGGCCACCGTACCTAGGAATTTTACAGTTTGTGGTAACTTGATGTGCTGGCCACCGTACCTAGGAATTGCGTAGTTCCTATATTGATGTTCTTACTTATTATAGGCGTACTTACATAGATACTTAATTATTATAATAATACTAGCTGACCCGACATACTTCGTTCTGTCAAAAGCTATTTGTGGCAGTTTGTCTACGCGCAAAGGAAATATAGTATAAACTCCACTAGGTACACCACCCTACCCTACCTACCCTACCCTACCTACCTACCCTACCCTACCCTAACCTAGGTACCCTACCCTACCTACCCTACCTACCCTACCCTACCTACCCTACCCTGCCTACCCTACCTACCCTACCCTACCTACCCTACCCTACCCTACCTACCCTACCCTACCTACCCTACCCTACCTACCTATATAAAACCGCCAAAAACACTGACACGAAAATTTTATAAATATTAGTTATGAACTTAATAGTAGGTAAACTATATTATACAAATCATAAAAGCCGTTTTGGTCTTGAACATGTCGCAAGAAACTAAGGATATGAGCAATTTCGTGAAATTGGTTCCAGATTAGTAGGTAGGTAGGTACTCTAACTCTCCCAACTGCGGGTCTTAAGAGAGAAGCGTCAGGGTAGTCAGTGAAATTCAAATTTTCTTACTATATTTTCAATTTGCAGCTCATTGTCTGAGTGTATAAACCAGAATCAGAATTATTTATTTGTAAAACATAGGTTAAAGGTATAGATTGGATTATTAATAGGCACAGTACATATTTTAAAAGAGTCTTATCATTAAAGTAATCATCTAGGGCATAGTAACATTTCTCAACCAATAATTTATAAAAACATATTTTTTTATAGCATACCTACGTCATAAGACATCGGGTATTTTATTATAAATTTTGGGAGCAACACCAAAGAAACTCTTTTTCATTAATGATGTATTGCATTTTGTCATACATACATAACAGATTTTTATATTGAGTACAGATTGAAGTATTATTCGCGACCATAACAAATATATATGTTTACAAGTACGACACAATTTTTCGGCAAAATTCGTACCTAATTTAAACCGATCACATCCGAACTGAGTGCGCCTTCAAAATCATCTTCCTGCCCTTGTCTCCTGTTACTTGTTGTCGACGCAACAACTTTTCTCTTTCCATTCTCCCCTGTCAACCGTCACGCTATTATTCACTCCCTTCTCTTTCATATCAATCCTCATACAATTCAACCATCTTTTCTTTGGCCTTCCTCTCCCTCTCTATCCATCATCATTTATATTCATCACTGTTTTAGCCACATACGTTTCCTCCCTCCTCCATCCAAGCCAAACGATTTCCTTTTAACTTTTCTGTCACTAGCGCTACTTTCAAACTTTCCCATATATACTAATTTCTTACTTTATTCATTTTCATCACTACACACATCCATCTCAACATTCTCATCTCCGCTGCATGCAATCTTTTTTCATCCGTCTTCTTCACGGCCCAGCATTCCGATCCATACAGTACGACAGGCCTTATCACGGACTTGTAAATGTTCCCCTTTAACTTGAGGGTCTGGAGGATCTGTGTTGTGTTGTGATGTGATGTGAGTTGTTCTTGTGATCTGTCGCCATTTCATCCAACCTAAGTTGATCCGGTGCGTTACGTCTCGGTCTACTTCGCCATCCTCTATAAAGCAAACCTAACAAATTGTATATCATTGCGGTGTAAAAAACATTTATAGGTGAATACAGAAAGGGTTGGCTATGGGATACGCCAAGGCAGCATCGTAGGTCTGATCATATTGGCTGTTTCGCAACAGATTGTTTTATGTGAAAACTCCTTTACTTATAATTGGAGATTTTCATAACATTACGCCAATATTTCTCGAGGGGGGGCTGTGGTGTACACCTTTGACTCCGTTTCAAACCCCACACTGTCTTCAAATACAGAACACACAAGAACTATGTGTGCTTTTTTTAGATATTCTTAAAACCCAACTTTTTTAAAAATATTGTTAAGAAATTAGCATTTTGTGAGTTAATACGGAAACGGTTAGCTATGGAATACCCCAAGGCAGCATTGTAGGTCACATCATATTTGAGTATTTCCATCAGATCGTTTTAAGTAAAATCTCCTGTACCTATAATTGGAGATTTTCATAACATTACGCCAATATTTCTCGAGGGGGGGCTGTGGTGTACACCTTTAACTCCGTTTCAAACCCCACACTGTCTTCAGATACAGAACACACAAGAACTACCTATGTGTGCTTTTGTTAGATATTCTTAAAACACAACTTTTTTTTAAATATTGCTGTGAAATTAGCATTTTGTAAGTTAATACGGAAATGGTTAGCTATGGAATACCCCAAGGCAGCATTGTAGGTCACATCATATTTGAGTATTTCCATCAGATCGTTTTAAGTAAAATCTCCTGTACCTATCATTGGAGATTTTCATAACATTACGCCAATATTTCTCGAGGGGGGGCTGTGGTGTATCCCTTATTTCGTCAGGTTACTTTAATATGTGCCATGTACCATTTCCTAGAATAGAATATACTTAAGTAGGTAAGCGAGTCTGGGCAAACCACGCTGGGGTCTTGTCAAGTACTTTCTTGTAGGTATAGGTACTCAAAACGCTGGGGTCTTGTCAAGTACTTTCTTGTAGGTATAGGTACTGTATTGTTGTAACAGCACAATATCAAAAGTCCTACATTAAACTCCACGACATGACAGTGATCAGGGCCTCAAGTCTGCTATTACAATAGTGTCAGAATGGTCTCTTCATTGTGAGTTTTTGACAGATTTGCCATACAAACACTGTCAAATACTCACAATGGCGAGACCATTCTGACACTATTGTAATAGCAGACTTGAGGCCCTGGTGATAAGTTTTTGAAGTTTTTGATTTTTATTGGAGAGTTTTTGATTGGGGAAGTATTTCATAAAACTATCTAAAGATAGGGCAAAGAATCAGTCGTTTTTGGAAGCCAAAAGCACTAATACTTACTGTTAATCATATAGATTATTGATATATAATAATGTTTTAACGTCACATATAATGGCACTTATTACAGTGATTAGTAAATTGAAGATCTTGAAACGAATCAGACAGTGACGTGGGTATTTTCGCTGAGTTTATTGCACATTTTTTTCATCCCAGCCGAAACACTAACAAGCGGTGAATGGTAATCATTTTTTGGCTGTATTTCATTACATTTGCCCAGCATATATGTAGTACTGATTCTATTATGCCATCTCTAAAGACGAGGCAAAGAATCAGCACTTTTTGTCTACTAATATCAACCACCTTGATGATAAATAATTGATATATAGGTAATAAATGTTTTAACGTCACAATTTGTTACAGTCTCATATTACGTTACGGTGACTATACTCCATTTACTATAGCATTAGACAAATAACGGCTAAATAACGACAGTTATTGTGTAATATTGTTGAAATTACTGCACTTTAGAGTTAATTTTTTAATGTAAATGGTAAATAGATTACAGTGCTTGGTATTTATCGTGAAATAACGGAGTTTATTAAACGTTTACATTGAAATAACGAAAGGGTGAGAACAGTTATTTGTCTAATGTTATAATAAATGGAGTATAGTAAATTCTATTTCTCACAGATAATATTCTCAAGTTTATTGCGAAATTTTATCCCAGCTGAAACAGCGATGAAACGTAATGTTTTGGCCTGTATTTCACAACACTCGATCTCCAAAAAGTGCTGATTCTTCACTCAATCTGGATCAACGATTTATTATTATGATGACTTGTGTTTACCAAAAAAATCATTCGACTTTGTCATCATACTAGCCTTTTTATCAAGTGAACAGCAATATTTAATCTTATCAATATGTATTGATTATTTGAGCCAATTGATTAGATTATTCTAGGTACAGCTATTATACCAGTTATGAAGCCGGATCGAGTCGATATCTCAAGATTTGAATGTTTTTCAAATCATAACACTATTATTATTTTAATATATTTGTTTTCTAAATGTGAAATCGCTTGTTGCAGTTACGCTTTGAACCTCTAGACCAAAGAGCCAGTCAACTATTCCGTAGAACCGATAACCGTAGAGGGAGACGTGTTCTTGAGTAATTGGAAAACGTTGTAGGTACGCCCTCGGGCTAGGTTGTCCAACACGATCCCATTGTCATTTTGGTAAAAGTTCGTAATCAGGGCCTCAAGTCTGCTATTACAATAGTGTCAGAATGGTCTCGCCATTGTGAGTATTTGACAGTGTTTGTATGGCAAATCTGTCAAAAACTCACAATTAAGAGACCATTCTGACACTATTGTAATAGCAGACTTGAGGCCCTGCTAAATTCATAATGGTCGATCATTGGTCGGTCAGAAGTTGGAAGTTTAGTAGGAAGTTTCATTTGTCATTATGTACGAGATTACAAATTCTTTCAATGGAGTGTCAGTGGCTGACCATTGGAAAGTCATAATGACGCCATTATATTAGTATACCCAAAGTCTCAAATTCAGATAATTTATTTAAACAAAGCGGATAACAACAAAAAAATATCTTCGTAATGGTAATTTACATAAAATGGCGAAAAAAGAGGTTTCATTTTCTTTTGAGTACTGATTTTAAGAAATAATAATAAAAAAATAATCATACCGTAATTATTTTTATAAATTTTCGGTTTTAAACAAAGTTATTAAAAAAAGGACATTTTCTGGTATAATATATTTTATGATACTGGTAACAATGCAGGAGATCCAAACATTTTCAAAATTTTTACATCATCAACAACACTAATATTACAACTCTCATTCATAGATTCATATTGTAAGTAGCATATCTAGCCACATTTTGGATGAAAACGGCTGTAAACTGTTTCGAGTGGAAATCGATTTTGGGAGGCCTACGTCTAGCACTGGACTTAAAAGGGCTGATTATGACGATCAGATGTCGTGTCTCCGATATACTACACAAAACATTGTTTGATAACGGTATTTTGTTTGCATAGTTCTTATAATTAATTCACTTTAATTTTAGCGATGACTATTTACAAAAAGAAATATGATAAAATGTTTTGTACCACTGTCCAGTCCAAGTCTCAAATTCAGATAATTTATGTAAACAAAGTTTTGTCAAGAAATGTCACTGTCAAAATAATAATAATAATAAAGTTTATTTGGAACAACTTAAGTTTACAATTTACAAAGGAAAACGAAGATAACCACAAAAGTAAAATACTGTGGCGCAAAAATGTGGTGTAAAAATGACAGGACAGTGGTGCAAAACATTTTATCATTATTTTTTTTTTGTAAATATAAGTGAAGTAAGAAATAATCTATAAAATTTAAGTGAAGTAATTATCCATATCCATACTTCCATACTAATATTATAAATGTGAAAGTAACTCTGTCTGTCTGTCTGTCGGTCTGTCTGTCTATATGTTACGTTTTCACGCCTAAACCGCTGAACCAATCGTCATGAAATTTGGCAGAGATATAGCCTGGGATACGGAGAAGGACATAGGCTACTTTTTTACGCGATATAACCGACATCCACGCGGGCGAAGCCGCGGGCAGAAGCTAGTAAGAACTATGCAAACAAAATATCGTTGCCAAACGACAGTAGTGTGTTGGAGACACGGCCTATGATCGTCATAATCAGCTCTTTCAAGTCCACTGCTAGACGTAGGCCTCTCAAAATTGATTTCCACTTGAAACAGTTTACAGCCATTTTCATCCGAAATATGGTTAGATATGCTACTTACAGTATGAATCTATGAATGAGAGTTGTAATATTAGTATTGTTGAAGATGTAAAAAAAATAAAAATGTTTGGATCTCCTGCATTATTTATTACCAGTATCTTAAAATATTTTATACCAGAAAATCTTTTAATAACTTTGTTTAAAACCGAAATTTTATAAAAATAATTACGGTATGATTATTTTTTTTTATTATTGTTTCTTAAAATCAGTACTTAAAAGAAAATGAAACTTTTTTTTTCTTGCCATTTTATGTGAATTACGATTACGAAGATTTTTTTTGATATGTTATCTCCTTTGTTTACATAAATTATCTGAACTTAGGGACAACTTTTGGACATTCTTGTTTCCTCGCGACGTGTTCCTTCACCGCAACCGTGTTGAGAACATGAGTGAACATGTTGGAATAAATAATTGCACAAAGACTAATAAAGATGTTGTTAACAAAATTGCATATTCTCCGCTACTTAGTAGCACAACAACATATGCGTTAGTACACATGCATAATTATATTACTTATGTATGTAATATGCATGTATTTACAGTCTAAACACATAATTGCCTGCATATCGTTAGGAACGACCTTCACACAATGCATCCTGTGTTTAGTGTTAGCAGATAAAATCATTAGTTGTCTTATTGTTGCAGATAAAATCATTTTTGATTCATACTTGTTAAGGCCCAGATATATGCCAGTGACCTTGAGTGGTTAGCTTGCGTGATTCTCAGTTTTTTATTCAAACTCAAAGCATTTATTTTAATTAAACCATTTACAGGCACTTTTGAATTGTCAAAGAGACGGTCAGTTAGTCAGAGTCGGCAAGTTGAAGCTAGATGCCCATTCCAATACGTAGATCACTATGGAGAAGAACGGACAAGAAACTCCAAGGACACTCTTTTAAATCAAGATATTACATAATCCTGGGTACATTATTCTTGTTGCTTCTATATGTGAGACAATGTAAAAACTAATAAAACAATAATTCAAAATATAAAATTACAAATTAAAAATAAGCCCTGGCAGTCAAGAGATGACCAGTCCCAACTGACGGCGCCCGTTCACGAACATGACGCATGGATCAGCACCATCCAGCTCAACCATTTTGTAGGGAACCGAATGATCCAACACACGCGCCACCATCAGTGAAACATTTAAGTGAGCATGACATACTCTCAACTGCCATGCTCTTTCAAGTCAACATAAATCATAATAACATAGTAAACGACGCGCGTTAGATTCGCGTTAGACATAAGTTTTAAATTAATTTCACTATGTAATATAAACATCATCTAAAATATTTACATATTAAGTTATTAATAAAATGCTCTAATTTAACATATATTTTTTTCCAAATCATTATCCCTACTCGTTGAGACGTGATCTTCAGTATAAAATCATTCAAATTCGGTTATTCTCGCCTTAACTAACACTGGTACCTACTAGCTGCATAGGTACTTAGTTTCTTTAAATAGCACAATGCAAGTACTACCTACACAAACTGCTATACACTTGTCTTATTTTATCTATGATAATAAGTACCCAGTAGCAGTGATAGCCTAGTGGTGTGACCGTATTTTATAATCATCACTTTATTAAAAACCGGCCAAGTGCGTGTCGGACCACGCACAATGAAGGGTTCCGTAGTTGATATGAATTTATCCCAAGAACAAACTTAACATCGTAGTTGAAAAACATGTTCTTCCATACGGAATGTATGGGAGAACATGTTTTTCAACTGTAAATGTAAGTTGGTTGACTATTACTCGGTAACTTGTGACGCCTATTTGGCTATGATAGTTTTCCTTTTAGCTTCGTTATAATTATGTACTACTGCTGTGATTTTTTTTACATATCCAAGTACAACCATTTAGCTGGCACTTAACTCTAACAAAAATTAGTACTTTAAAGCCTAATATTTCAGAATTTTCTAATACCTTTTTTAAAGTTTCATATTGAGACATGAAGCAACAAAATACGATCTAGAGGAATGTGGCCGTTTTTATTTAGATCGAATTTTGTTGCTATCATCATGTCAGCCGAAAGACGTCCACTGTTGGATATAGGCCTCCCCAAATTGGGGGGTTTGCCATAATCGCCACGCTTGGCAGGCGGGTTGGCTATCGCATTATGGTGTTGAAAAATGCAAAGAGAACGCTGCTGCCCATTCCCTAGTAAGTCCCTTAGTCGCCTTTTACGACACCCACGGGAGGAAATGGGGTGATGCTATTCTTTACGTGCGGCACCACACGGCCACGTGTCTCAATAATAAAACTTTAAAAAAGGTATTAGAAAATTCTAGACACACTTACCGAGATAGTTGATTGAGCCGTTTTTTATAATTCCTTCTCAGTCACGAGATAATATGTTTTTAAAGGGGTGGCGACGCTAGTGGATCGGTGACAACCCTCTTAATGTACATTCGCCGCACCCTCGATTGGTATCAGCCCGCTAAGCTTTAGCGGTCCCCATCACCAAGTACGGCCGATCCCACGACCGCACATCTTCCCATAAAGGCGCGCATGGAACACCCCGTACCTACCCTACTTCTTTTCTAATATAACACTAAGCATGAGATTTACCTAAAAGCTTATGCTATGTTAAAAATATTAGACATTCAGCCTTCGATCAATAATTCAGCAAAGAAAGGGAAAGTACCAGTACCAAAACAGTTTGAGCTTAAACATGTCTCAATAGACTGCATGCATACATCAGTCTGGATAGCTCAACTCTATTTTAGGGAGCTCAACGACCCGACACACATCATTACCACCAGTGGGATAGTCAATGATTCGGGCTGAGGCCAGTTATTTTATCTATGGTAAAGATTTACGGGTACCGTGTGGTGCCGGACGTAAAGAATAGCACCACCCCATATCCTCCCGTGGGTGTCGTATAAATGGCGACTAACTTACTAGAGAATGGGCAGCAGCGTTCTCTATGCATTTTTAACACCATACTGCGATCGCCAACCCGCCTGCCAAGCGTGGCGATTTTGGTAAATTCCCCCCCTTTTGGGGGAGGCCTATGTCCAGCAGTCTATCTATGTCTTTCGGCTGAAATGATGACGATGGTAAAGTTAAGATAAGATAATATTTATTTGCTTAAATATGTGTCATAATTATCATACAAGAAATAACGTGAATGCAAGATGGTAACAACATTAACAGACCGGTACAGACATTTTTGCCAGATATGTGACGTGCAAATGTCAAGAAATATTATTAATTAAAACATTCTCTTAAATTAACAATAAATTAAGTAATTAAAGAATAATAATAATGTTGTAATAAATTTGAATAACAATAAATCAAACATACAGATATAATCAAAAGTTAAAGTTAATAAGTCTTTTGTACAATAAACATTAAACATGTCAACAATAAAATAAAATAAAAATTATAATAAAAAGATCCAAATATAATTAAACTAAGTATGTCATTTTAAATTAACAAACACAAAAAATTTAAAAATAAATCAAATCAAAATAAGCTACTATGTCAATACAAATCTTTCATCTAGGAACTCGTTAATGTTATAGTATGCTTAACTAAATATGTCTTAAGATTTCTTTTCAAATGTACAATATAAAGTACAGTGCTGTTTACAGTATAAAGTCGTTTTACGAAGTCGGTCTGAAGAGGGTGGTAATAAATTGTGACATGTATCGGTGTCTCCCTTATTCTAATCGTCTTAGTAAACAACACCGTGCCGTCCGTGTCTAAGCACACAACCCACTGTGTCCACTCAATAAAATGGAGGCTAGGTGTGTTCGTAGTACGCTAATTAGAGCGGCAATTACTTAGGTTTAGAAAAACTATGAGTTGATTACTAGGCAAACTGAGCTTGATAAATGATACATAATTTTATTTCTGTAAGTAGGTTTGTACAAACACTTTGATACGTCAATCATATATTATAACTAGTTGAGGTCGGCGTTTCGTATCTGACTACTCTGAGGAGAATGACCGAAACAAACAAACTCAGAGGTCACAGTCTCTTTTGAAATCCAGACATAATCTTGGTCAAATCATTTGAAGATCACGTAGATTGGTGTCTGAAATGGTCGTTTGAGGAAAAAACCACACAGATTGAGTGGACCAGTCCAGTCAGTGCACGCATTTGTCAGTAATCGTTCAGCTCAACTCAAAACTTAAGGAGCTCAATGATTCGACGAACAATACCAACGAAAGGATATTAGGGTAGGCCGCATAAAATTACTCAAACTGCCAGACCATGATTAAAAACAAACTGAGACCAAAAAAAGAAACAACAATGACTCACATAGTCTTCACACTCACAATAATCAAAATAATAATAGGTAATACTTTGAGAATGTGCAAATAGCGCTCTTTCATAATTATGATACCCAAACATGCCCTAGTAGCTCCACTTCGATTTTTTAAGAAACCCGTTCAGACAGATGGACAGACTGAGTCGCACCATAATGGTTCCTTTTTACCATTTTGGTACGGAATCCTAATTACCAAAAACGAGTACGTACCATCGGGGACATACGAATCGGAACACTTTCAAAATCTAAATTTCTCAGGTTTTTTTACGCTGATCACAGTCCACCTCGGCTGTTTTTTTCCTTTTTATTTTTCTTTTACAAAAGCATATGTCTCAGCAAAAATCTGATGCTGCGATGCTATTGGTTGATGAGCGTAGATAAGCAAGAATAGTCCTTATGGTGGTCCGATTCGGATGTCCGTGTCCTTGTGTCACACTAAAAACTATAAAAATAATACTATGGCATTTATATATTTATTTATTTATTTATTTATTTATTTATTTATATATACTTTATTGTACATCAGATTACACATTACAAAAGAAAAGAAAACTTATACACTATAAAATATACAATGGGCGGCCTTATCGCATACTGCGATCTCTTCCAGGCAACCTTGGCATGGACAGTGAATTTATGGACATAAAATGGGGTTGTCATTGGTGCAAAAATAAAAAGTATAACAGTACAATATCCTATAATAGATACACAGATATATAATAGATACATAGATACATACATACTAACTAAATAAGCAAATAAAACAAATGAAGACTAGATTATTACAGTAAACAACGAGAACAAAATCACAACAACAAGTAATGTTCCTTCACGAGTCTTTTAAACATAGGCAGCGATTGCGCGCGTTTTATTGTATCCGGCAATGCATTCCACAAACGAGCGGCCTGGACAGTAAAGGATTTGTCAAGGAAAGTTGTGGAATGCATGGGCATTTTAAGCTTCAAGTTATCTGATGACCTTAAAAATTTCGTGTGGGAGTCGGAAAGAAACTGGAAACGTTTTTTTAAGATAGAGAGGGGTGGAAGGGGAAAAGAGCACATTATACAAAAGGGAAAGAATATGAGCATTCCGGCGAAGGCGAATTGGTAACCACTTAAGCTTCATACGAAATTCGGAAACATGGTCATATTTGCGTAAACCGTATATGAACCTAATACAGAAATTTTGAAGCCGCTCAAGTTTATCGAGTTGGTTTTGAGTAATGTCAAGAAAGCTGGCATCAGCATAATCAAGGATGGGTAGAAGAAGTGATTGTGCAAGCGCAATCTTGGTGGCAGTCGGTAGAAAATTACGCAGTCTCCTCAAAGACGCAGCGGAAGCAAACAGCTTGCGGCTAACCTCCTGTAGCTGAGCAGTCCAAGAAAAGTTCTTGTCTATGATAATCCCCAGGTTTTTCACTTTGTCGCTGAACGGAATAACTGAGTTGTCAAAAGAAACTTGGGGAAGAGTCGTCCAGTCAATCCTAGATACCGTCCTAGAACTGCCCACCACAACAACCTGCGTCTTTATGGGGTTGACCATAAGTCCATATCTCTTGCTCCATTCACATATACGGGCCAGATCAAGATTAATTGTTAAGATAGCTTCTGAAAGATTTCCAAGAGGAGTTCGTGAGTAAATTTGTAAATCATCTGCATAAAGATGGTAGGAAGAAATTAGTTCGTCGGAGATTGAGTTAATAAAAACTGCGAAAAGTAAAGGAGATAGCACGCCACCCTGAGATACACCGGCAGAAGTATTACTCCAGGAAGACGAGGTCTCTCCGATGCAAATACGTTGCCGGCGACCGAACAGGTAACTTCGAAACCAGTCAATTACCGATGGAGATATATTAAGAGAGCATAGAATGCCAAGCAAAACATCGAAATCAACAGTATTGAAAGCATTACTGAAATCTAGCAAAGCTAAGACCGTTAGATTACCGTTTTCCATGGCCGACCTAATATCATCCGTAATATTCAGAAGCGCTGTGGTGGTGCTATGACCAGGACGGAAGCCAGATTGAAAGGGGTTGAGGAGATTATTTCGGGAGAGAAAAGTGCTTATTTGATTGTGGATTAACCGTTCAAGGACTTTGGATAGGAATGGTAAGACGGATATTGGACGATATTCAGAAAAGGATGCGGGATTGGACTTTTTAGGTAATGGAATTATTTGGGCATCTTTCCATGAACATGGAAAGACACCACTAGATGCAGAAAAATTTAGGATGTGACAAATGACGGGCAGGATTTCATCCAGCACAGGAACTAACATATTACGGCTGATGCAGTCACTTCCAACTGCGTTGGAAGTAATCGATAGTATGCTCTTCTTAACATCACATGCGGAGAATTGACCAAAAACAAAAGGAGAATAACTGGGAGTCGGCAGAGAAGAAAGATAATTCAATGTGTTCAATTTAGTTGTCCTATCAAAATTAGACGAAGCAGTAAAATGATTATTCATTGCATCGATGTCAATATCTTTTGGGATTGACTCTTGTCGGGTTTTACCGACCCCCAATGTTCTAAGAAACTTCCAAACTTTGGATGCGTCCCCATTTTGGACAGAGGTATGAATGGTTGTTATATATATGTATGGAAACCTTCGCTACACATTTATTGATATCAAAAATGATAGGTAATCAAGTATTTTACTAACAAATCTTGGTAGGTACACCATATTTACAGGTTTAATTTTATCTTATATCAATGTTGTTAACACAGCTAGATAAACTTTGCACTTGAATTGATAAAGTAAGAAATAACTATTACATAAATAATTGTTAATCGTTGATATATTACATCATTTTTTTGAAACAAACATGTTGAATACTTATTTTTCTCCGCGACGAGTTTGTTTAGCGCTGCACCTGGAGGATAGAAGCAAAATGGTACCCGTTACTTTTCACTGATGATGTTGGAGTCCCTTCACATGGGCTAAAGACAGTCATCGTGCAGGTATCGTAGCCGGTCTTTTCTCATAAGAGAGAAAAATCCATTCTGTATAGTTCACGACACAGAATGGTTTTTTTAACCGTCTTTCCAAAAAGGAGGAGGTTCTCAATTCGGTTGTATTTTTTTATAATGTTTGTTATTTTTAATTATTTTTAAAACAGGATTGATTGGCATCACAAAAACTTTTCGTGTAAATTGCTCATTTTCTTGCTGACTGAACCATTTTTCCAAAATCTATGAGTTAGTAATTAACCAAAAAGTTAAGGACAGTCTCTTAGGAACGTTTTCCTGCAGCTACAATGGCTAAGGTACTACCACGGTGGTACTACCGGACCATTATAAGGACTATTCCTGCTTGTAGCGCTCGGCCACTATAGTAACGCTTACCTACGCTCATCAACCAATGCATTGCAGCATCAGATTTTTGCTGTGTTTTTGTAAAACAGCCGTGGTGGTCAGATCAATGATCATTGTAACAGAGCCTGAGAAATGTATTTAAACAAATTTTTATTTTTATTTTTATTGTTCGTCGCAAAAAGGGCCGGTTAACAGTGATGTGCACCGGATTTTGTTTTCAAGTTGGTTATATTTCCGTGACCACGTTAGTACCTGTCCTTACTACCCCATCTCAAAAATCCACATCTGCTCATGTGGTGGTAAAAATATCAGCCAATCAGCAAGGTGGTAGTGGGGCTGACCGCCCAGCAAGCGCTGGACGCATATAAGCATCGCTACTGCTGGAAACCAACATTCAAACACCTATAGAATACAATATTGATGACTTGCCTTCTTCAACTTAATAATACAAGCACTTTTCTCTGATTTCAGGTAAAAATCCCATCTTTCAAACTGAACGATGGCCGGGAGATACCAGCTGTTGGCTACGGTACCTGGTTAGGGGTGGATGACACAGTAAGATTACCTTCAGTTAGAACTAGAGCCAAGATTGATTGCACTCGTAGTTAATGGGATGCCCGGAGGGCCTAGACAAAGTGACATTTTATCAGCGACTTCGTCTGCGTGAATTTCGTATTTTTACGTACAAAGTCGACCACCCTTTCCACCTATACAAAAGGTAGTTTTGGAAAATGTATTATTTATATCTTAATTATTTATTTAGTTAGTATTTGGGCTAAGTTTCAAGTTTTAAGATCAAAGGAATAAGATTATTCATATAATCAAAATTCCCCTTTTTCACCCCATTAAACGTTGATTTAAAAAAAATCCTTCACCGATAAGGGTTTAAAAAAAAATATAGCTTAAATGCTCCCCTACATTATAAAAGGAAGCCTTGTGCATTTTACGTTCCTGGTTCCAGTAGTTTCGGCTGTGCTGATATGTCAATCAGTCAGTCAGTTTCTCCTTTCTTTTTATAAGTCAAAAATGTATTGCATTGACTTCTCTCTTCTTCAATCGGTCCCTCGTTACTGAGGATCGTGGTCACTGGACCCCTTTACGTGGACAATCTGCCTCCATCGACTCCGGTCCAACGTTGCCATCACCACCTGTTGAAATTTGCTTGAGGACGTAGCTTCTTTTAAATACTTGGTCGGACCATTGTGTTGGCGATCGGCCTCGTGCTCTTTTCCCTCGGTATTGCCAACAATGACCAGCTTTTCAAGGTTGCTCTCTCCCCTTTGCATTATGTGACTAAAATAGGTCAAAATACGCTGTAAGCAAACTGTAGACACTCGGGTCTTTATATCGAGTTGAGAAAGGACACACAATTACACTACACACTTAAACTTTGGATATTTTTCGATCGTTTAAGTCATAAACGATCGAAAAATAATATGTCAATCCTGATGAAAGTCATCCTAGAAATATGAGACATTTTTAAAGCGATTATCACTTGTCTAGGCCCTCTGTAGTTTTTAAAATGCCCAGGTTATGCATAACTTTGCAGGCATATACGAGCGGTAAATCATGGCCGGTATAAACAAAATGACAGTCTGCAAAAACATAAATAAATTTTCTATGCTAGACGTAATTGTTTCGTACTTACCATCTACATAAAATTATTACTTAAAACTTTTAAAAGTAGTAATTATTTTATTTATACCTACCTAGTCTTTTTTTATTACTTTGTGATTAATATTAATAATATTTTTATTTAAACGGCCATAAGCTGTTAACCTTTGCAGTACCTTTAACATCTTTTTATTTTTCTTTATTTATTTGTGTACAAGCTGTAAAAAGCATCTCTAATAATAATATTTTCTTTCCTTGTATTTATTTAATTGCACGTGTATTATATTTCTTTTGCATTTTCTTTTAATTTAGGATACAACGGGTCCGAGTAAGCCGTTTGAGGTTAGTATACACTTGCTACTTTTTATTATGTCGCATTTAATATTGGGTGTTTTATGCTTTATTTGTTTGTAATTTGGATGTCCATTTTTTCATTCATTAATAACAATTCTATTACTTACATCATTTTACACAGCACGTACAGTGCGACATTAGTAGAAATTCAATAAAATGGAACTAAAAAAAATCCGTCGCCATGTTTAAAAAATTTACGTAAAAAAATGTGACAGTTACGTATAAAGTGGCGCCCTCACTTAATTTCTACTATTTTATGTCGCACTGTATGCCATGTTAGTATTGGACCATAGACCACTACGTCATATAAAGATCAGTGTTGCGAATATAAATGTGCAGTGGGCAACTGTGAGTTCTCCACAAGATTTAAAAACTTTAAAATATTGATAATTAAGTTCAAAATCGAACGATAAAATTGGATAGTTTGTGGTAACGTGATGTGGTTGGCCACCGTAGGACATATTATTTTTTTGCACTAGTTTTTTGGAAGGTGTTCAAATGTTTCTCTAAAGGTGGGTACTGACCGGTGTTACGGGCTGTAATGTATCATTCGCATCGAACATGTTACGTTACGCCGTGTTCTAAACTCCGTGTAACATGCTCGTTTCGAACTCTTTGCTCGCCCGTGCTCCAGATTCGTTGCCACTCGCAGTCAAGATGTCGCTTTTTAACAACAAATAATCTATAAACCAAAGGCCCGAAATACCTAGAATCGACGCTTGTGCCACGTGCGCTCATGACGACTCGCTGCGACCGTGCGACGTACTAACTGAAGCGCGTAACACTCAAAGGATTCGCCAAAAAACCGACACCGGGGTGAAGCGCTTTGCTACCCCGTACTGACTGCACGAACACTCGCTCTGTAACACGTTACATTACGCCCCGTAACACCGATCAGTACCCAGCTTAAGTCAGCAGTTATCGATATTCGATATATAAAGCATCATGTTCAATATCATTTGAATTAATCGGGCAACAGGAATAGCTTTTTGACGCGCGGCAATTTGAAATGTCTGTTTTATTAATTGTTTTACAAGCAGCTGTTTGTCGGTATACAAACCATCGCGTCGATCGCATACTCGCGCGATGGTCGCTTTCGAATAGGACACGGGGTCATGTGACAGACACATAATATAGGTACAGACAAACATCAAAAACAAAAACTTATTAATACTCTTAAAACAATTTTCAGTTCGAATTCAGTGCCAATGGCATGCCAAAGATGATGGAGGCACTCTCCTACGCCATAGACATCGGGTACAGACACATAGACACGGCCCACCTCTACAGAGTGGAGCCGGAAGTGGGGAAGGTCATAGAGAAGAAGATAAAAGATGGCGTCGTGAAGAGGGAAGAACTTTTTGTTACAACAAAGGTATGCTTACATTTTATGTATTAATAGATTTTCGAGAAACGTTTTTTAAAGCTAAGCTAGGGAATTTAATAAATAAAATGATAAAAAAACTTTTTTAACATTCCACGCAATTAAATAGCAATTAAAATAATAATAAATACAATTAAAATAAATTCAACAAACTGCCAAACTGTTGCAGTCTTTAAAACGAAGTGGCAAGTGAATATTTTACTCTTCAGAGGCCCTAGTGTGAGTTTATTTTAACCATCTCGAATTTATGCATCGAGCGCGTTCAGCACTCTGATTGGTGAAGGGCGAATCGGAAGCCAATCAGAACGCCGAACGCGCTCGATGCGTAAAATCGAGATGGTTAAAATAAACTCACACTAGGGCCTCTGATTCACTTGCCACTTCGTCATAGTAGCATTATTATTAAATATGTATTTATTATTTTCTACTACATTTTAGTTCTAAGTATAATTATTTGAGTGATATTTATTTTAGAAGTATGTATGTAAGTATATTATCTTATTGTATGTTTATAAGTATTTATATTAGTGTACCTATGGCTATTTTGATTTTGCTACCCCTCCTACGACCTAGTTTCGATCACCCCGGTGAGTTAAGTCAAGTTATGCTACCCGTAGCATAACTTGACTTGATTATTATTATTATAAGTTTTGAGCAAATTATGAGGTGTAATTGGTGGCTCAATGATGCTACAATACAGGATAAATTTTTCACCAGTGAGCAATTTTTTTTTTGGGGATTCAGTATCAGTAATAGAACACATTTCCATCATGTTCAATACTTTTTTTTTGGTCCACTTGAAATCAGCAAAATATGGATACAATCTATTCGTAATAATATCAATGGGCGAGCGCAAAGCTGATAGGTAGGTACCTACTACTGCGTTCCGCTTCAATGACCGCGCCGCGCGCCGGCGCGTGACGCGGCGAGTATCCATTATACCAGTTTTAAAATAAACATCTTTCGTTAACGATAATTTCATTTTTTTGTACTAAGACATATCAAAATAAGAAACAGGTGTATAATAAAACATGTTTAAGTTTAATTTGTCAAAATTTGCGCACTGATTAAAAACTTTTCCTGTACAAGCTTGCCCTTTATGAGACGACATCTGAATGAATGTACAGATAAAAGCGCGCTGTTGGACTTTCGACTTTTGGCGCTGAACTATGCGTAAAAAATCCAACATCACGCTTCATTTAGGTGTCGCATAGTTTAGTGAAAACGGGTAAAAGGCCGTTAGCAGAGCCTACCTTATAAACACGAAAATCTTCTGTCTATTCAGGTGTGGCACCATTTCCACCGCGAGGCTGACGTCGAGGTGTCGATTCGAGGCTCTCTGCGGCGTCTGAAACTGGATTACATCGACCTGGCGCTGATGCACTGGCCTATGTCTATCTCGGTAAGATTCTCCTTCTAATAATTTAATGATTGATCAACTGTGGGGGTGAATTGTTCCACAAAACACACAATTATTTTTAGAAACGACTTAGTTATTAGTAATGTCAAATACCTCAACCTGAGGCGCCTGAACCTGTTGCCTGAGCGCGCAGTGGCGCCCTCATCATTTGTTTGGTGATTTCTTTTATTTTAGAATGAAAATGCAGAAAATAATCATATAACTTTGTGCTCCACAAGACTATTTCTGTTGAAAATAGTGGCTACTAAGCTCCGTTTTAAGCATTAAAATAAAACAATAATAAAAAAAAAATAGCTTAATTATTATAAGTAGAGATCGGATATTCGGATGCATATGTACCTAAAGTGAATTTTTAGCTATGAAAGTATGGAAACGGCTTCTTAAAATATTCTTTTTGTAAAAAAAAAACGGTAAAAGGAAAAACGGGAATGCATAACTAGTCGAGTGTGTAGTATGAAAGCAATAATAAAAAATACAAAAACACCCTGTTTTCTTGGATTGCATAGCTATTCAGATGCATATTTATTTAAAATTGGGATTTTTACGATCGACACAAAAGTGCATTCCATAATTATAAGCCAACGTTTAAAAGTAAGTAAATATACATACAATTCTATAATCAGAAACCTAAATCCCAGAACCGCGGGATTTTTTCGATACAAAAGCGCATTTCATATTAGCCAACAACTCAACTTTAGGTCCACATTACATCCGAATATCCGATCTCTAATTATAAGTGTTAAAGTGGTGAATTTTTGTATCGCTACACTATGTAGAAAGAAATGTCACAAAATACAATACATTACTTTAAACCTAATCAAAAGATACTGCGGTAGAACAGCTGTTATTTTCTCATTCAATGTTACGAACACTTTTTAAATTTACAAACTCATCTTCAACCTTCCAGCAAGACGGAGTAGACGAAAAGATCGACTACCTGGAGACGTGGCGAGGCTTCGAGTCCGTGCTGAAAAAGGGACTGGCCAAGAGTATAGGAGTGTCCAACTTCAACGTGGAACAGATGGACCGACTTCTGAAGAACTGCAAGGTGCCGCCCGTCAATAACCAGGTTGAGGTGAGATATCTGGGGAGCTGAGAAAGAGCATACTAAAATCAAAGTAGTTTTAGGGAGGCTGCTTAAGATTTATAATAATAATTATTATTATTTATTTAATTCAGACATTCACAGTCCATAGACACACACATATGTACATTAAAATTAAAATTATAAATTATAATAATACTATTTAAAACAAATAAAAACCCAAAATTAAACTGTGATTAATAAAATTTTAATTCTCTGTTCATTAAAAATAATAATTAAAATTGTAAAAATGTACAAAATTGTAAAATAAAATGTCAAAATATTATAAAATAAAAAATTTAAAAACTGTATAAATTGTAACCAACAATAATAAGATATCAAAAAATCAATAAAATTAAAAATAATAATTTTAAATTTGTATCTGGCCCAAGCCCGATATACGGGTGCATGTAAGGCCTGCCAGTGCTGCATGAAGAATGATGATTTATTTTGTTGAACACTCCAAATCGTCGTTGCGAATTTAAGATCATGTGTCACTTTTTGCAAAATCCCCTTTTTTACGCCCAGCCTTTTTCACATTTTAAAGCTATATCAAATGCAAAAACTCTCATGTGTATACGACGATTTAATCGTCATTTCTTTACCAATTTCAAGATCTATAATGGGCTTCCTTTTTGTGATTTTGGCGGTCTGTCCAGTTCTGTGCCCATATCTCTCGCCGGAACGCCCTTACCGATCTGGGGGTCTACTCCCTAAGTCCGTCAACGAAGTAACGGGCCCGTCCGTTAGTAGTCCGACACGTCGGACTGAACCCTACTCCCTAGTAATTTCGGATTCATCAGTTTCCAACGGAATCGTAGACAATATTCGTGAACGAAAGACGCATGGCGATTGATGACAATAGAGTTGTGCTATTTTACCGGTCGATTACCGGTTTAATTATTTTGTGGTTTTCAAGCTAAATAAACAAAAATCAATATTTTTTCCTTAGAAAATGACTACATTTTTAACAATATACTTTTTATTATAAAGATTAGAATTATTTTTGACATTTTTGTCCGGAAACCGGCATTATCCTGTTAATACCTTTGCCTTTTTCCTTTTTGACATTTTGACGGAAATTTTCAAATTAATTCAACGATACTAGCCGCAATTTTTTTTTTTTTTTTCTTATTCATTTCGTAAAATGGCCCCAACCGCTGCAGAAACTCACGGACACTGACTCTGGCCGGAGGCGCGCAGGAGCTGGGCAGCCTCAACGTGCTTTTTAAAGAATTTTTCACTTTTGGTGTGGAAAAAAAAAATAAAAAAAATTACTAACATGTTGAATTTTAGGGGATTGGAGTATCTAAAAGGGGGTCGAAATTTTCATTATTTTTGCGATAGGACGCACCATTTTCGAGATATAAGCAAAAGAAAAGAAAAAAATATGTACAGTAACATACTGATTTTGTACCAGTAGTCGAGATGTTGGTGTGAAGTTTAGTTCATGACAACTAATTGATTTCATTCTACATCTTTTTAATCGTGATTAATAATAGTCAGATTTAGTTAGAAAATCTAAATTTAAGTTTAAAAACGTCAAATTCAGAATAGCAAAATTGCCAAATAGCTTTAAGATAAGTCAGTAACGTCGGGAATACTCACCAACCTAAATTCTTGGCGTAAATATTGTCGACGCTCCGCTCTTCCTATAAAGCTTCGTCAAGCAATAAAAAAGCAGCCATACTTTGGAATTCCTTACTTTGTCTCTGAATAGTGTAAACAATTATAATCGTTCGTCGACAGAACGATAGCTATTTTGATGTCGTATCAACTGACATAAGGTTCCGTCAAAACAAGCGTCAAGTTCAACTTTTCGGACGGGCAAAAACGCATCGGGAGTAGGGATAGTTGTCAAATCGTGTTGTCATTCATTCTTCGTCGGGCCCCGAACGAATCGTCCGTCCGTTGGTGGTAGGGAGTAGGAAACGCCCGAAACGAAGGCCGAAACGACGGACTTCGTGCTTAGGGAGTAGACCCCCTGGGCCGTGAAGAGGACGGATGAAAAAAGATTGCATGTAGCGGAGATGAGAATGTTGAGATGGATGTGTGGAGTGACGAGAATGGATAAAGTCAGAAATGAGTATATAAGGGGAAGTTTGAAAGTGGCGCCGGTGACAGAAAAGTTGAAAGGACGTCGTTTGGCATGGTATGGGCATGTGATGAGGAGGGAGGAAACGCATGTGACGAGGAGAGTGATGAAGATAAATGTGGACGGATGGAGGGGGAGAGGAAGGCCAAAAAAAAATGGATGGATTGTGTGAAGAATGATATGAAAGAGGAGGGAGTGAATGATAGTGACGGTTGACAGGGGAGAATGGAAAAGAAAACGTGTTGCGCCGACCCCAAGTAACATGGGACAAGGGCAGGAAGATGATGATGAATGAGCTTCCTAATAAAATGTTAGTGTTCAAAATATAGATTTTCTCATAAAGTTGAATTTTACACATAAGAGGTCTAAGTCGCAACAACAAAATTCAAATTCAAAATAATTTATTGTGGATCATAGGTTCTATGTTCTATGTTAGAGGGATTGGTTTCCGCACTTAGTCCTTCAGACGGACCATTGTGCGTGGGCCATGGCGGCCGTCGGTGGTGATTCCCAGTGACGTGAAATATTGGACTGATGATCAATTTTCATAAATGCCCCTTTCTAGGTTTCAGGACTACCAAACAATATGGTGTTTTGTCATATAAAATGATGTTTTCTGTTTTACGTTCCATGACATAAGGTCTAATCTTTGGTTATAATATTGAAAGTGGTTGAAAGCTAACAAAATTGCCTTAAAATGATATGCCACAATACAAAGTTCATTGTATAGAAGTTGTAAAAATTTGTTTCGAGCAGCGGACGATGAAGTGATTCCAGTTTATTGCTCGCGAGTGTATATTTTTATTTCAATACAAAATGGCCGCGAAATTCAAATTTTCAGTATCAGGTTGTATGTTCATCTAAATATGATTCGCGACCATAAAAAATATTTATTAATAGAATTATAATCATAACAATCTTCAATACAACTAAGTTCATATACCCCCCTATTGAATGTCTATTTCATGAAATCATGAACCACCTTAAGACATCGTTCCGTTTCTGAAGATAACAGAGACAAAATTATATTTGAAATACGTTTAGCGCTAAATGCATTTAGTATTACAAACATTATCTACGAGTATACAAACTATAACTATGTACTTTAGTTTGATACACTTACTACCATTTTTAATTGTGCTATTAACATAATATGTTAAGAAGAAGAATATTTTAAGTCTTTACTAGTCATATAATATTATATTTATTTATTTTATTATATATATATTTTTTTATATATATTTTTTTTTATATTTTTTTTTTGTCGTTTATTGTTATTTTTTATCGACTTAAAATTTTCCTTGAATGTAAAACTTACAAACTTATTGTTTCTATGTAGTATAGGGTGATCTATTCAAACACTAAATATTTTAAGGGATACAGAAAGAGATAAGAGGAAAAGAAGCCAAGAAAACGATAAAAAAACTGAGTATATTATTTAAAAAAATAAATGATTTAAAATTATTTGATATTATGATGATTAATTATCAAAATTCACCGCGCTCGTGCCGCCACCATCACCGTGTCCAGGTAGTTCATTCATAAGTAAAAAAAAATCAATTCTTTTGCATAATGTCTCAAGCAATTTTAAATTTATAATAACTATGTAAAAATATAAAACACTGAAAAATTTTTTTTTTTTGCTGCTATGTCTTTTTTACCACCAGATGTTCCACTTAAAATATTTCGTATATGAATAGACACACCATAAATAAGCCATCAAAAGCTTCTGTGGTTTTTAGTATGTAATATTTTAAACTCTGCGATCTACATTTTGAACATATTTTTTTTTTTTTATTAAAAAAAAATTGTTTTTAGCGGGCCTAAATCTTTCTTCATCTGCACAAGCACTTAAATTATATAAATTTTCTTCCAGATCAACCTAAACCTCGGCCAAAAAGAGCTCGTAGACTTCTGCCAAAAGAACAACGTATTGATCACCGCCTACTCCCCGTTTGGCACCATGGTTCCGTCCCGAAGTGCCCCGAACAGTCCCGAGCCGAAGCTCAACAACCCGACAATGGTAGCCATCGCACATAAGCATGGGAAGACTGTCACGCAAGTCACTCTGAGATATCTGGTAAGTCAGTAAACAGCACACAGTGCAGTATCCTCATTTTGACATTCATAGTGGGCTCCTATAACTATTGAAACGTGGTTGTACTGCACCGGAGCCTAATATAGTCTATTGATATATTTTTTAAAGTTTTTGAATTGAGAATTTGAAGTTGAGAACTTGTCAAACTCTGCTTTAGCATTACCTTAACGTGGAAGTGGTTTTTTTTTTTTTTTTTTTTTCGTTAAACTTGAGAAATTTTGAGTTTCGCGGGCTACATTGATGTAATCACCTTAAGGCCCAGATATATGCCAGTGACCTTGAGTGGTTAGCTTGCGTGTTCTGTACTGAGCTCACGCAACGCGTCGTAGGTACGTCCAGCCAGTAGCGCTGTCCCAAATAAGACGCATTATTAATTTATTATACATAAAACAAAAGGTATTTTAATAAAACACGTATACTAAAAGATCAATAATTAAATCATCTTCGAAAAGGTGAAGGTTGATATGGCCACGAATCATATTCAGATCAACATACAACCTGATACTAACCAACAAATTGCAAAAATCGTAAGAAAATTTGAATTTCGCGGTCTACCCGCTTTCCCAATTTTGACATAAGTTCTCATTTTAGAAATTAAGAATCATTTAGGCCCATTAGACATTGATTAAATAGAAGACGTTAACTATACTCCAATTATTATAATTAGACAAATAACTGTTCTCACCCTTTCGTTATTTCGATGTAAACGTTTAATAAACTCCGTTATTTGACGATAAATACAAAGCACTGTAATCTATTTACCATTTACATAAAAAAAATAACTCTAAAATGCAGTAATTTCAACAATATTACACAATAATTGTCGTTATTTAGCCGTTATTTGTCTAATGCACTATACTAAATGGAGTATAAATAAAAAACTTTTTACAAAAAAACAACCGACTACAAAAAGACTTCGAAAAAAACACAAAAAAATGAAAAATAACTTTAATTTTGGATTTTGCTGGAATTTTGGTGTCAAAAAACGAAAATACGGAACCAAAGACACCGACTTCCAAAATTAAAGTTATTTTTAATATTATTTTTTCTTTGAATTTGAGTTTTTTTTTTTTGTAAAAAGTTTTTGTTTTTTTCACTGTTTAGTTGTGGTACCTACCCCACACCAATTCGTATACCACAACAGTGACAGGAAATCTTATCTATAACATCATGAACATATACCGAGTGGATTAAATACCAGCTAAATTAAATGAATTAATAAAAAACAGCTGTTCCATACTAAAGTTTAATACCTACTTTTACAGCTGTTTATTTTTTCGCGATTTCAAAGCTGGTCCCATAGTAAAAGTCATTCAGTTCGATGGTCTAACTAAAGCAACTCTTCATCCTTCTTGTGAAGTCGGTTAAAAAATACTGACTCGTCGGTTTTCTGTTGATAGTAATCTCCTGGGTTCGATAATCGAGTCAAGCAAAATGTCATTTAGTTTGTCCATTGATAAACTCTTTGTAGCTGCTTATAGTCTGTTTGCCCGGTAAGTGGCAATTAATTGGCTTGCCACCGTTCCATTACTGACTAAGGCCCGTATTACAGAACGTTCCTCATGTCCAGTTTGATCTTCAATCAGTCGATCACTGTTTAAGTATAGAATCAGTACTTGAGCATCGTTCTTATTCCAGAACGGTAATCAATCTATACTCAGCTGAATCGAGACTCAAATCGAGCCTCAAGCAGAGATGTGTATTGTCTATGCATCAGCCTGTTTCCGATTACGATTTATTTTATTTACCAACTTTGTTCTGATCTTCACTGGGTTCGAAATATTAAAATATACCTTAGATTGCGCTCCTAAGGCTTAGGAGCGCAATTATTTAGGAAATCTGCGTTATTATTTTGGTTCTGAATAGTACAATCCCCTATTTATTGAAACTAAAGCTCTTCGAAGTTTATTAATTTTGTCATCAAAATTGTCAAGCTTAAAAGACTTGTACTTGACTTGAAATGTCAGCATGTCAAATATGTGAAAATAAATACATCAGTTTGTTTGTATACAACGTTGTTTGCTTTGATGATTAATAAAAAGCATAAAACGTAAACATACAAGAATTTGCAATTCTGAGGCTATAGGATGCCCACGGTTGTGTGATTTTCTGAAATCGTGGTATATTATACCTTGGTAAAATTTAATATTTTACCACATCTGTACCTCTTTTTGAAGTTTTCACAATTAAATGGGTCCTGGTCCTGAGTATCTCTTAAATATCTGAGAGGAACGCTAAAGTTCAACCTTCTATTTAAATCCATAATCCAAATATACGTAGCAATAATTAAAAAAAACAACAATTATATATGAAAACTCGACAACGCATATAGACTTGAACAGAACAAAACATAACAATCTATGCTCAAGCGCGGTCTCGACCACACTTGGGTGATTACAGATCCAATCTCTGCTTGGGCTCGATTCACGAATTGAGTAACGATCTAAAATAAAGTCAAACTCAGCTGAACTATGATCAATGAATCCATGCTTGAGGCACGTTCTAAAATTAAAACTAGCCTCAAAACTAGTTTTAAACAGAGATCAACGCTTGAGTTTCCTTCTGTAATACGGACCTAGAGTCAGTAATGAGTCAGTCGGTAATGGAACGGTTCCTAGGCAATTAGCATTTTTTTTTGCAATTTTGTAAAAAACGTAATAAATTTTTAATTTTGCGGGTTACCACAGCGCTAGAGCATGCAATATCGGAAGGTTCTCAATTCCGGAACTGAGTTCCAATACTGGAGATCTGATTCCGGAATTCCGGAACTGATTGACCTTTTAAAGTTTGTTTCAAATCAAACAAGATTTCAGATATCAGTACCAGATATCAGTCATATCAGTATATGAACAGTCTTTTAATCATTTTTAGTAACAAATTAAACATATTTCTCCCTTATTACTTTAATTAAACATTTTAAACCGTAAAATCAACCAGGCTTATTTATCACACAATAGAAGTCTTTTAATCATTTTTAGCAACAAATTAAACATCTTTTTCCCTTATTACTCTAATTAAACATTGGCTTGTGGAAAGTTCCACAGACTAGTTTGGTTGCGTTTAGATAAAATAATAATCAAAATATCAAAAAATTATGAATATCGGAATTCCGATATTTCCGGAATTGAAATATCAGAAAAATTGTTACGGAATTCCGGAATTACGAAATTCCGGAATTCCGGAATGCATGCCCCACACAGCGCATCCCCCTTAACGGACAAAAAGCAAGAAAAATATTCTAAATTAAATATAATTTTTCTTTTACAGTACCAACGCGGAATCGCCAGTATACCAAAAACGGTGACAAACTCAAGAGTCGTAGAAAACGCATCCATTTTCGACTTCACCCTGGACAAAGCTGATATGGAGACCATAGCTAAATTCGACAATGGCTTCCGAACAGTCCGACCGTTCTTCTGGCAGGATTATCAAAATTATCCGTTTGACAAAATCCCGGAGAAAATGGAAATCCCTGAGTGTCTTCGTATTTGGAAGAATGGACTCAATTTGGATATTGATTAAACTTTACAGCGAGATAATTACGTAACACACTAACAATAGGGATGTTTCCCGGGTAAATAAAAGAAAAACTATTTAGTCCGTCAATCAGATAATAAAAAAATATTTGACACGTATTTTTTGCTTTATTTCGGAATTCCGGAATTCCGTAACAATTTTTCTGATATTTCAATTCCGCAATTGATAGGAGTAATATCGGAATTCCGATATTCATAATTTTTTGATATTATTTTATCTTTAATAAAAAATTACTTAGATAAAACACATTAAACTTGGGGAATGGGGGCTCATTACGTCACAGCTACGTATAAAATCTACTGAGAAGTGTTCTATGTTAGAGGGTTTGGTTTCCGCACTTAGTCCTTAAGATGGACCATTGTGCGTGGGCCAAGGCGGCCGTCGGTGGTTATTCCAACCAGCCCACCTCCTTCCAGAAGCCAATCACGTCTCCTAGTCTGTTTATAACCTCGGCAAAGGATCTACTGAGAAGTGACATCATGCCACATTTGAACTCAATGTATCGCCGTAATGTTTTGATTACGTAAAAAAAGAAAAAATACGTGTCCAATATTTTTTAATAATCTACATCAATTTTTTTTTTGTCTTCATTTCTATTGCAATTTCTCCTTTTTCGACAATTCGACAACAATCATTATGTTATTGTATTGTTCACATTGCCTGGGTGTTTTCAGCTTTGACCAAAGTAAAAAATACCGGTTTTATAATTATTATCTATTAGTATAATAAATTGTTAGAGATGTTATTTTAGGAAAAAAAAAAAATTGCCTATGTGTACAATATATTACACAGTCATCAATTTTTTGTTCTTCTAAGTATAGTTTTGTTATAAAAATGTTCTTTTTACCTTTTTGAGTTTTATTTACGATTCTTAATATTTTTACGTCACAATTACAAACTCGACCGTCTTCTCAATAACTGCATTCGATTCGTTTTCAATTTGCGTAAATATGATCATGTCTCTGCGCATCGGTCGCTTCTAAAGTGGTTGCCCATACGCCAGCGTAGAGAGCAAAGGGCGCTGACCACTTTGTTTTCATTTCTTGACTCTCCCTCTTCCCCTAGTTATCTAGCTCCCCACTTTCAGTACATTTGCGCCAACCACAATAGAAATCTACGTTCATCACACAATCGTCTTCTTCAATGTCCTACTCACCGCACTGACTTCATTCACTCTTCTTTCTTCATTCAATCTATCTCTCTGTGGAACGCGCTCCCCCAGGAAATCAGGATGGTAACCAACCGATTATCCTTTAAGGTTAAAGTTCGCGAGCACATTCGTAAGAAGCTGGCAGTATCATAACAACGGAAATGTTATCCCATTGTTTGTTTAATTAGTTTTAGTATATTCGTGTATTTATATGTATTTATTTGTTTTTATATTTATATATAATTAGGTATATTTATCTTATCTAAGGATATTCCTATATGTATACAATTATTCCTCCAATTTCATAATTGCACCTACCACTGTTTGTCTCTGCTCCACCCAAAGGTTGACTGGTAGAAAATGCCTATGGCATTAAGTCCGCCTCTGTACATTTTTATTAAATAAATAAATAAATTACAAACTAAAAGAAACAAGTAATTTCATAGAAACAGTATCCGCTTTTATAACAAGTTACCAAAGTCGCTTACAGAACTAAGGCTGAGGCTACAGTTGGCAGCGATTTGCGATGCGACTGGAAGAGCGAAACGAGATAAGCATGGTATGGCTACATTATAAGCGAAAATCCGGCGTATATTCGGCGATGACATGGCTACAGGGGGCCAAGTCTACTAATGTACAAACGTTGCAATGGTCTCTTCATTGTGAGTTTTTGACAGATTTGCCATACAAACACTGTCAAATACAATCGCGAGACCATTACAACGTTCGTAAATTAGTAGACTTAGGCCCCAGGACACATGCTACACAACGAATTAGCAAGAGCGATTCATACGGCTACAGTATAAAAAGTATAGTGTAGCCACACGCATATTTAGTAGCACTATTGAACTAGTCGAACAAGTGAGAAATTTTCTAAAAAATTCGCTTCCATTTCGCTGATATGAATGTAGACGATACCGTGATTACAGTAATGTTGTTCCCATCGCATAAAGAAATCAAAAATCGCTAGTTATATTTGATGTACGGTGTAGCCATATATGAGGCGTCTAATTGCAAACCCCGCTAAAACGATTTTACCTTGAAACCGAATTTATTCTCTCTTTTGAAAGTTTTCTCAATTCTGTACTAAGTGACAAACTCATTTCCGATACTCAATACTCAAGCATTACTTAAAACTAGTTTCAACCAATCAAATGGCTTGAATCTAGTCTTAAGTAACGCTTGAGTATTGAGTGACGTTCTATAATACAGTACTAAATTGAGCCTCCAACCATATGCTTGGTAACAAAATCCACTATAAATGGCATGGGTAAAATTCAAATTCCTCTACAACGAAAACAACCAATCACAGCGCTTGCTTTTGCACCAAGTGACCTTACGAATAGTATGGCGGACCAATGGAGACTTGTGTAAATGTGTCGTGCACCAAGGAGTGCGATTACATTTTATTGAATTTAAAACTCATCAATAACTCAATATCCAGAAAAATCGTTTTAGCGGGGATTGCAATTAGACGCGTCATATGTGAGCATTAATTTATTTGTTTTAATCGCTCACGTGTCTCAGGCCGCGTCGCGGCCTAATGTAGCCTCAGCCTTAGCGATGGTAAGTTCAAAATCCACATAAAAATAATCGCAATACCCCCACTGTTACATAAAATATTTTGCCCCTTTAGATGTAAAGGAACAAAAGCCCAGATGCAAGGTGGTTATGTATCGAAATACAAGGAAACAATAAACTTAAGTGGCAATGGGCAGGGCACATTGCACGCAGAACAGATGGCCGTTGGGGCCGAAAGGTTCTGGAGTGGCGACCGCGTACCGAAAGATGTAGCATTGGAAGGCCTCCCACAAGGTGGACCGATGACCTCATGAAAGCCGCAGGAATCCGCTGGATGCGGGAAGCACAAAACCGGTCGAGGTGGCGGTGCTTGGGGGAGGCCTATGTCCAGCAGTGGACGTCTTTCGGCTGAAATGATGAATGATGATGATGAATGCCGGGCGAAATTAAAGACTACGTTGAAGTCAAGGAAGCTTGGCAATAATTCAAGTACGTGTCTATTAATTGCTCCCAAATTATGATGTAATTTTTTTTTTTACATTCTTGTTTGACATAAGTAATCAAAAATAATCATCTCAATATTTGACATTTTAAGGCTGCAACTCTTGCAAAATTCACTCGCAGTGAATTATTTGCTCAATTATGTATTTTTTTTTAAAACAAATTAAAGAAATAACATGACATATTATTATTGCACAGAAATAACCATAATATAAGAAAGAGCTAGTAATTTTTTTAAAAGATGCTCGGCGCGTGGACTCACCGCACGCGATTCTTACATTGCGCACTAGAAGATTTTTAGGTCTTTTGAGATTATTATTAGTGTCGCGTGATTTAGGTGTTTTTTTTTTTTTTTGTATTGTATTTGGTTTATTGAACCTTTGGCATCAAAATAATCTAATTATTACAAACATACGATGCATTTTTATTATGAAACAAACCGTTTATTAAGAGATAAAAACAGAGAATTTTGATGACTTTGTGACCTCCAAAATAAGAAAATGAAAGATAATTAGAAAAAACTAATCAGCGCATTTTGAAAACGAGAATGTTCAGCTAATTATGCGCTGAACAGATTTTGAAAATAATTCTTAATTACCCTAAAGTAGGAGCACCAACATACCTCGAAATGTTGTTGGGCAGAAAGAGCTGTATTCAGCGCCTGTCACTACTCCATACAAGTTTAGACGTGATTAAAAACTTGCCGACTAAAATTACGTTAATTTACGTCAAGCGCTGATTGATTTGACAGGACTAAACTAAAATTTATCTTCTGTCCTTTTCTTAATGAAATAGAAAGAAAAAGATGCACTGAACTTAAATTTAGTTTAGTTTGTGAACAAGGGAATCGGCACCACTGTCTCAATTTTTAGGTCGTGTATTTTCTAGATAGTGCTTAGTTCATTCAAAAATAATATGCCTAACATTGGTACAAGGCGCTGGCCAATATTTATACGAACGTTACTTTGCACGTACTTTGGCTACTGAAGCCGCCACGTAACGGCCGCCCCCATATGACGGCCGCTGCCATATGACGTGTGCGAACATGATAATGTCCCTATTTCATCAGTCGTAAATATTATTGGAGCTGCTGAAGATTGTAAGACTATCTTTGCATTGTATAAACTCAATGTCCTTGAATTATATAATTGCATAGCACAGGTGTGAGTACTTTGTACTATAGAGCTACCATTTACCGGGTAATATGTCTTTTATTGACTTGAATGTGCCCTGGCTGCTGAGAGTATGTCATGCTCACTAAAATGTCTCGCTGGTGGTGGCGTGTGTTGGATCATTAAGTTCCCTTCATAATGGTTGAGCTAAGTGGTGCTGATCCATGCGTCATGTTCGTGAACGGGCGCCGTCAGTTGGGACTGGTCATCTCTTAGCTGCCACGGCTTATTTTAATTTTTGAATTGTTTTAATTACGGACGCTTCTAACGTGCACGTCTTTCTACATTGTTCTCACATGTATAACTTCAACATGAATGATGTAACCCATATTTTGTAACAATATTTTGTTTTAAAAGAGTGTCCATGGAGTTTCTTGTCCGTTCTTCTCCATAGGAACCTACTACGCTTTGGAATGGGCAACTAGCTTCATCTTTCTGACTGACCGACCCCTTGACAATTCAAAAGTACCTGTATTTGGTTTATTTGAAATAAATGCTTTGAGTTTGAGTTTGTAAGTCATAAGTCATTTATTCATTTGACTTCTACCTTCTTATGACTTATGACAAAGTATAAAATTGATTTGAATATCTATACACCATGGCATTTTAGTCGTCTTACAAAGACAGCCCACTTCATGTATCCAATTACTACTAATAATTCATAAAAAAAAAAAAAAATTAACATTTGTTTATTTTTTATTTTTTTTATTAATTACTAGCTTCTGCCCGCGACTTCGTCCGCGTTAAATTTCTTGTTCCCCCGACCCACCCCGTCGCAACACATTGCCTGCCCGTGATTTTACTTCATTTTCGCATAAACTTTCATTTAAAAAAAATTGTGTCCTAGTTAATAGGAATGTTATTCTTCCTCAAGAATTGGGCTGTAAAATGCAAAAAGATTTTTCAAATCCAACTCGCAGTTCCAGAGATTAGCGCGTTCAAAAAACAAAAAACCGGCCAAGTGCGAGTCGGACTCGCGCACGAAGGGTTTCGTACCATCCATACAAATCCTTACTAATATTATAAATGTGAAAGTAACTCTGTCTGTCTGTCTGTATGTAACGTTTTCACGCCTAAACCGCTGAGATACCGCCGATAGACCGCCTGGGATATAGAGAAGGACATAGGCTACTTTTTTACGCGATAACCGACATCCACGCGGGCGGGGCAAAAAAAACGGCAAAAAAAATCATGTCCGTTGTATGGGAGCCCCCCTTAAATATATTTTTTTTTCTGTTTTTTAGTATTTGTTGTTATAGCGGCAACATAAATACATCATCTGTGAAAATTTCAACTGTCTAACTATCACGGTTCATGAGATACAGCCTGGTGACAGACGGACAGACAGACAGACAGACAGACGGACAGCGGAGTTTTAGTAATAGGGTCCCATTTTACCCTTTGGGTACGGAACCCTAAAAACTAACTCTTCAACTTTAGAATAGACTACCTCGCAGAGTTGATCATTATTTTGCTGCGGAGTTATTATAAAACAGTTATATCTCCTAAGATATTCATTGAAATTAAATGATGTAAGGGCAACTTTGTTCAAAATTAAATACTTGTGATGAATAACGTATTTATTTGGATAAGGATTAATACCATGTTTATGAAAACTCCTTCGCAAATAATGCATTAATTTCGAACAAATTTGATTACCATAAAAAAGGTTATAGCGAGTTAATCTTAAAAGATAGACATATGCTGTCGCGGACTTTTTTTTAGAACATTTAAAGAGGAACAATTCCATCATACATGATATTTGCGTAACTTAAACCGTTTACGCAGCGCACGCAACGGAAGCTCTCAAAAAGGAATATTTTTTCCCGTTTTTGCAACATTTTTCATTTATGCTCCGCTCCTATTGGTCGTAGCGTGATGTTATATAGCCTATAACATTCCTCAATAAATGGACTATCCAACACAAAAATAATTTTTCAATTCCAACCAGTAGTTCCTGAGATTAGCGCGTTCAAACAAACAAACAAACAAACAAACAAACTCTTCAGCTTTATATATTAGTATAGATGATGACGCATGACATAGTTTAAAACACTCTGCTACGAGTGCAGTCTGAGCCTTGTGTTACAAGGGCGCCGCGGAATGGGGCGGCGACATCTTTATCAGAGTTCATTCACCCTAACGCAAAACATTTTTCTTACTATTGCAACTTAAACTTAATCTAAATCCACGAGTCAATAAATAATTTTATTTCGGAAAATACAAATACATTTGTATTTCAATAAATAAATATACTATAGCTAAAAAGTCTTAAACATGGCCGCATAGATTGTTATTTTTTTTTTTTATATTGACTCGCATAGGAAAAAGTTTGCCCATCCCAGTTCTAGGTCAACGGGTACTTCCCCTATTAAGGTTTGATACCCTTTTGAAATCGCAAAAATGTGAAAATATGCGACATAAACGGTCATATCTTTGGATCGCGTTGACTTTACAAGTTTTTTCACTCCTCTTGCTCAAAAAGGCCGTCATTGTACCAGACTGAGAAAAAGTACCATATTTACCTCTACGGGAAAAAGTGTTTTTTTATTTTTTTTATTTGTCTGTATTTTGAAAATGGAACTAGAAGCGGCGATCTCTTCGGTAGAATGCGTGCATTGCGTTGTAGCGGCTACAGAAGAAATTTAAAAAAAGACGTTGGCGCGAATTCTTTAGAATTTTTCTCTAATTTGCAAATTGAATTAGTGGCCGTAATTTATTTTTAAAATTGAATTGGATTATTTTATTTTCTCACAATCGTAGTTAAAAGTAGAGTGTAACACACGGCGCTAAAAACCCATTATAACTCGGTTTCTTTACTCCCTCGCTAAAGCTCGGGAAAAGCTAAGCTATTTTAGCCCCTTGTTTATCAATCTACTAGGTATTGTTTTACACAGGTGAAAGGGACCGTAGACCCGAGTATTTGATATACATTTCAACTTGATACCTCTGGGCGTGCCTGTCTTGACAGACAGACAGGCGGGCAGCAAAGTGATCCTATAAGGATTCCTTTTTCCTTTTGAGATACAGAACTCTAATAATACTAGAAATTGTAGGTGTCAATGACCGCTATTGCCACGGTAAAACGCGACAGTTATAATAGATTGCTAATAATTATCCAACACAAACCAGAAGTAAAAGATATGCACTGGTTAGTTTAGTACTCAAGTTTGGTATTCAAGGGCTGTGTTGAATGTAAAAAAGATTTAATGTCAAAGAGTGAGCACGAATATTTAAGGTATCGGGAATACGCAAATAAAAAATGGCTTTGCAGTCCCAGCGACTCCCTCTTAAATTGTATCTCAAATCTGCAGGATATAAATTATATAATATGAAAAGGAAATTTAGCTAAGCAACATTTAAAGGAATTGATAACCATAATGTTTGTAGCTGTAGATTTTTCATTCATAAAATGCTCAATACATAGTGAAAAATTAATAGATTTTTTAATAAAAATATCCTGCAGATTTTTCATATACAGGGTGTTTGGCAGAACGTTGAACATACGAAAATGGTGGATAGGTGGGGTCATCTGCTACTTACTCAGCCCTAATTTATTTGGCCCTGGCCCCCTGAATATAAAAAAAAAATTTGTTTGCTTTCTTTTAGTTTCACCACTTTCTTAACTTTAAAGTGTATTTTTTTATTAAAAATGGGTAAAACAGGCAATATTTTAGTTTATTTTTTTATCTTTAATATTGGCAGATTCTTATAAAATTATTGCTTTATTCAGATGTTAGCTAGAAAAAAAGTTATGACTCCTCAAACTTACAGAAAGATGTAATAAATAAAAATATTGCCTGTTTTACCCATTTTTAATACAAATTACACTTTAAAGTTAAGAAAGTGGTGAAACTAGAAGAAAGCAAAAAATTTTTTTTTTTAATATCCAGGGGGCCAGGGCCAAATAAATTAGGCCTGAGTAAGTAGCAGATGACCCCACCTATCCACCATTTTCGTATGTTCAACGTTCTGCCAAACACCCTGTATAACTATTGTAAAGATATTAATAATCTATAATATAAAAATGAATCGCGAAATGTGTTGGTAAGCCATCGATTTAGAATACCAAATCGATGTGGTAAGCGCATAACTCAACAACGCCTGGACCAATTTAACCAATTCTTTTTTTTTTAATGTTCGTTGAAGTCCAAGGATTTTTTTTTTTTTAATGGTTTTTACGAAAAATTAGGGTAGGGTAGAGTAGGGTAGGGTAGGGTAGGGTAGGTAGGTAGGTAGATAGGGTAGGGTAGGGTAGGGTAGGTAGTTAGGTAGGTAGGTAGGTAGGTAGGTAGGTAGGTAGGTAGGGTAGGTAGGTAGGGTAGGGTAGGGTAGAGTAGTGGAGTTTATACTATAGCTTTTGACAGAACGAAGTCTGTCGGGTCAGCTAGTATATTAATAAATAAGAGAGAGTGTGATGATGATACGGATTCGTATAAAGTTAAAGCTAAAAAACTTAATAAGAAGTGTTTCAAAAGAAAGAAAGAAATAATGAAATCGAAGATTACATAACATTGTTTTATTGTTTAATAATGTGAATTACTATTGGTAATTCACATTTTAAAATACCCTAAAAATATCTAGGCTGTCAAATAATAATATATACTGCTCGAGGTATGTATGTGTGTAGCTATATCCTATATTGATTGTGTTGGCATTAGTTCCAAAACCCGTGTTCAGAGGGCGACACTTGACGTTTCTCACTTTGAAGGCTGAGATATACCTTATAGTATCTGTTTATTACAGATATGATTAATATATCACTCTACTTACGTTTTTCTTTCCATTCATCATACTTTTTATTAGTTTTTCATCATATTACACAATTTTATTCTTTAAACGACATTTACGTCAAAAGTGTCAAACTGAAGTCTACTTATTTCATAGATTTTCTTACCAGCCTATTCAATGAAGGTTGCATTAAGTTTGTATTTTCTAAAAATCATTTACTTATATAATTTTGGATATTCTAAATTTCTTTTATACTTAAATACGTTGTCTACTAAATAACTAAATTCTAAATTATTATAATTATAAGTTTCTTAAACGCACTCTCAGAATTTCATCAGGAGGTTTTATACATCTTGGCCTACTACACCTGGCTGGTTAGATAACTGGCAGGACAGAGGACAGCATAAACTTGAAATCGAAAATGGATTTTTCGAAGAGAACAGAATATTCAAGAACGTCCAGATTTTCCTATAAAAGGGGCCTGGAGATGCAATCAGTTCAGTTTATGTTTACGTCTCGGTTCTGAGTGAACTATCTTCACTGCAGAAGGTACTGCCTAATTCCTGGAGAGTTATCACATATATATATATCTCGTGTTTGTACTGCTAAAGTTGGGGTCGCCGACACTCTGACGCGCCCCTACAATTCTTCTCGACACTGCGGAGTCTGCACTTACGATTTCTGTTCCTGGAAGCTGCCTGCCCTTAAGACGTCCTGACGTGGAGCTGGGAGTTACTTCAAGTATTTTAAATTTACCTCCTTTCTTTCCTTGAGAGTGCATAATAGGTAGGTTTTATATTCATAATTCTAAATATTGTAATTTTTTTTTACCTTTTCATTAAATTGTTCAGTCTACTTTTTTATTTTTTTTATTTGTTAGGAATAAGTAGACTTGACAACCTCTATTCCGTATATATAAAAGTACTCTGTGGTTTAGTAGTTCACCTTGGAACGCATTGTTGACAACAGACTTGCTATAGTATGACTACTTTAATTCCAGCCGTAATATCAGCCGATACAGAATGCAGCACCGGCTTTTTTTGTATTTTTTTATCTAGGGCATCTCAGAGTTAACCTTGAGAGGTTGAGACTCTTTAACCGGTCTTTCCTGTGGTTGCCTTAAGCTCCTAAAAACTTAAGGCCTCCAGCCAGGGCGCAAAAACTTATAAAATAAACGACTGCGCCCTAAGGGCACCCCTTGTGGAGTACGAACCTCTGCTTAGGGCAGAATCGGAGGGAGGATGGCAAGGGACCGACGGTGGCTGGATAAAATCAGGGTTATTATGATTATTATCAGGGGAATTTAAAGCTACAGGCTCAGCTATAGAGCGGGCTGGCGCTTCGCTTACCAGCAAGGGTCGGGGAGGAAGCAGCACTGGCCTTCCGCCGGCATTAATTAATATACACATGCAAAAACACAATTCTCGATATTGCGAAATTAAATATTGTGGTATTTTACTACACAAAATCTCATTATCTTGTCTTTATACGTACAGTGGCCAGCACATGCTACACGAAACTATCAAATTTCTCCACACGATTTTAAACATTAAAATGTTGACGATTAAGTTCAAAATCAAACGAGAAAGTTTGACAGTTTGTGGTAACTTGATGTGCTGGCCACTGTACATAGTTTTGAAGGAGCTGATGTTCTTTTTACGTTTCTTTTGTTCGTTTAGACCTTTTCATATAAATCTATCTTTTCATGAACCTTATTTTCATGCACTCTTGACTATCACAAACTGGAAAATGAGTTATAGATATCCCAATATATGTTGAACTTGAGACGTTTAGAAGACAAGAATGAAGAAGTAGATACTCAAACAACAGCATAGGTACTATAGGTAGCTAACAGCCGAGCTCACTCATGGACACAGATCCTGGACGACTTCTGCCGTACACGTGCAAAGTTCCGGCCGCTCCGGAAGGTTACCAGAATAGAATTAAAGTTATGTATTCTCTGGCCAAAGGTCCTTCTTCAGTAAAGAATACAACAAGATACATTTCACAAGCTCCTGACTGAAACCTTGATGCACCTGATATTTTGGATGACTACTATCTCAACGTGTCTTCCCTAGTGTTCTGTTAGTGTCTATCTAATGTGTCTGTCCTTTCCCAACTCGACATAAAGACCCGATTGTCTACAGTTTGCTTACACCGTATTTTGACCTATTTCGGCAATATAATGCGAAAGGGAGATAGCAACCTTGAAAAGCTGGTCATTGTTGGCAATACCGAGGGAAAGAGAACACGAGGTCGGTCGCCAACACGATGGTCCGACCAAGTAAAAGAAGCTACGTCCTCAAGCAAACTTCAGCAGGTGGTGATGGCAACGTTGGACCGGAGTCGATGGAGGCAGATTGTCCGCTTAGAGAGGTCCAGTGACCATGATCCTCAGTAATGAGGGACCGATTGAAGAAGAGAGACTATCTCAACCTAATTTAATTATCTTTTAAAACCTAATTGAAGTAGGAAAATTGCTTGCTTATTACAAGTAATGAGTAAGCAGCTAATTACTTAATGTTCTATGCTCTTAAGTAATTACATAACGACGTGCTCAAATTAATGTTGTACAGTTACAACAAACAAAGCCTTTGTAGTATCCCCTTCATTTGAAATTCACCTTTAACTCAACATAAACAAAGTTCAAAACCCAAACACCACTAAATTTAAAAGCTAAAAAGTTCCACTAGCTCTCTTATACACACTTTTAAACGTTATGCAGATAATGTTAAGGTTCAAAATCGTAATATATTTAAATATAAACTTATTGGAATGTTCAGTATAAGTAAAACAAGTGAATGGGTCAGTCTTACTTAGTTATAGCTTAGAAGATGACGTTGGTTTTTATTTTATTATCTGTGATAGTTGGGGTGGTGAGTTTTTAGTTTACTTCGAGCTTTGGATTTATTAATTAAGAGGCCGTGCACGAAATCGACTGATTTTGAACAATTTTGTTCATTGTTTGTGAGAAAACGAAACATAATTTAAACAAAATTATTTGAGATTTGAAAATTCGTGTTCTTTGTTTTGCATGTGGCTGAAAGGGATTTTTCAAATAAATTAAGTATTCACGGTAAATCACTAATGTGGCGGAACCACTTTTTTCAACTTCCATACAAAATATAGCAAAAAAATAATATTGAAAAAACTTTTTTTTGTTTTAAACCTCGTCAGAAATATATATGTTTCCTATTATTTAGCAAATCATATCAAGAAATTTAAAAATCACAAATTAGTCTTCAGCTATCCTTGAAATATAATCAAAATTTTATTTAAAGATTATACAATATCTTCATTAAGTAAATCAATGGTGAAATAAACTATACTTTGGAGAGCACAAAAATGATGAAACTTAAAAGCTACTGTGACTGACACGAATGGTTTAGCACCATGAAAACTGTACTTTTATAGTTACACAGACTTAATGTTTCGATTATTTCAAGTTTTCTCACTATTAGATAAGAAATTGCCAAAAGAGAGTTTTTTTCGTGCACGGACCCTTAAGGATAAAGCGTGAGAGTAGCCCGCGAAATAAAAATTTTGTTACTTTTTTTTGCTATGTGCAGGTTGTGTATTGATTTGCGACCGTAACAAATCTGGGTTTTATAGAATTATAATCATTAAAGGCTCCTACAAACAGGCGCAACACGCGACGCGACACAAAGGCTCCGCGTGTCGCACGACGCGCGGTGTCTTTGTGTCGCGTCGGCGACGACGGGCGGCGGCACGAGCGCGGTGAATTTTGATAATAATTAATCATCATATCAAGTAGTATCATATCAAGTAGTAGTAAGTATGAAAAAAACTGATTCACCGAATTGCAGAGAATGTAATCAGATTGAGGACGTGCAGCATTTGCTGATGGATTGTGTCCGCAACAGGCGCGAGAGGGAGGTACTTTTTAGAGAATTAGACTTAAATAGGCTTAACGTGGGATTAATACAATCAATTTTATCCCAACCAACTTCAGAAGGTGCAAAAAGTTATGTCATTTAATAACAATCCTTAATCGGTGACTTCTATCTATAACACAAAGAGTTTCATAATATTGTTTAACTGTTTAGTATAGTTTGTATTAATGTTACAATGGTAAAAGGCACGATGGGGTTGACATATCTATTTAGATAAAAACCCCAAAACAAATATAGATTAAAAAAAAAAATCATATCAAGTAATTTTAAATTATTTAATTTTTTAAATAATATTCTCAGTTTATTTTTATCGTTTCCATGGCTTCTTTACCACCTCAGGTGTATCTCTTATAATATTTCATGTTTGAATAGATACACCTTACATAGAACAGTGATGGCCCAATGGATGACCGTGACTTATGAGTTGTGGGTCGTGGGTTCATTACCACTGCTCTCAAAACGGTGTAGGAAAACTTCATGAGGATTCCGGCATGTCCTAGAACCAAAAATTCGAAGACATGTGACATCCTACCAACCCGCTCTGGGACCGCGTGGTGGATTATGGCCCACTCTCCTCTCACAAAGAGGAGGCCCTCTATTGCAGCATTACTTCTATTATAATTATTGTTATAACTACAACTTCTCATAATTTCCAGTTGTGTGACGACAAAGATGGCGGCAAGGCGTATAGGATACCACTGAACGATGGCAACTCTATACCTGCATTAGGACTTGGAACATTCTTGGGATTTGATGAGGTAAGTCAGAATATTTATAAAAAAACGGTCAAGAGCGAGTCGGACTCGCGCACCGACGGTTCCGTACCATCAAAACAAAAATTACATTAGTTTCACTATCGGTCAAGAGATGGCGCTGACCCAAAGTGGTTAAAGCCTGGTACACACGGCTACATATCAAGCTATACATTTCCAGTATAGCTGTGTGTACAAAATAAATTATCAATGACCCCTATGCTAGGAAAAACCTGTGTTACAAGGGTGATAACTAGTTCTAAATAACAAATGTAGCGATCATAGTGGTCCCCATAACTCACCATTTTTATTTTTATTCTTATAGAATGGGCAAAAACCGGTAGAGGAGTTTGCAGTAGAATACCCGGTCACTTGGGCGTTGAAGGCTGGATACAGGTACACAGATTTTTAAGGCCCAGATATATGCCAGTGACCTTGAGTGGTTAGCTTGCGAGTTCTGCACTGAGCTCACGCAACGCGTCGTACGTCTAGCCAGTAATAGGATTCGCCCATCCAGGAGCGCTGTCCCAAATAAAACGCATTATTGATTTATCTATCTTTAAACTAATACATATAAAGCTGAAGAGTTTGTTTGTTTGTTTGTTTGAACGCGCTAATCTCAGGAACGACTGGTTGGAATTGAAAAATTATTTTTGTGTTGGATAGTTCATTTATTGAGGAATATTATAGGCTATATAATTTTACGCTACAACCAAAAGGGGCGGAGCATAAATGAAAAATGTTGCAAAACCGGGAAAAATTATTCCTTTTTGAGAGCTTCCGTTGCGTGCGCTGCGTAAACGGTTTAAGTTACACAAATATCATGTATGATGGAATTGTTCCTCTTTAAATTTTCTAAAAAAAAGTCCGTGACAGCAGATGTCTATCTTTTAAGATTGACTCACTATACCTTTTTTATGGTAATCAAATTTGTTCGAAATTAATGCATTATTTGCGAAGGAGTTTTCATAAACATGGTATTAATCCTTATCCAAATAAATACGTTACTCATCACAAGTATTAATTTTGAACAAAGTTGCCCTTACATCATTTCATTTCAATGAATATCTTAGGATATATAACTGTTTTATAATAACTCCGCAGCAAAATAATGATCAACTCTGCGAGGTAGGTAGTCTATTCTAAAGCTGAAGAGTTAGTTTTTAGGGTTCCGTACCCAAAGGGTAAAATGGAACCCTATTACTAAAACTCCGCTGTCCGTCTGTCTGTCTGTCTGTCTGTCCGTCTGTCACCAGGCTGTATCTTATGAACCGTGATAGTTAAACAGTTGAAATTTTCACATATGATGTACATATTTCTGTTGCCGCTATAACAACAAATACTAAAAAACAAAAAAAACAAAAATATTTAAGGGGGGCTCCCATACAACGGACATGATTTTTTTGCCGTTTTTTTGCTCCACCCGCGTGGATGTCGGTTATCGCGTAAAAAGTAGCCTATGTCCTTCTCTATATCCTCGGTCGATCGGTTCAGCGGTTTAGGCGTGAAAACGTAACATACAGACAGATAGACAGACAACCATACAGACAGAGCTACTTTCACATTTATAATATTAGTATGGATAGCTTTTGCCCGCGGCTCCGCCCGCGTAGATGTCGGTTATCGCGTAAAAAAGTAGCCTAAGTCCTTCTCCATATCCCAGGCAATATCTTTGCCAAATTTCATGACGATCGGTTCAGCGGTTTAGGCGTGAAAACGTAACATACAGACAGACAGACAGACAAATAGACAGACAGACAGAGTTACTTTCACATTTATAATATTAATAAGGATAAGGATTTGTATGGATGGTACGGAACCCTTCGTGCGTGAGTCCGAATTGCACTTGGCCGGTTTTTTGTTTTTTGAACGCGCTAATCTCTGGAACTGCGAGTTGGATTTGAAAAAATCTTTTTGCATTTTACAGCCCAATTCTTGAGGAAGAATTACATTCCTATTAACTAGAACACCATTTTTTTAATGAAAGTTTATGCGAAAACGAAGTAAAAGCACGGGCAGGCAATGTGTTGCGATGGGGTAGGTCAGGGGAACAAGAAATTTAACGCGGACGAAGTCGCGGGCAGAAGCTAGTTACATATAAAACAAGAGTTATTTTAATAAAACACGTCTAAAAGATCAATAATTAAATTATCTTTAAAAAGGTGAAGGTGTCAGAAAAATACGCTTGATAGATTTTGCGTGATTCTCAGTTTTTTATCCGCGTTAGACATAAAGGAGATGACCAGTTCCTGCCTTCGAGTTCGGGAACATTTGTGCAGGATTACCGTTTTCACACTAAAATTTAAAAATGAAAATCTTAATTTATCATTATTATATTATTCCAAATAAAGGCCAGGTTAAAATCTCAAGAATACAGTATTTTAATTTGCTTCCGCTTATCTCTTTTATGCATTTCCTGCTGTTAACGTTCCATTGTATCCATAATCATCCGGTAACCCTAATAACCACATAGTTTAATGAGCTATTTTCGATGAAATGAATTTTAATGGCAAAGGAATATTATGTATATTTTGTTTATAATTAATTTATTTACTGACACGCCTACAGGTTAGGTTTTTATTGACACGTGTGTGTAATTCTATGATCGAACACCATTTTTTTTTAATAATCACTGCGGGTAAAGGAGCGTCATTTCTTTCACAATGGATCTGACATTAGTGGCGGACACCTGTGTAGGGATGGCCAGCAATCTGTTTCATAATATCGATAATTCAATCGATTCGAGTCAAAGCTTGAACAATCAATTCACAAAAATCGAAATTCAAATAGATTTTTGGATTAATATTTTATTTTACCGTTTTATCTGTTTAATTAATAATACGAGTAAGTAAATAGTTTATATTTATGTATTAAGCTACTTTTAACCGACTTCTAAAAAAGGAGGAGGTCTCAATTCGGATGTTTGTATTTTTTTAAATGATTGTTCGCACATAACTACGTCGCTTACAAACCGATTTGTTTTTTTTTTTTTTTATGTATACTTCCCAAATGGTCCCATGACAAGGAAACCAGGATCTGATGATGGCATTGTAAGAAAGGACATTTGGGTAGGCCACATATATAACTCAAACTGCCAGACGATGACAAAAACTAACAGAACAGAAAGAATAATAAAAAAAATAACCCACATAGTCAAAAGCCTGCCCTTTTGGGCGAATTAAAAAAAAACAATAATGAAAAAAAAAAAATGGCCTTTGACACGTATAAGCTCTGAGAAAGTTCTCGAACGACTGACGCGTGGCGTTGGGTGTTGTTTAGAAACACACTGCGCGTACCACGTTGGTTGGCGTGTTTACCCCCACCATCGGCAACACATCGATCTGGCCGATCTGGATCGGGGGGGCGTGTGCGAGCATGTCGTCGCGTCGGATGTTCATAGTGTGATTCTGGTCATAGAAAACAATACAATTTGATTCGACTCAACATGCGTCGCGTTTCATCGGGTCGCGTCGCGGTTTAATAATGTGTTTCTGCCTTTACGCTCTTACTGCCTATTAAATGTCATTGACTGAACATAACATAAATAAGTGTAAAATATGTTTCTACGGATGGTCAGAGTTATCTAATAAAAAAACTGATTTGAATCTCAGTATGCGTGAAAAAATTAAGTATCGATTTATCGATCTTAGATCACCATAATCACATCCCTACTTGGCGTCCCTTTCATTCACGTCAAGTTTTATTGTAATTCCGTTGTGTTCTGTGCGATTGTTTGTTTTGTTGTGTTTTGCTGTACTATCAGTACTATTCAGTTAAATGGATATTATGATGAGGTGCCTAAACTGTGGCATATCCGTAAGGCGCGTTCAAAGGCATATTATGTCAACGCTAAGCAAGAAAGATCCCTGCAAGAGAGATTATCTCGTTGGCTGAACAATCAGGTACATACTAAGTTACTACAATTAAATAATATTATTTAGCAACAAGATAGCTATAGTTTGGTAGGTAGTTCGATCACATGTGAGCCCGCAAAACTTAACAAAGCAGCGTTTATTTCGTGGATGACCCAGGCCTATGAATACTCAATCTATAGGTAATGTTTATTGCTACACATGGCTGGATAGGATAGTCACTATTTGTTCAAGTATACACACGTCTGTACTTTCATAGAATTTCAATTAAAAGGTATTTTAACTAAATGATATTTATATTTTTCAGATGCCTTTAGATGCATATATTTGTCACCCCTGTTTCAACTTATTGAATACCGAACAGGCTGACAATGAGAGATTGCTAGGTCATATAATGGTCTGTCGTGGGTGTGGTCTCTATGTCACAGGACTGCGTTTCTATCTGATACCTGTAGACAGCCAATTACTACCTATTATTTCCCATGATAGTTATCAGGTAAGATTGTTGATTATCTAATTGAAGGTATTAAGGATACAATGGCTAGTTGCATAGAGAATAACTTTTTAATATTCTGCTATTCATGATACGAAGCGCTGTTGGTGCATTAATTCTATGTGATGGGTAACAACTAACAACTGTGCTGTATTTGTCATATTCAGTCTGTAGGTGGATGACCAATGATCAACATTATAATGGCATTTAAAAATGTATATTAAAATAAGTCATTCTATTTTAGGATGTTGCAACAATCTATGCGTGTCGGGCCTGTTGGACTCGAGCAAATCGTCAGTTAATTCAGGATTCATCCAGGGGCTTACAAGAGAATGTGGAGCCAGCCATGCGCCATGAATCATCAACACCACTGTCTCCACCACCACCACCACTTCTGCCGCAGCCATGCAGTTGCAGAGTTTGTCAGACACATTTTCTAATGAGTGGCACTTGTTACCACAAAATACTGTTCTTTTGTCTACATTCAATGCAAGACAGATAGAAGACATAATCAGTATAGCAAAATCGAATGTGGATGTTTTAGATTTTGATAATGTAGAAGAAATGCCAAATAATGTTTGCCATTATTGGACAGGTCTCACAATCACAGTTTTTAGAACTATACCTCCCAATTATGCTAAGAAACCAAAACGTGCTTTAGCAATATATTTGATCAAATTAAGAACTGGTGACAGCAACAGACGACTTTCATCATTATTCAGTTTACTTCAATCAACAATACAATTTCTTTTGAAAAATGTTAGAAATTGTTTAAAAAATCAAGTATATTAAGTTTTTTTTTTTTATCAAGTATATTAATTATTTATCTTGTATATAATCAAGTTTTTGTAACTGAACAGACAGCTGTGCTGCTGGGGAGTTTGTTGCGCCACTTCAAGTGGTGAAGGGCGGGCGGTTTGGGGGACTGTCTTATGTATTTTTGACGTTCAAACAGTGCTGATACTCAACCTAGTTCGAATTAATAAAAATAAATTATTCATTCATTCAAATAATAGTTTTATTATTCAATGTAATCCTCATCCCTTCACTAATAATATAAAGCCTTATTTATGTTTCCTGAGCCACGTAGAGCCTAGTTATTGTAGTCAATAGCTGACTGTAGCTCGTAATTGGGTTGGCTCGAACGTGGAGCTACCACAATCTTACAGAATACCAATGTCAAGTACCAACATTATGTTGCTGCGCTTCGAATGGTGAGTGAGAGAACCGATAGCCCAGGATTTGGTGTGGAAAAAGGGTGGCAACGCATCAGCAATAACCCTGGTGTTGTGGATGTCCATGGGCGACGTTGCTTGTTTAACATTAGGAGACTGGCATGCTCGTTTGCCCCTTGATAGAATAAAAAAAAAAACCTAGCGCCTCGATGGCGTGTAGAATAGTAAAAAATCATTCATAAACTCGATAACCACAACGCCTAGCGCCATCTCTTATCAAAAAGCACAGTTTTTTAGTGAAAACTTATCTTTATTTTTCTCAGTTTGCTTACCTTTTAGACTCGTGAAACTTTTTTATCTGTAAACTACAGAATATAACAATTCCAAAAATAAAACAATATTTGCTGCACATTGATGTTGATACCTAGGCAGGCGCCCATAGTCCCACTGGTCATGTCATTTACCAAATTAATTTCACTGTGTAATATAGACATAATCTAAAATATTCACATATTAATCTAATAACAAAATGCTCTAATTTAACATATATTTTTCCCAAATCATTGACACTACTCGTTTAGACGTGATCTGATGGTAATAAATCAACAATGCGTCTTATTTTGGACATAGCTCCTGGATGGGCGAGTCCTATTACTGGCTGGACGTACGACACGTTGCGTGAGCTCATTACAGAACACACAAGCTAACTCAAGGTCAATGGCATATATCTGCGTCTTAAGCCACGAACTCCTCCTTGAATAGTCATATATCACGCGAAGAAAATAGGTATAGCAAACCAAACCAAATAAAAAACCAAGACAGAGCACTGCGAACAATACAGTGAAGCATGCCAAAACTACGCCTCCGCGCTGTGCGTACACGCTCACACGCACACATTTAAAATCATTTACAACCAAACTACACTCACTACGTGCACACATGTTTATGAAACCGGCCTCACGTCACTGTTGACAGCGCTCTGTCTTGGTTTTTTAACCGACGAAAAAACGAAGGAGGTTATCAAGTCGACGCGTATATATATTTTTTTTTAATGTATGATCACGCATAACTTTTTACAGAGTAGTCCGATTTTAATCATTCTTTTTTTATTGGATAGGGTATACCTCGAAGTTGGTCTTGTATAAATTAAATTAAAGTTATTATTAAATATTAACGTTAGTGTCTTCTGGCCTCATTCTGTAGGTTATTAATCATTTAAGTAGGTATAGTATATTTGCTTGGCACCGAATCCAAAGTATTGTTAAATTTTATTATATGAGTAGGTTAATCGTAGGTTAGGTTAGGTTATTAATACACCGTGACATTTTAGTCGTCTTACAAAGACAGCCCACTTCATGTATCCAATGACTACTAATCATTCATGTAACAAACAAAAATTTTTTTTGAACATCTGAATTTTTTATTATTTTTTATTATGACGCATGACATAGTTTAAATCACCCTGTTACGAGTGCAGTCCAAGCCTTGTGATACAAGGGCGCCGCAGAATGGATTTAGATTAAGTTTAAGTTGCAATAGTAAGAAACACATTTTTGCGTTAGGGTGAATGAACTTTGATAAAGATGTCGCCGCTCCATTCCGCGGCGCCCTTATTACACAAGGCTCGGACTGCACTCGTAACAGGGTGTTTTAAACTATGTCATGCGTCATAATTTAAAAAAAAAAAACAATCATTCAAATGTTCTATTTTTTTTTTTTTTTTTTTTACCTGAATGATTAGTAGTCATTGGATACATGAAGTGGGCTGTCTTTGTAAGACGACTAAAATGCCACGGTGTATACGTAGGTAGGTTATAGTATTATTTTTAACTTTTAGTACTTTTATTGCTTTTTATTTTAGTTTTATAAGCGGTTTAATTTTTTTGTTAAAAAGTTTTTTTGTTTGGTCTGAGCTACACAGTTATGGAATGTTGGCAGGATGATAGACACGGCAGCTGCTTACTTTAATGAGGACCAAGTGGGTGCAGGAGTGAGAGCTTCCGGAGTACCCAGAGAAAACGTGTTCATTGTTACTAAGGTAAGAACCGTCCCTGTACAACAGTTTAAGAAAGCGTACAAGGGTCCACTAGCCCCACTCCTATAAAAAAGTATTATCTCGTGACTGAGAAGGAATTATGAAAAACAGCTCAACAGCGACCTCGGTAAGTGTGTCTAGAATGTTCTAATACCTTTAATAAAGTTTCATATTGAGACACGAAGCAACAAAATACGATCTAGAGGAATGTGGCCGTTTTGCTTTAGAATTAATTTTGTTGCTTCGTATCTCAATACGAAACTTTACGGCGCTCTTACGCCGTTGGTCCCGGCTGTCATTTGTAGATTTTTGACAGTCATTACGGGGAGCCAGAAGCCCAAAAGTCTGACAACCAGTCTTACCAAGGGTGTTACCCAGTAACTGAGTTGTAGAGGTCAGATAGTCAATCGTTCCATGTAAAATACTGGTACCTATTCAGCTACATTTGATTAGACTGGAAGATTAGAGATTAGACTCGAACCATTCAATATTCTTGTTATGAAACTCCCTAATGCAACGCACACTAATCGGAATCGTCACATTCCTCTAGATCGTATTTTGTTGCTTCGTTTCTCAATATGAAACTTTATAAAAGGTATTAGAACATTCTAGACACACTTACCGAGGTCGCTGTTGAGCCGTTTTTCATAATTCCTTCTCAGTCACGAGATAATATTTTTTTAAAGGAGTGTTGCTATTGGACTGATGTATGCGCGCATAAGTCAGTTTTCTTACAGCTTCCCAACTTAATGGCTCATTGTATTTCACCTATCCAGTTGTTTTTAGGGTTTCGTACCTCAAAAGGAAAAGAACGGTCAAGAGCGAGTCGGACTCACGTACCGAGGGTTCCGTACCTTCAAAAATGATCAAAAAAATTACATTAGTTCCACTATCGGTCGAGAGAGAGAAAGTGTTCTACTTAGAAACATCGTTTTATTTTTCTGGGGAACGGTATTTTTTTTTTTCGTCATAAGTCGAAAACTGTGCAGCCTAAAAAAAAAAAAAATGTTTGAGAATGTGCCAATTGCGCTCTTTCATATGATTCCCCAGTAGTCCGACTTCGAATCTTTAAGACCCCAGACAGTCCCTGTTGCAAATAAAATAAACATTTCTTTGTTATTTGCAAAATAGTTGGGCAAACGTCATCTAAAACTATTCCTAATATCAAGTTGATAGCATTAGTTAGGTAGTTCTTGAGATATCCAGTCGTGATAGACAGACGGACAGACTGAGTCGCACCATATGGGTTCTTTTTTACCATTTTGGTACGAAACCCTAAGAACGGAACCCTTATAAGATCTGTCTGTCCGTCTATCACAGTCTATTTGGTCAGAATCTACTGGACCGATTAACACATATGAACTTCTGTGACCCAATCGTCCGTGTTACGAAAACAAAAAATCACTTTTGGGAGATAAAAAGAAAATCATAAAAAAGGTTTTGTACATTGTACTGTGTGACATGTCAAATGAAAAGGCTTACTGTTGTAAGACCACTCGTTAATAAGTAATGTTATTGATCCACTAATTTATTGTTGTGTTATTCAAATTACGCTTTACCTTAATTATTGTTTTAGAAATGTTGTTTTACATAAATAATGAATTGCCATATTATAAATAGTTATTACATTGTGTAGAAAATTATTAATATTAATGTATTTGACTTACTAAGGTAAAGCAGTGCATAATTATAATGTCCGTTAACAGATGGCGCTTGATGCTCCGTACTGCTTTACCATAGTACATATAGATTGTGTCATATCTGGAATGTTAGTCAGTCGTCGTTCAGCATTTGAAGTGAAAAGTGCTCCAAGTGGAATTATTTAAATATATTTTGATTTACTTTACCTTGAGTATTTTTATTTGAAACGGTAATCCAACACTGTGGAGGTCTAAAGTATATAATTATTATAATTATAAAATAAATAGTTTTAAAATTATTTTAGAAAATAAATGAAAGTTTATCACTCCCGCCTCTTTTCTCCGAAACTACTGATCCTAAAATTTTGAAAACAATACAGAAAACAGTTCTATAATTAATGAATTATAGATTACAGGAAAACCTATAAGAAGTCTATGGTCCTAACATAACATGGTAGGTAAATCTCTCAATATTATGCGTACAAACTTACATTTGCAGTTGAGATGTATGAAACTACCATATTAAGTTTTTTCTTGGGATAAATTCATCCTAACTACGGAACCCATCATTGTGTGGTTCGACACGCACTTGGCTGTTTTTTTTTTTATTGTTATATTTCCTGCGCATGCCCCAAATAACATATTTTTCTTTCTTTCTTACTTTCATTCTTTCTTTCTTAGTTTTTCTTTCTTTCTTTCTTGGACCGACTATTTAGTCTCAGCCTGTTGGACATCTCTTAAGGTTTAAGTTCCCTTAATTTTCTTTTTCTTTTTTTTTTGCAGCTTCCTTCCCACGAGTCTCGAGACGTGATATCATCTCTGAGGAACTCTCTGGCTCGTCTGAACATGACCTATGTGGATCTGTACCTCATTCATAGCACTGTCACTTTTAAGGTCTGTACTCAACTTAATTTTTTCCATCGAGATCACGACTAATAGAGAAGTATGAACAGACATGTTGCGCCAACCGCAAATAAATTAGGATAAAGGCTCCGACAAACAGGCGCGACACGCGGCGTGTCGCGCCTGTTTGTGAGAGCCTTTAAGGTCATAGCACACATATAAACTCGGAAAGGGATCGTCACCGTATCGCCTTTCGCCTCGCCGTCAAACAGGCGTCAACCTAACGTAAGCACGTAAGCAAAGTGGACCAGCAGCTCCGATACGTCGACTCGGCTACAGCTAGGCGACGCTGCGCTTACGGCTCGCCGATCGCTGGTTGACCTAGCTGGCACTAGATCAGTTTGAATCCGAAAGCGGGAGTGAGGGTGAGAGGGGCAAGGGTGGACGAAGAGACGCAAGCGAGCCGTAAGCGCGGGGACCGCCGGTCGCGCCACACTGCGGTTCGTAAGCTTGTCCCGTGGCGAATCATTTACGTTACGATTACGATTAGTGTGCATTTCTGTAGAGAGTTTCATACAAAGCCCTTTAATCTCACCGCATGCGACGCTGCCTTAGAGCCCGCGTGAGCTCAGTACAGAACACACAAGCTAACCACTCAAGGTCACTGGCATATATCTGCGTCTTAAGTTCGATGAACTACATAATTGATGAAGTACCTAAATGACCGTATAAGTCAAGATGGTATCGTGGCTAAATAATAACAAGTAGCACGGATCGATCGAAAGTTAAGTTGGGTTACCATCTATTACATATCGAGACCCCTCAGTCCTTGGAAAACACGTTAAGAGGGCATTACGGTCCAAAAGCACCACTCCTTTAAAAAAATATTATCTCGTGACTGAGAAGGATTAATGAAAAACGGCTCAACAGCGACCTCGGTAAGTGTGTCTAGAATGTTCTAATACCTTCTATAAAGATTCATATTGAGACACGAAGCAACAAAATACGATCTAGAGGAATGTGGCCGTTTCAAATCAAATCATTTATTTGCAATGAATGTAGGTTACATTAAAATACAGGTGGAGTAGGTAGGAGTGAGCCATGTACAGACGCCAGCACATCAAGCTACTACAATCTGTCAAAATTCTTTAATAGATTTTCAACTTAATCACTACAGTATAAGGTTCAAGGTTGATTGCGAAAATTTGACAGTTTCGGGTAGCTTGACCTGCTGGCGTCTGTACATTCTGCCTGGCCTCCAAATTTTTGCGTGCCTATTGCACGCAAAAATTTATAAAAAAAAAAAAAACATTATGAAGCTATCTAAAAATAAAATGTCACACTTAGAATTATTACAATTACATATACATTAATTAATATTGAAAATGTCAAATTAAAATGTTACTTTAGAATAAAATTAAAAATAAATGTATTTTAGGTCAATATGTTCTAAATAATATTAATTATATTTAATATACACATTGCTGATTACAAAGTTTTGTCCATCAAAAAATCATTAATAGAATAATAACATTTTTCTATTAGGAAGGCCACTAATTTCTATTAAAATTTCTTTATTGTATCATTTTTCAGTACATCAGCAGGGCCTCAAGTCTGCTATTACAATAGTGTCAGAATGGTCTCTTCATTGTGAGTTTTTGACAGATTTGCCATACAAACCCTGCGTTCCGAGTTGCGATAATATCGATATTCGCGCGCTAAAACCCGTACCGAATTAGCGTGAGCGCGATAACGATGTCCCGTGAAACGTCATAGATGACGTCATGACATTCGCCATCTTGCGATAACGCCGACCATGCCTTTTACTAATATCGCCGTGAGCGCTGTCAAAAACGAAAGTGTGCTGTTTTGTTTTGAGTCGCATCTTATCGTATCGTGGCATTTTCAAAATTGTTCTTCTGGCTACAGTTGCTACCTAACCTAAGAAGAACAAATTTTTGGTGTATAGGTACACAGAGAAATACTCTAATATCGTTTTGACATTGCGTGAACACCGTGAGCGCGTTCACGAGCGTTCCGAGTTGTTGACAGCCCTCAGCTGTCATAATCGTAATATCTAAATCGGAACGCATGTGAGACGATGTGAGCGCTGTGAGCGATAATAGCCAATTCGGAAAGCGGCCTAACACTGTCAAATACTCACAATGGCGAGACCATTCTGACACTATTGTAATAGCAGACTTGAGGCCCTGGCAGTTTATTGTACATAGTAGGACCCATACAAATAACACTTTTTCTAAATAACGCTGTATTGCACGACTCAATTTGTAATAGATTTTTGTACTGATTTCTGACAGGTCGTTTTCTAGTTTCTGATATCGTGGGAAATAGGTTTTTATTGGTCTTTACAAACATGGCCATTTCCAGAATATATAATGACGTAAATGTAAGCACTTTAGGGACTTAAACTCTGTTTTTTTTTTAGAATGAATTTTGTTGCTTCGTATCTCAATATGAAACTTTACGGCGCTCTGACGCCGTTGGTCCCGGCTGTCATTCGTAGATTTTTGACAGTCATTACGAGGAGCCAGAAGCCCAAAAGTCTGACAACCAGTCTTACCAAGGGTGTTACCCAGTAACTGAGTTGTGGAGGTCAGATAGTCAATCGTTCCATGTAAAATACTGGCACCTATTCAGCTGCATTTGATTAGACTGGAAGATTAGAGATTAGACTCGAACCATTCAATATTCTTTGTATGAAACTCCCTACTGCAACGCACACTAATCGGAATCGTAACGTTATTGCATCGCCTCGAGGCAAGGTCACAATTTATCTAATTGAAAACTTCTCGTCTATGTCTCTAAATGTCTCTTCAATGAAGAGACAGATGTGCTACTGGGGTGTTTGTTGTGCCACTTCTTCCCAGATAAAGCACTAGGAAGTGGTGAAGGCCGGGCGTTTTTGGGGATTGTCTTAAGGCTCGTACAGACTGGCGCGATATCGCGGGCGCGACAGGCACCGACAAAGAAATTGTGCTACTAGTGTCGCGTCGCGCCCGCGATATACCGCACTAGTCTGTACGAGCCTTTATGTAATTTTTACGTTCGAAAAGTGCTGATTCTCAACCTAATTTGAATAAATAACTTTTGATTTTGATTTTCACGAACCACGGTGCGGTGCATGGTCAACTTGCAGTTCCCGCGCTTGCAGCTCGTCGTCCCCGCGCTAACGTCTCTCCGTACCAGAGATTCCGTATGTGAACCGGGACCTAACCGTGCGCTCTTCACGTTCGGATTCAAACTGATCTAGTGCCAGCCAGGTCAACCACTGCGGGTTTGTCTGAAAGGGATACCGTGGCCCTGGCACACAGGCAACTGGAGGAACACGGGTGGGTTTTAGTCAGTAAAAGTCTGACACGCCCTCCCGCACCGCCCAAAAAAGAAAATTACAGCAGCCAGGTCAACCAGCGGTCGGCGAGCCGTAAGCGCGGCGTCGCCTAGCCGTAGCCGAGTCGGACGTTTCGGAGCTACTGATCCACTTTGGTTACGTGCTTACGTTAGGTTGACGCCTGTTTGACGGCGAGGCGAAAGGCGATAATTATGATGACGATCCCTTTCAGAGCTGATATGTGTGTTTATATCACGTTTATAAAATCACGTTGACTTGGCGCATTTACATAAACGTAACGACATGCCTTTATGTCGATAATTATCCAATCCATATGCCTAAAACAATTAATTAAATATAATAGATTGCATGTTCAGATTCCAGATTAGTAGAGAAAAAGTATTGAGAAAGAAAATAATACGCATGTTTATTTTCTAATCATACAACTTCAAAAAATCCGATGTCGATAAAAATTCAAAAATAATTAATTAAATTGATAATGATCTTAATTTTGTATCTTTTTGCATTAACATGGTATTGTATCTTTTTTTTTTTATGTGTCATGAATTTTGAAGATAGAATGTGATTCGAACCTTTTTTGAAATTTGAAATTCCAAAATGGCGCTGAACTGAAAGATTATGATAATTTTATCAAATCAATGCAGGTCTTAGATCTAATTGCACATTATTTTTATTAGTTTCAGCTATGACTAACAATAAGTGCCAATGTCACCAATGAAGTACAGCACATCTATATTGCGTTACCGTCGCGTACCACACCATACACTGCGTTCAAGAGATATCAAAGTCAAATCATTTATATCAAATAGGTACCTATATGGCACTTTTGAAAAGAAAAGATAAGAAAATGGAACACTGCGAAAAAATATCGGAAGTTACCAAAAAAATGATCGAGTTCATTTTTATTGGTGAAATCAGCGCTAAAAGTGGCTATACATGATGAGTGCAGGATCCTGGGTTCGATCCAAAATTCCCAAGTCGGAAAAAGGGCATGTTATTGAGCTTTTCCATAAGTTCCTTAATATATTCTCAAAATAAGCTCGGAGTCTGGATTTTTGCTCGGTTGATAGCAATAGACTCACCCTCTAACTCTATTACGTGACACTTAAACCAAAACTCATAATAACTGACGGCATATCTGTATACCTACATCGTAGGTACCTCTGCCCACCCCTTCGGTGAATACAGGCTTGATGAAATAGCCGTAGCTTTTTATATTTTTTTCCTTTCCAGCCAGACCACAGCGGCTATGACATCATAGACTACCTTGATACCTGGAAAGCTATGGAGGAAGCCAAGAAGTTAGGCCTAACCAAGTCTATTGGCATATCTAACTTTAACATCAGCATGATCGAGCGAGTCCTGGCTAACTGTGAAGTTAAACCTTCGGTGCTGCAAGTTGAGGTAAGACACTATGAACTGCAACCTGTTCATAAAAACGACAGTTTAAATAAAAAATAAAAATAAAAAATCTTACTATTGTAGAAATTTTTATTTGGAAAAAAAATCTGTTTCCAAAAAGATGCTTTGTCCAAGTCATAATAAGATCTCTTCTGGTAAAGACGACGTACTGCCTTTAGACACGCCGTCAAACTAATTTTCTTTATTAATTTACTTAGTGTCTAACTTACCAACCTTTCTCCTCCCCCAGGTTAACTTAAACCTAGCCCAGAATAAGCTGCTAGACTATTGCAAGAGCAAGGACATAGTGGTGATGGCCTACACGCCATTCGGGTCTCTATTCAGCCAGGAGTCTGCGCCACCAGCACCCAGGGCTGATGACCCCACGCTTGTGGAGTTGGCCAAGAAGTATGAGAAGAGTGTACCGCAAATTGTGCTGAGATATTTGGTGAGTTTTGGTTTTAATTATGAAGTGGGAACAAAAGACGCTAGGCCAATGAAATTACTATAACGCGGTCTATGGACCTAGTGTTATTTTCTAACCTATCCTAACCTATCAGCGAGGGGGTGCAAACTATTTCGAGCTCGCTGCGCTCGCTCTTACTGCCTTGTTTATAATGGTAATAATATTTGGAATAAATCAACCAAGTTGCTTCTATTTCTCTATGAATGGTCCAAAGAACATCTAACCTGTCTGTGGGAGGGTGCTAAAATTTTCGGGCTCGCTTCGCTCGCTCCATTATCCTGCATTTTGTTGTAAATTAACTGTCAAACCTTTGGTAGCACATGACAACCACGCTAGCGACCAAGACGTGTGCCACAAACAGTAGCGACGGAATATTGTCCTAAGAAAACAACAACCTTACAGGTTTTCAAACAAAATTATTAACTGTTATTATTTCTCATCTGTACAACTTGTCGCCTCGGCAGAGCAAGTACAGTGATGTTGTCGAACGTAACAGAGTAGTGCGAGCAGGATGGACAAAGTTTCATTTTGAGACACGACGCAACAAAATTCGATCTAAAGAAAAAAGGCCACATTCCTCTAGATCGTATTTTGTTGCTTGGTGTCTCAATATAAAATTTTATAAAAGGTAGTAGAAAATTCTAGACACACCGAGGTAGCTGATTGAGCTGTTTTTTATAATTCCTTCTCAGTCACGAGATAATAATTATATTTTTAAAGGAGTGAGCCCCTCTTAAACTAATACCTGTGGATATTGACAATAAATCCTGTAGTAGTGTTCATATCGTTTCATTGCAACCAGTTTAGTTCTCTGTACTCAACACTCATAAATCCTGATTCTACGTTTGCCTAGTTAGTCTGTCTAATAGACGCTCTTGTACCTTCTTAAAATACAATCAAAACAGTAACAGTCTTATTCATAATAAATTTATCCGCTTTAAAAACCTATTTTACACTCCTCTTGCTCAAAAAGGCCGTCATTGTGTCGTACCAGACTGTGGAAAAAATACCATATTTACCTCTAGGGGAAAAGTGTTTTTTTTTTCTCTGTTTTTTGAAAATGGAAGTAGAAGCGGCGATCTCTTCAGTAGAAGGCGTGCATTCCCTTATTGCGGCTAAAGAAGAAATTTAAAAAAGACGTTGGCGCGAATTCTTTAGAATTTTTCTCTAATTTACAAATTGAATTAGTGGCCATAATTTATTTTTAATATTGTATTGGATTCTTTTATTTTCTCGCAATCGTAGTGAAAAGTAGAGTGTAATACACGGCGCTAAAAACCCATTATAACTCGGTTTCTATTAAAACTACCTAGTATAAATGGGTAATTTTAGCCTCTTGTATAACAATCTACCTACTATTATTCATTTCTATTCCTTCATTAAATTAAAACTTCATTTTAACTTGAAAGAATGGGACAAAACAGCTCGATAGCTAAAATATTTTGATGAAGCGAATAACTTTACCTATTATGATTAAGACGGTATTTATAATTGTTATTTTGCTGTTTCAGGTGCAAAAAGGAGTAGTTCCTATTCCCAAATCGGTGAAGAAGAATCGAGTAGAAGAGAACATCGACGTGTTTGACTTCGAACTAACCAAGGAAGAAATGGAGACTTTGAGTAAGTGTTGAAGACAGAATTTTAGAAGTCAATTTGCAGACTTTGAATTGAGAAAGTCTGCAGATTCATTCCATTGCTTGATTCTCTATCGGAATCTTTGTCCCGCAAATAACCGGACTTCATGATAATTTAGTACCTAGTCGCTCTGCTGACTTGCTTAGTGTTTACTGTCGCACTGCAGACTGCTGGGTAAAAAACTATAGGTGGAGGAATAGAACAACAAAACTTAACTGCCGGCTTTGAATATTGAAAATCCGCAGATTGACTTATTTTTCCGAGCTGAATATAACTTGTGTCGCAATCCTAATGTATAGTGCACATTATGTAATTGGTTAAGTTCGTAAGCCATACTGCTGAGTTTACTCCTAAAGAAAGCTTCGATCGAAGTCACACTGCTGAGTTTAAGAAGTTATATAAACATATATATATTCGTTTTTCATTTCTAATTATTTATTTTCAGGCAAATTCAATAAGGACTACAGGGTGGTGTTCCCCAGTTTCTGGCAAGATCATCCTTACTACCCTTATGAGAAGGTGGATGTGCCGGCTGACGATCTGTTCAAGAAAAAAGATTGATCTAAAACCCTACTGGCAATTGTAAAATAGTGATAAGCTAAAATAATTCAAGTGTTTTTAAATACCCTGTATGTTTGTTTTTTCCATTATTATGCGAAGCCAAAACATGTTTTCTTAGATCTTTTATGAAAGTATAATTTCATGTAAAATATTTAGTGTTACCTAATTACGCAATAACTAGATCCAGGCTTGAATATTTTTACATAACGCCTGGGCCTCAAGTCTGCTATTACAATAGTGTCAGAATGGTCTCGCCATTGTGAGTATTTGACAGTGTTTGTATGGCAAATCTGTCAAAAACTCACAATGAAGAGACCATTCTGACACTATTGTAATAGCAGACTTGAGGCCCTGATCAACTCTGCAGTGTCTCAAAAGTCCGCAATGATAAAACGGTAAAAAAAAAAACAATGCAATGAACCAAAATGTATTTGTTTATTTTTTTATAAAACATATTGTATATACATTAATTTAACCATTATACTGTACAATTGGGGATGAAAAAAAATACTTATAATTTATACAATACAATACTTAACACAATGGTATAAAAATCAGTATTTTTTTAATGTTTTAATTTATAGGATTACTATTATTTAAAAGATCTACAGACACACTATGAAAAATTAACACCCAGCCTCCGAAAGTCTGATCAACACAAAAGTTGAATACGCTGCCAAACTCATGTCAACTGAATTGACAACTGTCAAACTCGTATTAGGCCGCCTTCCGAATTGGCTAAAATCGCTCACAGCGCTCACATCGTCTCACATGCGTTCCGATTTAGATATTACGACTATGACAGCCGATGGCTGTCAACAATTCGTTACGCTCGTGAATGCGTTCACGGTGCTCACTCAATGTCAAAACGATATTAGAGTATGTCTCTGTGTATACACCAAAAATTTCTTCTTATTAGGTTAGGTAGCAACTGTAGCCAGAAGAACAATTTTGGAAATGCCACGTTAGATACGATACGACTCAAAACAAAACAGCACAACTGTCATTTTTGACAGCGCTCACGGCGATATTAGTAAAAGGCATGGTCGGCGTTATCGCAAGATGGCGAATGTCATGACGTCATCTATGACGATTCACGGGACATCGTTATCGCGCTCACGCTAACTCGGAACGGGCTTTAGCACGCGAATATCGATATTATCGCAACTCGGAACGCAGGGTTAATTAACGGTTGTGATCGCATGACTGACAGAGATAACAAAAGCCAATTCTTTCAATCGACATGAGATTAGCCAGCAGAGTATACTCAATAGACTGTCAAAAAATGGGAGGAATAACCATTTATTCAGCGAAAAATCTCTGCACTCTGCAAAATGACTTACACCTTATTTTATCACTAATAATACTCATTGCAAAGTTGCAAAGTTGTTCAGTTGTTTAGAGTACAATGAGACAAGATGCGTTAGTGGTTTACTAGGAAAGAGGTACGTACCGTCATATTAAAACGGTCGTCATAAAAATCTGTCATTTTCACCAGTATTTGACATTAAGGTGTCAAAAAACACTGTATTTGGACAGCCGTTATGGTGTGACCGTTCACCGCTTTCTTATGAAATCAAAGCTTTAGCAGATGAACGTCAGCAGCAAAATGAATGCTTGATACCAGTAAGCATTATTTTATTAGAGTTTGTAATGAAAATTAAGTCATGACATTAAATTTGACAACCCTCAGCAAAAAAAATTTTTTTTTTCTTTCTTCTGGAAAACTATAGTTATTGGAACAGGGAGAGAACACGAAAAATAAGTAAATTAAAAAAAGTAAGTTAGGAAATGGAAAACCCAATGCTGAAAGGTATCAAAATCATGCCAAAAAACAAACGCTCTAAAAGTCTGCATTACACTCTAAAAGTCATCAGAAGTCTGCAGATTCAATTATTGCTCGTATTTTATGAATTCACTCTGCAATTCGTCTTCTTGTGCCAGCACGCACTTCGAGTTGGCTTCGAAGTCACACTGCTGGGTCTGGTCGTTGAAGAATAGTCCATCGGAACAGAATGCCACTTGGGGTACTCCTGCGACGCACCTCCAGTACCTTTGACAGTCACCCCTGAAAAAATAAAAGGGTTTCTATTAGTCTCTCATATAAAATGTTAGTGCTGTCAGTCAGAGACTTAGAGCAGTTTTTGTGTGTTTTACCCCACTGGTTCTGTAATTACACCATCACCTTCCCTTGCTGTTTACCAGGGGCCATAATCATGGACTTTATCCTCACCTCAGAAAGGTTACAAAAAAGAAGGGCCTGTAGATTTACCACGCCACATGCGAACTACGCATCAAAGACCTGACGTCACACAAATCCTGCATCGCGCAATCAGAGTTTGCCGCGCGACTAGCATATATACAACATCCCGACATCAACCGTCGGGCAGTTGCCCACCAGACACAACACCCGCCTGGTCGGAGGATCCTCCCTTTACTATAGAGTATGAGTGAACTTTACACCGTGTTCCACATACCTCTATACTCTATTGGCCTCTCTTTGAAACCAATTACAAAGAACCGCTACTTACTTGTAAGGCACCTGTCTCGATGCATTATCAGCTCTTGCGCAGTTGAGGATGCTGTTGTACTTGCCGTGCTCTGGAGTAATTGGTCGCACGCTCGCTACGGTGTCTGCAACGATAAAACAATCTTATAACCCAGCTCTGAACATTGAGAATGTCATGGCGGCTAATGAACGGACTGTCTTTTGAAAAACTATGCTCGTCTTTCAAAGTCTTTACACTGCAGTAGGTACTGAGGTTCTAGCAACATTTGGGTTTACAGAAAGTGGAATTCCTAATAACACGAGTCGTGTCTAGAATTCTAGATAGAACCGCTTTCTGCATCGAGGCAATCCAACTGTAACCTATTTAACTTACTTTACAACTTACTGCGCATCGAGGGAATCTACTTTTAAGTATTCTACGTCTATGTCCAAAACATAGTACTTGATACTAATATAATAATGTCAGAATAAGTTCAGAAGACTGTTACGCTACGTTTTCAAAGCTGCCTCTCGCCTACTATTGTTGCAGTGCCGGACAGGGTCCATAATGATCACATATTTATTAAGTACACATTGCGAAAAGCAAATAAATTATTGAGTATTGATTATTTATATCTGTTTGCCAAGTTTCATCTTCTTGAATTTTTTCATTATTTTATGCATAATAGAGCAACAAACATCTTTACAAACGTATACCTTTAACAAGCCGTGTGTTCGATAGGATTTCTTCCCCTAATTGAATCCCTTAAGCAGGTAAATTCTCAAAAATACTTCCAAAAGGCCCGCTTTCGGTATACAGGAAAAGTTTTTAACCAGTGCGCTAACTTTGACAAATTAAACTTAAACGAGTTTTATCAACCACTTATTTGTTATTTTGACATGTCTTAGTACAAAAAAATTAAGTTATCATTAGTTAACAAAAGATGTTTATTTTGAAACTGGTTTAATGGCAACTCGCCGCGCGCCGAGACGGCACGGTTAGTGAAGCGGAAAGCAGTAGAAGGCAGGCCGGCAGAGGGTTGTACCCCGCCGACACCCGCCGTGTATGCGAGCGTTCATTGATATTATTACGAATAGATTGTGTCCATATTTTGCTGATTTCAAGTCGGAAAAAAAAAAATAAGCATTTAAAAATAATGTAAATTTGTTCTATTACTGATACTAAACCACCAAAAAAAGAAATTACGCATTGGTTAAAAAAAAATCTTGTATAAGAAACTTGTGCAAAATCTTATGCTTCCAGACAGCGGTTTAGGCTGTGTGTTGTCTGTCAATGTATGTGAAGGTTTTTTTTGGAGATTATAAGAGGGTAGTAGGGAGTTATCATTACCAACGGGATGCTGTTCCAGCTCATCAGAGAAGAATCCGATAAGGCTATCGGCCTCGTCTCCAGACCCTTCGTCTTCATCCTTAGGCGTCCTTAGTTGGCAGGTAGTGGCCCACGCCCAGTTGCAGACCTGGTGGATAAGAAGGGAAATATTTAATTAGATACTAGCCACACAGGTCAATCTTCAAGGTTTAAGCATCACATGCCGAGGTCGGTCCGGGGATGGTAGACCTTCCATTACATACCACGACACCTCCGTGCTTTAGAAAGCACGTGAAACCGTTGGTTCCGGGTAGGGCTGCCATCCGTCCGGGTTTCCCCGGGTTCGTTTTATTTAGAGGGCGGCCGGGGAGCGTCCGGAAGGGGTTTTCAAAAAATGGGTGAAACCCGGACACTTATTGTGTAATCCCAATTAATTAGAAAAAAATAATTATTGGTAGAAAAGAAAAACATTTAAGCAAAAATTTGAAAGTCTGAAAAGTACCAAAAAAATAAAAAGAACTAAACTAAAAATTCTAATTATAATATGATGATTGATGCCAAAAAGAAGAGTGTTCCCAATTATTCTGTTACCAGATTACTTACGGTGATCTTCATTCTAGGTATTCTGATTACCTCAGAAAGAGAGTGTATAATTTTATTTGACTATTTTATTAGTCGTATTTGCTTTGTGTTTAACATTGTTAAATTAAGCGCAAACAGGCTGTATCAATGAATTAAAAAAAAAAAATGTAAACATGTGTGCAAAAATATTAAAAAAATATATATATATATATATATTTCGGATAAGCAACATCCATAATTATGGGTTAGTAAACAAAAAGTAGGCAGTAAGGGTTGTCCGGGAAAAATCACTATTTCACCTAAATGTCCGGGGTTTTATAAGTTTTCGTCCGGCGTCGGCAATTTTGGTGATGGCAGCCCTAGTCCCGGCTCTCATTTGTAGATCTATGACAGTCGTTACTGGTAGTCAGAAGCTCTGACAACCAGTCTTAACAAGGGGTATCGTGTACCCAGTAAGTAGGTTGTGGAGCTCAGATAGGCAGTGGCTCCATGTAAAATACTGGTATTCAGTTGCATCTGGTTAGATTGGAAACCGAACCCAACATACTTGGGACAAAGCAGTTGACTATGATGATTTTATTGCTCCTCTATTTATTTATTTATTAAAGAACACCAACAGCATATACATATAAGGTGTATCTATTCATACACGAAATATTTTAAGAGAAACATCTATATAATCCATTTATTATAACATTAGACAAATAACTGTTCTCATCCTTTCGTTATTTCGATGTAAACGTTTCATAAACTCCGTTATTTCACGATATATACAAAACACTGTAATCTATTTACCATTTACATTAAAAAAATAACTCTAAAGTGCAGTAATTTCAACAATATTACACAATAACTGTCGTTATTTAGCCGTTATTGGTCTAATGCTATAGTAAATGGAGTATAGGTGTTAATCTATCTGTGTTATATTTTAATTTTGTTATTACTATTATTTATTTTTTTCTCTTTCTAAATAGTGTTATATTTTAAGTGGCTATAATTAATTTTGTACGCCAATGGTGGCAAAACATGTTGAACTCGAATCTTTCACTTTGAAATCCACATTTGCATTTATATGTATACTGTTACACATGTTTACAAATAAATATCTCTTTATCTTTATCTTTAAAAAAGCCATAGGAGTGAAAAAAAATGTTTACTCTAAGTGTGTTATATTTTTAAATAATCATTATAATTTTAAAATTGCTTGAGACATTTTGCAAAAAAATCCTTTATTTACTTATTCTATGAATGACCCGCCCGGACGCGGCGACGGGCTGGCGGCACGAGCGCGATGAATTTTTGTTAATTTATTTATTTATTTAGTACATGGAGGACTTACAGCTAATAAAAACAAACAAAATAGGAAACCATAGTCACCAGAGAGCCAATTACTAATCCTCACGTATAGACATAGAATAATAATTTATGGTGTGAGCACAAAAACAAAAAACAATTCACCTAAATTAAAATAAGTATAAATAGAAATATTTGGTTTGCAATTGATGTGACTGCATTAACAGAAAATAATCAAAACAAAAACAAATAATATAAGCTACCGCTACTTGAAAAATAAACACCTTCTGGCCGAGTTCACACTAATTGTGAATGGATCATCAAGTAATTTTAAGTTATCATGGTCACTAACATTACTATTAACACAAACGGAATATTTACCATGTTTACTAATTTGTATTGAGTAAAAAAAAAGTAAATAAATGGTAAATATCCCGTTTGTGCTAATAGTATTTTTTTTTTTTTTTTTAATCATATACTCAGTTTTTTTTTTTAATAATTTCTATGGCTTCTTTACCACTTATAGGTGTCATCTCTTATTTTCATGTTTTCAATTTCAACCTGTATTTTTTAATTATACAGGTTGAAATTGAAAACATGCGACAAACCGAAATGGGAGATTATGAACCACTTTTACTAAGCGACCAAAGCTGCAATCGCAACAAAAAAAATCAGCTATTCCCTACATTTTGACGAGTTATGCGAACATAAAATAATGTAAGGAACAGTTGATTTATTTTCGTGAAGACATTATATATGTGGATATTATAATTACCTGCAATTGAAAATCGAAGATCAGACCTCCCGGGCAGGAGAACTCTACCTCCTCGCCGTGAGCACACATGTAAAACTTGGTACAGTCCGTAAAATGAGGCAAAAGTAAGAAGATCTGGAAGAAAGGAAACGTGATTACAATAAACACATTAGCATTGAAAGTCAAAACATTTATTTCAAATAGGAGGTGTGAGAAACAGGGTATAAACTTCACTCATCCTCCGTAAAAAAGGGAGGATCCTCCGACCAGACGGGTGTTGTGTCTGGTGGGCTAGTGCCCGACGATTGATATCGAGACGTTGTATACAGGATATATTTTTAAACAGTGTGAAATTTTTTTTTTGATGGTTCAGTATCAGTAATAGAACACATTTCCATGATTTGTTCAATACTTTTTTTGGTCCACTTGAAATCAGCAAAATATGGATACAATCTATTCGTAATAATATCAATGGGCGAGCGCACAGCTGATAGGTACCTACTACTGCGTTCCGCTTCACTGACTGCTCTGCCGGCGCGTAGCACGACGAGTATCCATTATCACACCAGTTTCAAAATAAACATCTTTTGTTAACGATAACTTAATTTTTTTGTACTAAGACATATCAAAATAAGAAACAGGTGTATAATAAAACACGTTTAAGTTTAATTTGTCAAAATTTGCGCACTGATTAAAAACTTTTCCTGTATATGGTAGGCTAGTCGCGCGGTAAAATCTGCTTGCGTGATGCAGGATTTTACGTGACGTCAGTGTGATGCGTAGTTCGCATGTAGCTGAGGCGGTATCAACAACGGCACATGCGAGGTCATCACGTCGGAGTCACAAATTTAGAGGTATGAGGAACAGGGTGTAAAGTTCACTCATACTCTATAGTAAAGAGAGGATCCTCCGACCAGACGGGTATTGTGTCTGGTGGGCAACTGCCCAACGGTTGATGTCGGGATGTTGTATATATGCTAGTCGCGCGGTAAACTCTGATAGCGCGATGCAGGATTTGTGGCGTCAGGTCTTTGATGCGTAGTTCGCATGTGGCGCATGTTGTTGATACCGCCCCATAGCGATGAAGATACACACTTTAGAACGTCAACATTTGCAATAAAATTGAAGTGATTCTAGTTGCCGCTTCCAAAAGGTAGTTTCGTATCGTACAACTTCCATTGTACCCCCAGCCAACAAACTATTATAAACTAAGGGCCTGCGCCCACTGGCGGCACGGCACGGTAAATACATGAAAACGCATTCTGATAGCAACAATGCCACGGTATCCAAAGGCATTCCGCGACTTCCTTAAGGATCATCATTTTAAATTAAACTTTATTGTCATACTTAAGTTAAGCGTAACTGCGCCGGACATGTATACCGCATGTCAGATGAAAAATGGGCTAAGAGAACCACCGATTGGGCCTCACTAAACGCACGACTACATCGCAGTAGACCGAGACGAAGATGACGAGACAAGCTTGATTCCTACCGAAATCTAAGCTCAATACAGGCTAATTAGATTAGATTAAACCCTAATTCCTATTCGTCGCATAAAAATTTCTTGCCGTGCTGCCAGTGAGCGCAGGTCCTAAGTGTTTTATAATAAAAATTGACATGGTGCCGATTCCCTTGTTCACAAACTAAACTAAATTTAAGTTCAGTGCATCTTTTTCTTTCTATTTCATTATGAAAAGGACAGAAGATAAATTTTAGTTTAGTCCTGTCAAATTAATCAGCGCTTGACGTAAATTGACGTAATTTTAGTCGGCAAGTTTTTTAATCTCGTCTAAACTTGTATGGAGTAGTGACAGGCGCTGATTAATTTGACAGGACTAAACTAAAATTTATCTTCTGTCCTTTTCTTAATGAAATAGAAAGAAAAAGATGCACTGAACTTAAATTTAGTTTAGTTTGTGAACAAGGGAATCGGCACCATTGTATTTTAATTGATCTAAGTGCAATTACAGATATTTTTTATGACGTTTAATGAGAAAAAAAATCAATGCGAATGTAAATAAAATATGACAAAAAAAATATACATTTAAAATTATATATGACTAACATAACATTTATTTATTTTATACTTTATAACTGTGTCGGTTTTGAGTAGGTATTACCTATATTGATGAGATCTACGCGAATGTCCTGCAGATCTGAAGCTCAAGAAACCAAGAATTAGGTATCTACTAATAATACTTACATGTCCTTCAGGGTCACAGCTCAGGTCATTGGGGTCCACATCGGGGTCGAAGGCTTTGAAGGTTTCATCCTCTGTGGCGTTCTTCTTTGGTATCTCTGCAGCAAGAGCCACATTCAGAAGCACCACTGTGGTCAGGAGTTTTGCTGTAGAAGAGAGACAATACTTAATTTAGTTATGATGCTAAGTCTTTGATTGTAGCAATAAAGCCTAAAGCCTTCCTAAGAACGCGGTGAACGGTCACACAAATACAGAGCATTTTACATTCCGCTTGGAGTAATATGATTCTGCAGTTATACACTTATTTGTGAAAATTAAAAAATCATGACGGCCGTTAAAATATGAGGGAACTACTCTTCTAGAAAACCGTATCTAAAGGGCCGGTATACATCAAAGCGGGAGAAAAGATTTCTTGCAATATACCAAACAATCTGGAAATTATTCTGGGTTAAAACTAAATTGCTAAAATAATGCTACCCTATTGGTCGTTCGAGACATCTCTTGTCTATGGTTTGTTAAAGGATATTGCTAATCTATTGCTCCATAGGTTTAAAAAATTCGTCTGCTCATTAACCTAAATAACCGAATGGACGTAGGTGAACTTCAAAATGAAACCCATTGCAACCAATTGTAATTTTATGTGTGTTACGCAATTAGATACACCACAAGATGCTGAGTCTAGAGACTATTGTTTTTCCTGAATCTCTCATCGATTCCTGAGCTCCGATTCCTTTTCGATTTTGTTAAGTATGTGGCGACATCTACAACGCCACATGTGAACTACGCATCACACTGACGTCACGTAATATCCTGCATCACGCAAGCATAGTTTGACGCACGACTAGCTTAACAACAACAACGTCCTCACATCAATCGTCGGGCAGCAGTCCACCAGACAAAATACCCGTCAAAATCAAAGATATATACCTACATCCGGCTTTTCTAAAGAACCTTTTAGTCTGAAGATCTATTTAGATAGCGCTAGTCATTTAGATTTTGGCTAGAATTTGATTGATTGAAGTTTATAAAGTTTTAGCGCCCATATTGATTGGGTAACCGATATAGATCATTGAAATTTTTTAGATTTATATCGATTAACGACGTGATAGGGTTGATACGAAATTTTTTTTTTTTTTTTTTATGAATTTCTGCACAAATATATGAAATATGTCGCAAGTTTGGTTTCAAGAAAGGTAGGTCGACGACTGACGCAGGAGTAAAACTCATCAGTCACATTTTGGAATCCTGCGAGATTGTCCCAGGATGCAATTGTAATTTTTTGTGATCTGTCAAAAGCGTTTGACTGCGTTGAACACAACGAACTAATCTGTAAATTACGCCACTACGGAATTCGTTGACAAGCTACTGAGCTTGTTCCTTCCTATCTATCAAATAGGCAGCAAAAAGTACACGTTAATGGGGCGACATCCTCGAGGTCTCTAGTTAAGATGAGCGTGCCTCAAGGTTCAATTCTTGGCCCTTTTCTATTTCTAGTTTATATTAATGACCTTCTTTACATGATGGCTAACTTATCAGATATAATTATATTTGCTGATGACACTTCTCAATTTTTTAAATAGATATAAAAGATACGGATGTCTTACATGTCAACGATAGTCTGACTGTTTTTTTCGAAATGGTTCGCAGCTAATAATCTTTTACTTAATGCGAAGAAAACTAAATGTCTTAAGTTCTCATTACCAATTGAGTCTAAATTTAAAACTTGATGGCAAGAAACTAGATGCTATTACGGAAACTGTATTTCTTAAATACACGCGTAGTAAACATGAAATTGTGATATCCAAATTTAGATTAACTAAAACTAGCAAGTCATTTCTTATAAACAGTATCCGCTTTTATAACAAATTGCCAAAGTCGGTTACAGAACTTAGCGATGGAAAGTTCAAAATAGACATCAAACGTGTCCTTATCATAAAAGCATATTATAAGATAAAAGACTACGTTGCCGCGTTGAAGACAAGGAAGTTTGGCGATAATTCCTTCTGCACATGTGGCTAATTCCCTCGTACCTCTTAAACAGCATAATTATTTAAGTGTCAATTAACTGTTGCCAAATAATTACCTAAGTTTGTTTTGGATCATGTAACACAGGTGTTTTTACCTAGCTAGAAACAATTTATCTTGGAAGGAACATTTTAACGAGAGATCAAAAGCGAAAGGAATATGTACAAAAGTATACAGTGTGAGCCTCCTCATATACCCTGGTTCTCCTGGTCGAAAATGAGTCGCTGTCAAATTGTTGCTGCACATCGTTTGAAGTCAGGACATATTCCACTAAACAACTTTGCTTATCTCATGCGAAAATCGGATTCTTCTAACTGTGATGTGTGTGGTAAAATTGAGGATGCCCAGCATATTGGTGGAATGTGTCAGATATAAAAACAAAAGAAACGCACTTATCAACTCAATGAAATTGTCGGTAATGGATGTTGGAATGTTCCATAGTATTTTAGCCAAGCCTACTTCTGAAGCAGCCAAAATATTATATACTTTTTTAAATAAGAAATTAGATTAAGTTATGTCAGTTGTTATTTGTAAAAGCACGATGGGATTGACATCGTTGCATATGTGTACAAAAATCCCTTAAATAAATAAAGATGAAAAAAAAGGTGTTTTTTATCTAGCGCAGGAGTTTAATAGAGCTTCACTTTGTTTGTACACATTTTTTTACCCAATAAAAAAAAAAAAAAAATATTTTCTTACTTCTTAATTCTTCTTCTTAATCTAATCATCTCATTATTTTTTGACATTATATACCTACAATTTAAATTTCAACTCTCTATTAGTTGCTGTTGTGGTCATGATATTTATTCAGATTTGTTACTGTAGTTGTGGCAACCATGTCAGATATCAATTTTTTTTTTCTTTATATAGGTTATTTCCTATTTTATGTATATGAGAACGTTGTACCGTGTAGTACCGGACGTAAAGAATAGCACTACCTACCCCATTTCGTCCCGTAAAAGGCGACTAAGGGACTTATCATATTTTAACTCACATACTGACTTATTATATGTTGTTTTTATTTTTAATTTTTTTTGGGAAATCATATACAATGTTTGTAAATATGTGAGCACCATGTACCTATCGCATTTATTATTTTTTCTGTTATTACTACACTTTTCATTCTTTTTACCAATTGTGGTAAGTAATTTTGATGAATTTTTTTATATTTTTTATTTTTTTATTCTAGGTACATAGTCTTCACCTATAAATATTAATTAATGTATACAAACTATTGTTAACATTTTAAAAGAGTAAGTATGGAGTTTCTTGCCCATTCTTCTCCATACATAACTACCTTTTGGAAGGCGCAACTAGAATCAATTAACTATTCATGTAATTTTTGACGTTCAAAAGTGCATCTTCGTGCCTATTTGAAATAAATTATTTGACTTTGACTTTGACTTACTAGAGAATGGGCAGCAGCGTTCTCTATGCATTTTTAACACTATACTGCGATCGCCAACCCGCCTGCCAAGCGTGGCGATTATGGTAAATTCCGCCCCTTTTGGGGGAGGCCTATATCCAGCAGTGGAGGTCTTTCGGCTGAAATGATGATGATGTACATATGTATATGAGAACGTTAAAGGCCTGGACTGTAGATTCGTTGACCATTTTCTATTTTGTTAAGTACCTGGTAATTGTTGAAAGGCCTACACCTTCCTCCCAAACCTATTAACACTATTTAATATTTTAAAATATGAATGAATGAATGAATGAAATGCACCGACCCCAGCGTGGTTAAACCAGACTCGATTACTCGAATGAACCCAAAGATTCGCACTAGCACCTGGAGCCTCATGTTTCATGGTGCTACAGTGACCATTACATATCCAAGAGTAGACCGGGGGGCACGATAATGGTAGGGAAGACGTGCCCATAGGATATGGAAGGATTATTAGAGCCATACCGGATATGCATCCTTGAGTAGGCAAAGGAATAGTGGAGAGACGGGTGTATTTAATTATGGGAGGGCATCTTTTCAAGTCGTCGCCGGCATGTTGGCTCCGATCAGGTCGAGCTGCTTCCTCGGTCTCGTTCTTGTGCTGCTTTTATATTGTGTTACACGTTACTGTTTCCAATTTCCTCGTCTGAAGTCTCGCTACTATCCGTTTCAGGGTTCTTGTAAATATCGTTAGCAGCTTTCTTGATCTTGTCTCTATCTTCAGCCTTGTCCATCCAAAAGTTGATTTCCTTGCTGAAGTACGTCATGTCCTGTTTTAGGTTATCATTCCATGTAAAAATAGGACGGCCTACTTTCTTTGATTTGGCCTTGTACTGCATAGCTGCATGTAACAGATGTGGTTCACGGCGCCTGTGCACATGTGCGAGATAGCACATCCTGTGATTCTTGATGCGTTTGGTTACCGTTTTTCCGTCTAATATTTCATGCATTTTCCTTTGTCTTGGTTTATTCCTAGCATGGTTAATCAAGTCTCTCATGATTACTTTCTCATATCTTCTTGGTCTTGACCTGTTGGCTTTGGTAAGTGCCGATACTTTCAACCCATGTATCATACAAGGCACGATCACCATTCGGTACATGAGTCTGGCTAGTTTCCAGTCCATCTTAGAGTTTGTTATGAATGGTAGTAGAGACTTTGCATTTCTAGTGGCCTGTTCACAACGTTTTTTAATTGTGCTTTTCCTGCTTAACGTAGATGTTATATATGTGCCTAGGTATTTAATTTCGTTGACTGTAGGTAGTTTTATTCCATTAATGGTTACATCGGTCGTTTTCTGTGTAGCTATGGGGTCCCTAATAAGTATTTTTGTTTTTGTTTCGTTAATTTGGTTGTTTCGTTAATTTGGAGGCCGACGCTAGCTAGTAGAGGTTTAATATGGTATACGATTCCTTCTAGCCCTTCTAGGTCATCTGAAATGAAGATAAGGTCGTCCGCGAATGATAATACTAGAGGGAGTGAGATTTCACGATCTTGGTCTAATTTGATTAGTTGAGTTTCCTCTTCTAGGGTTCTTAGGACTTCGTCCATGACTAATATGAAAAGGCGAGGGGACAGAGGACAGCCTTGTTTGAGTCCCTTTCCTTTAATAATCCAGCTGCTTTGCTGGCCATTTTATGTGTGTTCGTTCATTCATACAGACCTTGATTATCCTGTTTGTTAATGTTTTGTTAGCTCGGTCTATTAAAATATCTCGCAGTGCATCGAGGTCGACGTTGTCAAAGGCTTTTTCTATATCCAGGGCCAGTACATAAATTCTCTTACCTGCGCGCCAATCTTCGTCCAAGACCCTTTTAAGCGCAAAGATGTGGTCGTCTGTTGATCTATTGTTTAAGAAGGCAGCTTGGTAATTGCCTAATTCCTTTATTATTTCGTCTAGCTTTTTTTGTAAGTACGATGCATATATTCTGTAGCCCGTGTTGCAAACCGATATTCTCCTATAGTCGTTTGTATTTTTGGGGATATTTTTTCGGAATTGGTACTTGCATTGTCTCTAACCACGTGTCCGGTGCTATGTTCTGTGTCCGGGCTTTGTTCATTTGTTTGGTAACGGCTTTCAGTAATATTTGGGGCATCGCTTTATACAGCTCGATTACCACTTGGTCTGTTCCTGGAACTGTCCCGTTTCGCATGTTGTTATGATTCCCATAACGTCATCTGGAGTGGGTCCTAAATGTGCGTCGATTATCTGCTTTCTTTTTCTTTCTCTTATCTTTTTAGGACTTGTTCCCATTTAGACATTGGTAAATGAGTAAAGTACCTGCATGCGTTTGGAAGGGTGTTTTTTCCCCAATCCATTAAAGAACGCCTTGCATGCTTTTTGTTCTTCTTGGTATTTGATCTTCTGAAGTGCTGATTGGCATTCTTTTACTCGATTATGTCTATTTGGATTATTTGGTTGCCTTCTTTGTATGAATTTAGCCTTTTGGAGGTTCGAAAGGGCTAATCGTTGATCCCTGGAATGAGTTGGCTGAAAAATCAAGGTTTCCTGTGCGGCCGCTTTTAATACTCCAGTTATGGTATTCCATGGTATTTCGATGTTTTCACCCGTTAAATTGATTCCCATATTTCCTAGTTTTATTTTATTTTGATGGATTTGCTATTGAGTGCGGCATAATAGCATTGTTTATGGTTGAAATCCTCAGTTGTTGTCTCCTTAACAACTTCCCGTTGTTTTTGAGTTTTGTGTTTGGTTCTTTTATTTTTGTTTAAAATACCACTTGTTCTTAACTGCCCCCAGATTATTTTATGGTCGGAGGTGCCTCTAACTGCCCATTCCCCTTCGACGAAGTGAAAGAGTTTTTCTGTTGCGTGTGGCGTAATAATATGGTCTAATTGGGATTTCTGATTTCCTTTTGACCATGTTGACCAGGATGGTCTCGCCTTTGTCGTTTCTATTTGCAGTTTTTCCCTGTTGGCTATATCCATTAGCATTTCCCCGTTATTGTTGGAATAATTATGATGTAGATTCTGGTGAATCAACCCTTTCCGTTGAAAGCTTAATGTATCTTGTCGACCAGTATGGGCGTTAAAGTCGCCTAGGATTATTAGCGTGCATGTCTTTGGTTTTTGTTTAATCAAGTTTAACACACCTGCGAAAGATCTGGTTGCTTTAGAGGTACAGCTGTTGACGTGACAGTTGATTATAAATAGAGAAGCAGGCTTGTCGCTTCCCATACCGACTTTAAGAATAATTGACATCGCGTCGGTATCCTTTTTTCTACATTTTATTTCGATTTGGGCGTCCTTACTGATCAAAATTGCTAGTCCCCTGTGTGTTTTACCTGTAATTCCGGATAGGTGCCAATCGTAGTGCATCGAGTTGTACATTCCTAGGTTCAACCCTGTTTCTTGTAGGCAGGCTACATGAATGCCACTATGTGAAAGTTCAGCGTCAATTTTATCTTTTTTGGTCGGTTTTGAGGCGCCACGTACATTCCACGTTGCAATACGCAAGTCTGGGCAGGTGTACTTCATTTCAGAAATCGGTGGATTTCTAAGTATTGTCTATCCCGTGTCGTCAGCGACTTCATCTGAATTTGGTACTAATTTTTCACGCGGTGTTGGTGGGCTATCTACTAGGGGGCTGTTCTTTTGGAAGCGTAGTTTTTGCGGGTTATTGTTGTATTGTTTATCGTCGATCGTGACCCAGCTATCATAATGTTGGTCTTTGTAAAATATGTGAATATTACCAGGTACGGGTTCATTTCCGGCAGGTGAGAACTTTAGTGTGTTCTCGTTATTTATATGCACATGCACATTTACGAGATAAAATTCGGAAGCTGCTATAAGGATGTCTTCACCTCCCCAGAACGACTCTTTAAACTGCGCGGTTACGTATTTTGTTATCCTTCGTTCCTGAGAAAGATAGTTGTTAGGAAGAAAGTCCTGAATATTATTCATAAGTGCTAAGCAAATTCTGTCGTCGCTTCGATTCATTGACACGAATGAAGCTAGATCTTGACGAACAGATCTGTGGTCTAGGGTAGGCCCTAATACGTTATTTAGAGCAATAGCTCTAAATAAACAGTTTCCGTCTTTTTCCATGGGCACAATAATTGCCATTGTAAAGAGCTTTTAATATTATTTGGGAACGAAAGTTGACCCTTATACGTAATACGAGAGTTTCGAAACACAGATAAAAAATTGAAAGGGTATCCTCTGATTTATGAGTTTTTGTCTAAATGAATCTTTTTACTAAGATTTAAAGTTCCTGGTAATTTTTGTGAGTGTGTTAGCAAAACATGCCTTACAGCACAAAAATCGTGGGCCGAGGGTTGCTTATGGTATAATAAAACTTGATTTACGGCTGTTGGAGAGGTTATTTGTCAAGTTAATTGATGTTTTGTCGAGGCAAGAATAGAAAGTTTGTATGAAGTACTTCTGGGAGTTTAGCACACGGTTAAAATTATAAAAATGCTGTATTATAAATAAAATAACTATAATGAAATGGATTATTAGGGTAGTTATATTAAGTTATGTTGTCATATTATTTCTACTATGATCATATTATCTTATATCCGTAGCTCAAGAAACACGCTGTATATAAGCCACGCCTGTATCTCCCAACACTTGTCGTACAAAACAAGTACCGAACAATTCCCTAAAATAGCTATATTATATCAAATAAGAACATAATAAATTATCTTACAACAATGGCTCAAAATAGTTAAACGAGCGTACGGCGACGAATTTCTAAACCTCACCAGTACTTCACAACATTGACATACGAAAATAATACTGAACAAATAAGGTAGACTGGTAGAAGAAGTCCCAGGCATCAAGTCCGCCTTCGCACAGTATGTTTCACGTGTGCATAAAGTGTTTACAAATAAAATATATAAAACAGATCCCTAAAAGACAAGGAAAGATCAAACCAGATAAGTCTGCTCGGGGACGAAGCTATTTCGCTCGGGGCTGCACCAGTCGCCCACCTGATATCAGGAACGCACTTAGGCTAAGTCCACAGCCACACTTTTGCACTGATTTAATACGATCTAAAGTAACTTCCACCTCATAACAAAAGCACAACTTTTAAATTTCGATGCCCGGCCGCCGGTAACATGTGCTGTGCACGTTTTACAGATTGTATAGCAAAAACTGTGGCAGAGCAGTCGGAGTCACGTCCGTTCCCGTCGACGTCCAGACTACCAATCCACTATTTAATATTTTAAAATATTGTAAAAAAAACAATTATTTTTAAAAGAGTAACCGTGGAGTTTCTTGCCGGCTCTTCTCCATAGGAAACGACCAATTGGAACCGTGCACCTAGCTTCTGACGTTTCATAAGTGCCTATGTAGGTTTATGTGAAATCTTAATATATTTTGATTGATTGATTTTGACTGATTAAACCGGGCACAAATCCAGAATCCGATACTGAGAAAATGCCGATGGAAAACCCAATTAACACTTAACACTTAATAAAAATACGTCCATAGATGTCTATCTTTTAATGTAGCTATATTAAAGATATATGTTTGATTAATAAAACATCGATAGTTATCAATAAATAGGTTTACTGGTATCACGATTCAACTTCTAAGATTTAAATAGATTATAAATCGTGTATAAACAGAAAAATATACGCGTGATTGTAAAAAAAGAACAATTTTTCCTTATTTACCGTAGGCAGACGGTAAATAAGGAAAAATTGTTCTTTTTTACCGAATTCAAAAAAAGAGGAGGAAGTACACTCAGAGATTTTCTTTTCTATAAGTTGGTACAGACGCCAGCACATCAAGCTACTACAATCTGTCAAAATTCTTTAATAGATTTTCAACTTAATTACTACAGTATAAGGTTCAAGGTTGATTGCGAAAATTTGACAGTTTCGGGTAGCTTGACCTGCTGGCGTCTGTACATACGGCTACAATCAAGCTATAATTACCAGTATAAACTGATCTTGTATTGTATAGGATTTTCGTATAATGAGAGGTCAGCTTATACTGGATAGAATAGCTTGATATTTAGCCGTGTAACAGGTTTGTTTTTGGTGGGAAATTATCAAATAAGCTCTCCCGGTCTGGGCAGAGCGGGAGGGCGTGTCAGACTTTTACTGACTAAAACCCAACTGTGTTTCTTCAGTAGCCTGTGTGCAAGGGCCACGGTATAACTTTAGGCACAAGTAAAAACTGTACAAAGGCAGACTTAATGCCTTGGGCATTTTCTACCAGTCTACCTTAGGGTGATGCAGAGATAATACATAGTAGATGCAATAACAGAAAACAATTCAGAAGAATTTATAACTAAGATACAAGAATAAATACATATATACATACATATAAAAAAATAAAAAAATGTTATGAGATTTAAACAATAAATCCTACAACAACTTAATTCTGAGACGAATCTGCCAACTTCTTGTATATGTGTTACCGTGTGTTGTAATTATAATCATTTGAATCAGTAATATGTTAGAATTGTCCTCAAATGTCATGCCTTTTTGCCAAGGCTCTGTAGGCATTAACGAATTAACGAAGCATCGAAACATATTGGATATTTCATGCAAAATTGCTTTATTAAAGACTTAATACTCATAATACCCAAGGCATAATATTTTTACCCAAAGACATTAAATTATATTTTTACCTCAGTTTTTACTTTGACATCTATGGTTATTTTTTAATTACTAACCTACTTTATTTTTTGAATTTCTTTGAAAATATATTTTTTGTTGACGTGATAACGTCTTTTAAATCGATGAACGCCGGCTGCACGCACGAAAAAGCATGACTCATTGTCACGTTCCGCCTGAGCCGAGTGTGCAAGCGAGAGAGCGCAGAACAAGCGATAGAGAGGCACGATCGGCCTAAGCGTTTGGCTTGTGACGCAATGTTTTCTTAAGACGTTATCACGTAAAATTATCGCCCGTAAACCGACTTTACAGACAACCAATTTTTTTGTATGTTTTTGAATGATTGTATTTTGATTTATTTTAATGTTTTCGTCCTTGTCAAACTTATTGTACCTAGATACTAAGTGAATGATGTGGTCACCTATAATTATTATAGGCGCACATACTTGTATTTGTCGCTCAATAATTAATCAATAAATAAATAATTCTGTAAAGCCATATTTTTTACGGTCGCGAATTATATTTTAATCAACATATAACCTAACACTGACAGCAAGACGCAAAAAACATAAGATTTGGATTTTGCGCTGAGGTAGTCCACCCTAACGCATCCACCTTAAGTTAAGGAAATTTACCGGTGAATGGCGTCACTGAAACGTTTTTTATGAAAGTAAGCTGGTGTTTCTAAAGAGCGTTTCTGACAGTTTGTGACACCGTAAAGTGTCAAAAAACATGTGGAGTGGACATCGAAGCAATTCATAGACCAAACAAATACTTATACCTATAAGAAGAATAAAGGCCATGGCATATTATACCGGCAGAGCAACTCCACCTTAAAACCAGAAATAATAGTGACAATCACACACATAGAACACATGAACAAGTGTTTATATTATTAAATCAGACTTGATCAGACTCTAACGCCCGTATTACAGAACATCACTCAATACTCAAACTTTACTTAAAACTAGATTCAAGCCATTTGATTGGTTGAAACTAGTTTTAAGTAATGCTTGAGTTTTGAGTGACGTTCTGTAATACGACACTTATGCCCAAATACTCAAACGTTACTTAACTTTAAGACGTTCTTATAAGTGTTTCGCTACAAAACAGTTTAAAGTGACAGAGACAGCATTAGACTTAACGGCGACTTAAAATTGAATTGCGTTTGAGTATTCGGCAGTTAGGCCCGTATTACAGAACGTTACTCAATACTGACGTTCTGTAATACGGGCCTAAGTGCAACGGAATCATGTAAAGTACAGTGGCCAGCACATCAAACTACACGAAGCTGTCAAATTTCCCCAAACGATTTTAAACTTTAAAATTTTGAAGATTAAGTTCAAAATCGAACGAGAAAATTTGACAGTTTTGGTAACTTGATGTGCTGGACTGCTGGCCACCGTACAATCAACACTATTCTAAGTTTTAAAATAATTCTCACGTAATCAATTAAGTTAGATTCAGTCCTGGATTTGTCAATATGCCGTATAGGCCGCGGCCTAGGGGCGGCAGCTTCCTAAGGGCGGGCGGCAGATTTCAGAAGACGCTCACTCGATTTCAGAGGATAAAAGTCAAACGAGTTCATTTTAACTTTAGTGCCTACCTTAATACAAATGGAAAATTATTCTTTTAGAAAATAAAGGGGCGGCGGAAATAAAGTGGCCTACACTCATAAAAAATATAAATCCGGCACTGGTTAGATTAAAATTGCTTATTAGTCTTATAGGCTAGATTGTGAACCTGGTTCTTTTTTAATAAGGGCTTTAAATAAAAACATAAAGTCGTCATGCCATAATTTTTATGATAACCACCGCACCGCATCTAGGCAACCGTAGTTTAGGAGGCGTTTTTAACTTAGAAACGCCCGTTACAAAGCTTTATTTCTTTTTCTATGACCGCACCTATTGGCCTACGTGTAAATAATCACATTTTACAATCAACACAAACCAGTTTATAATCCTAATAATCATAACTATTTCATTTATCAAAAATGGATCTAAATCTTTACTGATCTTTACAGCTACTATCAATGATGTATAAAAACATCAATGGTTACATACAATGAAACAATAAAAATAATTAAGATTACAATAAATGGTTTGATTTCTTTTTATTTCATACAATAAAGAAATAATTAGTTCTCGCGGTTTTTTATTCATAAAGTTTAGTGGACCTAATTGCGAACTATTACTTTATTAAAAACACAAAAATAATACTTACATAAATGTACAGACGCCAGCAGGTCAAGCTACCCGAAACTGTCAAATTTTCGCAATCAACCTTGAACCTTATACTGTAGTGATTAAGTTGAAAATCTATTAAAGAATTTTGACAGAATGTAGTAGCTTGATGTGCTGGCGTCTGTACTTAACCAAATACCTACAAAAAAAAAAAAAAAACTTTCTCATTTGATAAGGTAGGTACAAGAATTTTAAACGGCATGACAACAGAAAGGGGTATGTTTTACTCTATGACTCCCCAAGAAGTGCCAAGAGTCACCAATTCGCCATCAATATACGTAGGTACCCTCAAAAACATTCACTGCTGAACTGCTGATTTAAACGGTCTATATTTATGTGACCATTTTCCCGTTCGCGTCATAGTACTAAACACACGTAATGCAGACGCCACGAGACTACAAAGCATGGAAGTTTAATTTGTGATGTGTCACTGTGAATCTTATCGCACCCAAGTACCTATCCATTATTCGTATATTTTATATTTTCCGCAACAATCTTTACGATACGAATATTGCGCTGACTGATTGCAGAAATGCATACATGGAAAACACGATTTTATTTTGAACGCATTCATAATGAGCGTTCTATTATTGCAAGATTGGACTGAGAATAGGAAAATTGAAATATTTCGATAAATTGCTTGAATAACTTATTCGATTTCCACACATTTTTTGGTATGAGATTAGAATTGATAAGTTTTTTTATTTTTTTTATGAGTTTTTATTTCTAACTTTTCTAAGGATCAGAGCCTTAGAAAAGTTAGAAATAAAAACTTTACAACCAAAAAACGTAACAAAACGCAATCGTGACGTTTCCGGTTACTAGACATGTCCTTCAAGTTCTGTTCACACTTTATCGATAAGACTCAAATTATTTTACGTTATTTTTTTTTACTTTATAATTTTGTTCGTAGTGACAACATAAATGAACATGAAGTTTTATAAAATACCGTAATTCAACTAAATAAAACTGATTCACACAAGTAAAATATTTTATATCAGTCTAGAAATCATTTTTTTCTTATCAAAAATACGTACCTATTCAATAATAATATTCGTTGCTTATCGCCATGATACTAGCTTATCCACAAATATTTTCCGCAGTTTATTTTAAACTTACGGAATGTGTCAACTATCGATAATTTTGGCAACAAAGAACGCATTCACGCTTTTTACTAGTTTACTACATCACTACATACTTCAAAGATTTTGAATTTGTTTTGCTAAAAGTGTGTATTTCTGATGTTTGTGTTTTATACATAATAATAATGTCTTCTTCGGACTCCGATGACGATTGCTACGGTAATATAGCCCAAAAACTAAAAAAAATCAAAAGCACATTCGTAAAAGAAAAAGTTGGTAGCGTTGTTATAGATGACATTCCCGAACCCCCAAAAACTAGTGAAACCTTCACAATAAACGTTGGAAACACTTCAGAAATCATCGCAGAAGATTTAAATACAACTGTAAATAGCACAGACAATGATGAATTCTCGCTGGACGCGATAATAGCCAACAATATTAAGGCGAAACCTAGAGGTCGCGGGCGAGGAAGAGGTAGCAAACGAAAGGCCTCAAGTGATACTTCTGAGCCCGCTGAGCGAGAAACGAGGTCTACCAGGCGAAGAACTTCTAATTCTTCTAGAGGTAGGACTAGCCTTGAAGCGCCAGAGCCAAGTACAGCACCTGTAGAACAAAACATACCACCAGTGGCACAAATTCCTGAGCCAGAAACTGCTACTACAACTACATTAAGAAGGAGAGGTAGTTCTGCCAGAGGCAGAGGTGGTTCAGCAAGGGGTAGAGGGTCCCGAGCCAGGGCCAGAGGCGGCGGCGGCACCAGGAGAGACCTATGGGCTATGTTCGATGAAATGTTTGGAAATACATTCCTTAATCCCAATCCATTAATTACCCCAGCTCCATCAAATTCTTCCCCAAATTATCCTACATACAGCGTTGGCAATACTGATGAATACCCAGACCAGTCTGATAATCAGCAGTTATTCTCATCGAGACCTGCTCCAAATGAAGTAGAAGTCATTGAAGATGAGGACCCATTGGATAATGACAATGAAGAGATGTCCGTCAAAGTCTACTGGCAGAGTTTAGAAATATTTAAATTCAAGATAAGAAAGTATCAAAAACTCACACAGATATTTGAATATTTCACCGAGAAAGAGGGAGTGAGTAACGATAAGTTATTGTTTACGTATAACGATAGGATTCTGAAAATTGACGATTCTCCGGACTCTATAAATTATAGTATAGCGAAATTCATTGATGGAGGTATCGTAAACCAGACTGTAACGCATTTAGCACAGGAGCGTAGTAAAGATGAGAATAAAGGCCTTAAAATTAAATTCCAATGTCAGAATAAGAAGAAACCGTTTGAAACTACATTGAGACCGGAAGATAAACTTGCATTCGCAATGATGAAATATGCAGAGCACTTAGAAACACCAATAGAAAGACTGAAGTTCTATTTTGATGGAGATTTGATCACAAGTATGTATGTTTCTTTATCTAATAATGGGTGTAAAATTGCTCTTAACAAAGTCAAGAGTCACTTGGTCTTCACATTATAGTTTTTTTTTTTTTTTTTTGTACTGGACCATATTTGGTTACACAGATATTGAAGGTTCTAATTTTCTTTATGAAAATTTATATATTGATGGCCCCACCGAATAAACGTATAAGAGAAAATTGACAACTTTTCGGCAAAAAATAAAAACGTTTAAACTTCAATAACGCTCATTTCATTGTAAATAGGTATAAATAATGTATAATCGAATTATTGGTAAAAAAATAAGCTATAGACTTATGTATTTACTTTCTTGGCGACTCAAAAAGCATGTAATTAATTTTAAAATTAATTATTTCCCTAGAATAAAGAAATTCGCTATTATAATAGGCGTGTTTTGAGTCTAATATTCATAATAAAAATTAAGTGGGTGCAGGATAGGCAAAAGAAACGAAAATTTTAAAAAAAAATCGTGTAAGAAGCATTGCACGTTTATTCGGTGGGGCCATCGATATCAATAGCTGCACCAATGCGTTGCAATGCCAAGTAAAGTAAAAAGCATTTCGTCAAACATTTTTTTTTTTGGGTCCGGGAACCCTCGCGGGCGTCCTCAGAACACCCTACCAAAGTTTTATCACAATCTGATCAATGGTTTAGGAATGCATAGAGGACAAACATACAAACATTGATTTTTATTTATTTAAATAGACTTTAAATACTCCCATAAGCAACATGTTTTGGAGCATTACATTGGCACACTACCATAAACAGTGATTTTAACACCAAAACTAAACTTGTTTGTTTTAAAAGAGTGTCTGTGGAGTTTCTTGCCCGTTCTTCTCCATAGGAACCTACTATGCTTTGGAATGGGCAACTAGCTTCATCTTTCTGACTGACCGACCCCTAGACAATTCAAAAGTGCCTGTAATTGGTTTATTTGAAACAAATGCATCGAGTTTGAGTTTAAAAGTTGTTTCCCAGCAATTATGTTTGCAGAAACTTAGTTTGATGTACAGAATGCGTACTATGAAGGCTTCGTGAAGAATTTTTACACCCTGTTTAGACTAATAATAAAGAGGTAAAATGTTTTGTTTGTTTGTAAGCAGTAATCTCTGTAAATACTGATCAGATTAAAAAAAAAAATTCAATGATAGGAACACTAATAGGGTATTTCTTCCACGCAGACGAAGTCGCAGGCAGAAGCTAGTTTTAAATATTATCGCTTTCATAATGATTTTGACACCTAAGTACTATGTAGTCAGCAACACCGCAATTAGTAGATGGAGCCTACATCAGAATGCAAAATTTGACTCGTCTGCTAAAACCTCCTTATTCAATTTTTATTGTGTTACTGGCAATATCCTTTAGAGCATGTGTAAGTTTGCAACAAAAAAATCATGTTGCTTTGACAAAAATGTTTTGCAATTTGGTTTTAAAGCAACACAAAATCATGTTGCTGCAACAATATTTTGCAACTTTTCTTTATGGTAAACAAAAGTTCTGAATTTAATTTAATATTATTAACAACACGTGAGTCATTTATATTTTTGTACTCAGGAATAGTCATTATAACACTTCCATGATGCTACAGTAATTATCTTAAGCTTTGCGGTAAATATCTAGAAAGTGCTCTTCATTCAGGCAATTTAATGACAGATTTTAATCTATCTGATTTTGATTGATAGTTACTACAGAGAAATGTTTTTAAATATAATCTGCCAGCTATATATACGATAATTTTCTATAGATAAAAGGTTTGTAAAAACGTGACATTTTATCGATCCTAGCAGTTACCACAATTAGCTGACCCCCCTTTGCTCAAATGGTTGAGGTTTTTTACCAACAATTTACTTTTACAATTTCCTTTTTTTTTTACGGTTTTCATTTTTTTTTTCTATTTTTTGGTAGATTTCGTATAGGTATTTAAATTAAATTAAGAATTATAAATTTCTAGCGATCCGTATTCTAAAAAATCTCAACCATTTATGCAAGGAGGGGTCAGCTAATTGTGGTAACTGACTGTATCTACTTATTGATGCAAGTGTAGACATAGCTTCGTCGCCGTTTTCGTACCTACACATATACCTACTACCACATGGCACGCTTTTGCGTGCAAATATAAGTTATAATTATGTTCTAGAATGACCAATTGCTGGGTTGGTTTGACTATTCACTGTGTTGGTTTGACCACTTACTGAGTTAGTGTGACAACTCGCTGTGTCAGTTTCACCACTCACTGCTTCGATTTGACCACTCAACGAGTCGGCTTGACCACTCCCTGAGTTGGCTTAACCACTCGCTGAGTCGGTTTTACTATTCATTGAGTTGGTTTGACCACTCAATTGGATTAATCATTCCTGGAGTTAAATTGACCATTCACAACGCGAGTATTAATGTTTATTAATAATTTTCTTTACAGGTAAGAACACACCGCAGGACCTCGAGTTGGAGGGCGGAGAGTGCATAGATGTAAAGATAATAAGCAGCTGATAATAAAAGCATTTCCCATTTCCATAATTTGTTTGATTTTAATCGAGTTTTCGATTGATTTAGTATCGATTTTAATTGTTTCCTATCGACTTGTTATGTTTGATCTTATCTGAGTCAATCAGGATATGCGCTTGAGCAAGGTAAGGGTCAAGTGTTCAGACAAGGATCGAGCATTGATAGTACTGCACATTGTGTGTTAGGGATTTTAAATCATTGCTAATGCTTTCCCACAACATTTTGTTTTCGTGAATATACAACGTGTAACTGAACTGATGCACAATACGAGAATAGTTTGTTCAGAATCGTTTACTACATTGATTTCTGTCATTTTTGTTACCTATTGATAATTTTTTATCCCAAAAATAATAAAAACTACGTAAATTACTGTCACACTTCCGCTGTACTTAGGTACAGTCAAAACAAACTATAATGGACGAAGTAGGTACCTACGTGTGCGACAGTGGTGCCGATTCCCTTGTTCACAAACTAAACTAAATTTAAGTTCAATGCATCTTTTTCTTTCTATTTTATTAAGAAAAGGACAGAAGATAAATTTTAGTTTAGTCCTGTCAAAATAATCAGCGCCTGTCACTACTCCATACAAGTTTAGCCGTGATTAAAAACTTGCCGACTAAAATTACGCCAATTTACGTCAAGCGCTGATTAATTTGACAGGACTAAACTAAAATTTATCTTCTGTTCTTTTCTTAATGAAATAGAAAGAAAAAGATGCACTGAACTTAAATTTAGTTTAGTTTGTGAACAAGGGAATCGGCACCAATGACGGATTAGGACTACTTGATGCCCTAAGCAATCCACGCCTGTGGGCCCCCCTATCCGTATGTCAACTAGAATCGGTCTTTACCCTTTACCGCCTAAAAACATTAGTTTTTTGTAAAATATATAAGATGATGAGAACCTACCTTAGAAGCGAAGTAGGTGCGACAACAATAAAAACCAAAGCATAATTTATTTATTTATTGAAATGCGCCTTGCGGCTTTTTCGGGCATTGAATTCGCGCAAGATAGTATTAACATTATAACGTTTTTAACATATCGGACTCTATGTATAATATCGATAAATTATCGAGCCTTTCTTGTATCATCTTTGTACTTTTTCATTTTTTAATATTTTTAATTTTGAAAAAGAACGTTCCGCTGAGCAATCTGTAACATAAGCGATAAAAAAATACGCAGGGCTGTTTCCACATTAGGGAAAGCTGATTCAATTTTATCATCATGTATTATTTTATACAATTGTGCGTGAGTTTGTGCTTCTTCTGGTGAAATAAATTCGATCTAAAGAAAAGCGGCCACATTCCTCTAGATCGTATTTTATTACTTTTTGTCTCAATATGAAACTTTATAAAAGGTATTAGAAAATTCTAGACACACACGACTGTCAAAGATCCACGAATGACAGCCCGGATCAACGGCTTAACGTGCTTTCTGAGGATTAAGGAGCCTACATGAAACTATGCAATAGAATTTAATTAACTGCATTTATGCTCGCAGGCTCCAATTTCACTGATTATCTAGAGTTTATGAAAACTGAACTACTTGTTCTTCTGCTTGCCTCTAATAAAAATTATAGCTTCGCCGCCGTTGCACCATAATATCTACTGATTCTAGATACCTACACACGTTGTGGTAATGAAATATCTAGGTATGTTTCTACTGAAAACCACCAATGGCGTTCGATTTTCATATCACATACTTAAAAGTTTTTTTATTCCAATTCTAATCTGCCTTATCCCTAATTATTAGAACCGATTAATTAACGTCACAGCTCACGTTAAGATTAGCTTAAGTACCTACAGTAGAAGAATCCATACTTAAGCAAATGCAACTCTGTTACCTTTTCACGTCTTAACGGCTCAAAGGATTTTGATATAACGGCTGAAAGGATTTCCATGAAATTTTAGGATATACTTTTACTTTTGACGTGAAAACGTCTAATAAATCGATGAACGCCGGCTGCATGCACGAAAAAGGATGACTCATTGTCCCGTTGCGCTCATTGTCCCGTTACGCTCATTGTTCCGTTACGCTCATTGTACGCTTGCGCCGCATCAATGTTTTGTTATGATTATGACGTTCTCACATTAAACTATCGTCCGTAAACCAAGTTTACAGACAACCAATTTTTTATCTTGGTAGAGCACGTTCCCGTGAGATAAGTCACGGTTAAAATCTAGTTAATAGTTAATTTCGATGGCACGGTTGGCGCAGTGGTTAAGCTATTGATTGCTGCGATGCGTGTCGCGGGTTTGATTCCCGCACGCAACAAATATTTGTATGACCTACAAGTAGTTGTTCCGGGTCTGGCTGTTTGTGTATGCGAGTTTAAATGTTTTTAAACGCACCCACAATATAGGAGAAATTCCTAGTGTGGGGAAACGTTTGAAAAAAAAAATGTTTTTGCCAATTAGGTATTTCATAAAAGTAAGTCACCAATCAATCTCGCAGCTTAGGTAACATTACGCCTAATCTATTCCCTGAAAGGGAATGCAGAATAATATAGTGTCCCATGTAGCAAGGGGCAAGCCTATTGCCATCAACCGGGCATACATATTTACTGAGAAATTCCTAATAGAAAATACAAATAATTGCCTAACCTTGGGATCGAACTCTGGACCTCCAATGCTCAGCAGTCGCGCTTGTGATCACTGAACTAAAGAAGCAGTCACTCAATTTCAATACATCCTACTTACTATTAAATCACAAACTAAACTATTTAATAAATAAGTAGACAAAACCTAATCAACGAAGCTGAGGGTTTTTTTATTATTAAAAGTGTGCGTACCAGCTTTAATTAATGCCTAAATACGGCACAATAAACATAATTCAGCTGAAATTATGGTAATTTTTTTTTACTCACCGATCATTTTAAAATTCTTTGTCGTTGCACAATAAAATATATTAAAAAAAAAGTCACTCGTATTTTTCACGATGTCGTACTGAATGTGACTCGGGACAGGGACGTAAACAGTCTAATGCTGTGTTTTACTGTCTAATTATCAAATAGAAATCAATTACTTTTATAGAAACAAGCTAACAACTAATCAACAATGATATTGCTATCAAAAAACTTAAAAACATTAAAAAATAAGCCTTAAATTATCTATGGTAAGGGCTTATATTTTTTAATTGAGCTGTCAATAAGTTGGTACGGAAAATAATCAAAGAAGGAAGAATATTGTCAGAAAAAGATTAATAAATACAATCAATACTGATACCGCTATATTGTTTTGATAAAAATGTCAACGGCATTGTTTCTGCCCTACAGATCGAGACATTGGGTTTATTTGTTTATTTACTCCAAAATATAGGCCGTTCAAGTAATTGATTGTCTGAAAATTGCATTTAGGTCGGTCAGGCAGTGTTATTGAGTTTTTCTATCTGGAATTTCTCATTAGCAGCCTGGAGTCTGGATATGTGCCCGGTTGATGGCAATATGCTCGCCCCCTATTACATGGGACTTAAATATAACTGGCGAAATGTGGGTGTACACCTCTAACTAACCCTTAGGAGTATACGGAAGGCGTGATGCTATGATATATGCATGTCTTTTAATTGCTGCAAAAAGTTGGGCGTCAAAGAAATTTATTGATTGTCTGAAAACCGAATTCAGATTGATTTAGAGGGCATAATATACTATTGTGTCATGATGGCCCGTTGGTTAAGGCCTCGCCTCTCATGCATGAGGTTGTGGGTTCAAATCTGGGCAAGTACCAATGTGACTTTTTCAATTCATATGTACTTTCTGAGTTTATCTTGGACATTACTGACATCGGTGAAGGAAAAACATCGTGAGGAAACCTGGACTTATAGTTAATATAAGTCTGAAATCGCCAACCCGTCTTGAGCAAGCGTGGTGATCAATGCTCGTGCCTTCTCTGTATGAGAAGAGGCCTTTGCCCAGCAGTGGGACAGTTATAGGCTGGTATTATATACTACGGTCCACTAGCACCGCTCCCTTAAAAAAATATTATCTCGTGACTGGGATTATGAAAAACGGCTCAATCAGCAACCTCGTTAAGTTTTCTGTGTACCTACACTAATCATGGCCAGACCATTGAGGCGATTTTCCCCCATGATTCTTAGTTAGGATTTTGGTTGCTATGCATTTGGCAAATTTTTTTTTTTGGAATCAGCTGCCCCTCCCTGCCCCCCTTGGCGACGCCCTTGCGATCTAGACTTCTAGAGGAATGTGGCCGCTTTTCTTTAGATCGAATTTTGTTGTTTCGTGTCTCAATATGAAACGTTAACAGAATCTTTCCGATCTTGTGAGGTGAAATAGTACATTATGATACATGTGTGCTATATTGATAATTGCGCTCGAGGCGGTATTATTCGCGCGAACTGTAGGCGAGCGCGATAAGGAAGCCGAGAGTGTAATTATTTTTATATAGGCTCTTTAGCGGTTTTGCCAGTGCCGTTATTTACACCTGCGCGCGCATCGCTAGCGCGGCGCGCGGAAAAACAAAACCAGCGCCATTTTCCGTAAAGTTAATAACAATACAAGTCTGTTTTTTTCCTCGCAAGTGTGTTGAAAAACGTCGTATGAAACGCGTGTGCATTGATCATTACACACTCGGCTCCCTTATAATAATACCGCCTCGAGTGTAGTGACCAACATAGCACACTTATATCATAGTGTACTATTATGTGACCTGCCAGAACAGTGCATTTTTCAACTTTGTCGTCCATTGCCTGAGATTTGTTTGTTAGATCATCATCTTCCAAATCGAGACTCCGGGCTCCTACGGAGAGTTCTAATATAAAACCCCAATAACTGCCCCAGTTTGGGAATCGAATTCAAAAAAGCTCTCAAGAGTCACTTGGTAAATAGCCAACACAGAATTTTCATTGCGTGCGTGTATGACGAACAGGATGTAAAGTCCACTCATCATCCATAGAAAAGTGAGGATCATTCGACCAGATGGGTGTTGCGTCTGGTTGGCTACTGCTTGTTCATCTCAGAGTTAGCCACGAGGGGTTGAGAATCTTTAACCGAACTTTCTTGGGGTTGCCTTAAGCTCCTAACGAAACTTTAATGCCTCCAGCCAGGGCGTAAAACACTTATAAACTAAACGACTGCACGCTAAAGGCACCCCGCCCTGTGGGGTACGAACCTCGGCTTAGGGCAGCGTCGGAGGGAGGATGGCAAGGGACCGCCGGTGGCTGGATAATATCAGAGTTATGATTATTATCAGGGGGATTTAAAGCTACAGGTTCAGCTCTAGCGCGCGCTTCGCTTACAAGCAAGGGTCGGGGAGGACTATTTAGTCAGATATTTCGCGCGGGGCCACGGCGGCGAGGTCGGAATGAAGATCGTGTAATATGTTTGCGAACTGTACTAGTTTCCCTATACGACTCTCCTGGAGGAGAGAAATGGGGTCGTCTGGGTCGGTCAGTGGCTACTGCCCGACGATTTCGGGACGTTTTATAGGCTAGTTGCGCGGTAAATTCTGCTTGCGCGATGCAGGATTTTGCGTGACGTTAGTGGATGCGTAGTTCGCATGTGGCAATATAGATGCCGCCACACGTGTTGACCGTAAACGAAGCAAAAGGAGTAGGTATGTAAGGATCGCAGCAGATGGCCTTCTGTAGTTTCTGCCTACTATGGGTAGGAAGGCATGAATTTTATGTCATCATCATCATTTCAACCGAAAGACGTCCACTGCTGAACATAGGCCTCCCCCAATTGGGGGGGTTTGCCATAATCGCCACGCTTGGCAGGCGCGTTGGCGATCGCAGTATGGTGTTAAAATGCATAGAGAACGCTACTGCCCATTCTCTAGTATGTCCCTTAGTCGCCTTGTACAACACCCACGGGAAGAAATGGGGTGGTGCTATTCTTACGTCCGGCATCACAGGGCACGGAGTTTTATGTATGCATGAATAAACAAATAGTTTTGTGTGGCGTACCTAATCACAAAGTATTAGATTTGTTATCAATTATCATAGTTCTCGTAGTTTACAGATTAACAGATTTATCGGGCATTAACTATTTAATTTTATGAAAGGAAAATAGCAATAAATATTTTACGTCTATCCACTTGTTAATCCTACCTAATATTACAAATGTGAAGGTAAGTTTGTTTGTTTGTTTGTTACCTTTTCACGCCTAAACTACTTACTGAAATTATGCATATATGTTTTCAGGTGTACAGAAACGGTCATAGGGTAGATACCTTTCATCCCGAATAAAAGTCCTGTTCCCGAGGAAAACAACAATAACGTTCTTATGATAATAGATGGCGCCACGTGTCTTTTGAATCATGATTGAAAGCAGAGTACAACCCGAATTGATTACCAAACTCTAAATTAACGCGAGCGAAGCTGCACGCGTAAGCTAGTTGATAATAATAACGTTAAAATGCAAATCATAATCCTCATTAATTCAGCCGAAAGACGTCTACTACTGGACATAGGCCTCCCCCAAGCATCGCCTCTTCGACTGGTTCAGAGTTTCTCGCATCCAATGGTTTTCTGCAGTCTTCACCAGGTTCTGGATCCCCCTTGTGGGAGGCCTTCCAACGCTACGTCTTTCGGTACGCCGTCGCCACTCCAGAACCTTTCCTTTGCTTGTTCTGCAAGCAATGTGCCCCGCCTGCCCACTACCACTTAAGTTTGGCAATTAGTCGGTTACCTTGGTTCTCCTGCGGATCTCTTCATTTCTGATTCGATCACGTAGGAAAATTCCAAGCATAGCCCTTTCCATTGCCTTTAGGAGAACTCGGTTACTGGCGGGTAGCACGATAGGCCCCTTGGTAAGATTGATATTATCTCAGACTTTAGGAACTGAAACTATAATCCTATGGCCTCGTAATTAAAATGATTGAATATTGATACTTTTTTTTTTTGGGTTAGGTAGGTACTTCTGCCGGATTCTTAGGCCTAGGCCTGTTGGATTCTAATGTACTTATCTACTTCTTTATTATAAGGAGGAACAGTCAGTTACCACAATTAGCTGACCCCCCTTGCATAAATGGTTGAGATTTTTTAGAATACGGATCGATAGAATTTTATAACTGTTAATTGAATGAATGAATGAATGATATGCTCCGACCCCAGCGTGGTTAAACCAAACTCGATTACTCAAATGAACCCAAAGATTCACACTAGCCTCTGAAGCCTCATGTTTCATGGTGCTACAGAGACCATTGCATTGATAGAATTTTATAATTCTTAATTTAATTTAAATACCTATACGAAATCTACCCAAAACTAGAAGAAAAATGAAAATCTTACGATTTGTTAGTAAAAAAACTTAAACCATTTGAGCAAAGGGGGGTCAGCTAATTGTGGTATATGACTGTACCTAGATAGGTATTAGGTAGGTATATTCATCAAGCTATACATTTCCAGAATAAACTGACCTCTCATTAACAGAAATCCTATACAATGCGAGATTAGCTTATACTGGAAATGTATAGCTTGATGTGTCGCCGTGTGTACAACTGTCTGCTGTAAGTACGTAACTGAAAAACTAAAAATATAAATCAGACGGTGCGCAGTTAGATTGCATGATGATGAAAATTGTTGTTGTTTACAGTTTAATTCAACAAAACAAACAATACCTAATAGTTATGGTCCATATTATTCATGGTTTCGGTGAATTTTCAATGTTATCGTAAATACCTACTTACACTCGTATTAATATCTATAATACTCTACTGACCTTTCCTGTAAACAAGTTATTTGTAATGAAAAATAAAAATCTTTTGTTTCGGGATTTCCCGACTATCTTCGAACGCTTGGTGCGGTTGTCCACCGCAGTCGTCACCAGGACGTCACCGAGAATGAGATGACATGACGGCGCCGAAGGGGCGATATATCTCCCGCCTGCACTACACCACTAAGGCGGAGGACATCGTGGAGTACGTGCGCCAAAGGACAACGCACACGCCGAGGGTGCAGTTACTGGAATCGCACCGGAACGTCAACTTCAAGGCGTTCATCGTGCGTGTTCCGAATCTGTATCTGCCCATCGTGATGAAAGAAGACTTTTGGCCGCAGGACGTGGTGTTCCGTCGCTTCCGCGGACAAGTTCCACATAACAGCACAAAGTGCAGCTAGTGCAAAGTGAAGTGCTATCAGGGGCGTATTTACCCTAGGGCCAAAAGGGCTATGGCCCGGGGCGGCAGGCTGCGAGGGCACCTCGCTAAACTTTTTTGACTTATAACTACCTAATTAACCAAAACTACAACTAATTTGATCATAAGTTTGATAGACATCAAGACGCGGGGCAATCATATTACTGACAGGCGCGCCGGGGGGCGGCGGCGGCGGTTTTTCCGTCGGACTACGTCGCACGTCGCGACTCGGAAGTTCGGGGCTAGTAGGAAACAGTATAAATATGGATTGTGCTACTGGATTTTACTTTATGATTCAATGTTTTGCTCTTTTTCCGTTAATATAAGGGGCTTTGTATGGCCTTTTAAATATTATTTTCATCCATTAAATATTTATTTTCATTAATTATCATCATTCTTAGCCCACATCAACACACTGCTGGATTTTATTTTATGAATAAATGTTTGCAATTTTTGCGTTAATTTATGGGGCGGCAAAGCCTACAGGCCCGGGGCGCTGAATCTTAAAATACGCCACTGAGTGCTACTAACATAGTCTTAAGCCTTTTTATTAACACAAGCTTTATAATAAAATATGTACCTAAGTATGTTTAGGTTAAGGTATTTTTCTATGGGCCTGTGTTGCCTGAAATATATGGTATTATTATTTTATTATACATATACCTACCTACATTTACTATAAAGGCACCTATAAACAGGCGCGACACAAATGCACCGCTTGTTGACACGCGGTGCCTTAAAGAAAGAGACATTCAATAGGGTTAGGTACTTATTGAATGTCTCTTTCATGAAATCATTACATTTGAGGGAAATTCTAACTTAAGGAGCTGTATTGCTGATTCTAATGATAATACCTAATTCTGTAAATATATACTTGTTACGGCCGCGAATCATATTTTGATCAACATACCTACAACCTGCCATTTGCAGAAAATGTAAGAGTATTTGAAATCCGCGAGCTACCTTAGCGTTTACCCCTTAAATCGATCCATGGATTTCTCTTTAGGAACCGGCCAGTAAAGCACTTTCCAATGTCATTACTCTAACAAGGTTAAATCCTTGGCTGTGAAAATAATTATGAAAATTACATCAACATTCCAAAGATATGGTAACACCGATACTAATCTCCAAATAAATAGTAAAATCATGTTATTTTAATTTATTGCAAATTACAGTCACGTTTTAAACGCATTATCGTACACCAGATCACTGCGTATTTGAAAATAAATTGTGTAATTCAATTATTAGTCACAAAAATTAGATGTTATCAATTTAAAATTGTATGTAGATGCAATCTGACAGCATACATTTTTTTATTTTACTAAACAATTTAAAGATCTGAAGATAGTTATCTGTTGGTATTTAATTGCACGGATGTCAGATAGTGGTTTTTGCTTAAAATTGACCATCCATTGTCTGCATGAAGAAATTATAGTCGTTTTGAAGTCCAAAACCATACATTCTGTTTATCTCTTTATTGTAAAACTTTTATCGAAACTGAAATCATGAAAAGAAAATTGTTATTCCATTAAATACCTATGTAGGTATGGTTATTATGCTGTTTACTTGGTTAGCACAAAAGTAGATAGTACTTTTGTGCTAACCAAGTATTCAGAAACCGTGTCTATGGTCTAGTGATAGGACCACTTGTCTCAGACCTAGAGGTGGTTCCATTCCCAGCGCGAGCAAAATTTTCTGCTCGGTTGGTGGTAGGGCTTGTTCTAAGTCTGCCTGGCGTATTTAGATAAGATGGTGGTAGCTAACCACCATCTTATCTAAATACGCCATAACAACAATGTTAACAACATTTGTTGTGTTATCGGCACTTAGATAGGTACAGCTCGGTAGTTTTTTTTAAGTTATTTTCATGGCGTTAAGTCCTACGGTATTTGCTGTGGGGACAAGCCGCTGATATTCAAAATATATTTGTCCTTCAAAAACGAGTTGTTTGAGCAATTTACCAGCTAGGTGCCAGAGTTTCTCTGAGAGATTTTTTTTTGGTGCCAGACTTTCTCTGACAGATTTTTTTAAAGATATTGGTATTCTCAAGGTGGCATCACAATTAATCTTCGCCAATAACTTATATATTAGGCAAAATACACACTTATACACTAAAAACAGTGATATTCACAATGTTAACACTAGAAGTAAGAACAAACTACGTGCTCCGTTTCACCGGCTTCATAAAATAACTCATTTGTTGAGCTTGGTATAACCTTTTAGAACAAGCTACCCTTTTTTTGGATTTGCCTTTTAATGCGTTTAAAGCTAAACTAAAATCCAACCTTTGTTCAAAGGCATACTATTCCATCAGCGACTACTTAATGATGAGTATATTGATTATAGTTGGTCGCTTTGATTAAATCAAGACAATGTTTAGGTATATTCTTTCCTAAGAGTTATAATTGTTTATTTGACTGCATAAATGTTTAAATGAGTTGTGTTGAATTAGGTGGTTAGCTAACGACCTAGAAAATTGATCATATTCTTGCCTGAGCAACCAACAGCAAGTCCGTCATGCTCCTTAGATGTCACTGCTTGCGGTAGCGTCGAGGGTCGGGTTGCCTCCTGCCCTCAAATATGCGAGGCGCGATATTTGTTACACACAAAAAAATATTTGGCGCTCCTTCACAGCAGATCACGCACTAATTATTCTTTATACTCATTCATTCATTCTAGTAGATTTTTTTTCTGGTATTACGTTGTCTGTCTGTAGGCAACTGGCTTATTCAGTTTTTTTTTTTCCGACTGCGTCAGAAAGAGGATTATGTTTTTTAAATTATTGTTCTTGCTCGTGACAACCTTACCATAAGACAATAGTGTAACGTTATGTACCCTTTGTATGTGTCATAAATAAAACAAAAAAATATTTCTTTAAATACTTTTAATAGACTAAACAATTGATTACGTCTTAAACCACTATAAGATTGAAAACAATTTGATCGCTACATTCTTACATCGAATTATAGCTAAGTATATTAAAAATTTAAATTTCCACTTATCTACACTATAATCTAGATATTTGATTTCTGGCAACCCCATTTATGATTCGAGAAATATACAAACATAATATTAAAATGAAGAATTTACAATAGTATGAATTAATTGTATTTTAATTTCATTTTAAAATTAGGGGATAACCTCATGGGGAACAGTTTTCGGTCGATAACAACATATATGGGACTTACAACCTAACTGGCGAAGTATGGGTGTTCTGCGCACACCTTTTGGAAAACAAGCGTGAGGGTTTGTATGAATTTCGATCAGTTTGCACGACCCATAACTGTTAAGCATAAGACATCATTTATGCAGTTTAACTGATACAATAAACATCTGTAGCACAATAACATAGCTTCTTTTATATCTTCAAGCCCCATCTCTAGAAAGACAAGTAGAATTAAATAATTATTTACTTGGGATAAATTGCATTAGATGAATTTAAAAGAATTCCTATTTAAATCTATGTTTTCATATAAATCTATGCTTTGGAACAGACACGACGAGCGACTTTAATATACAGGATAAGTTTTTTATTTTTTTTTATGGATCAGTATCAGTAATAGAACACATTGCCATTATTTAATCAATACTTTTTTTTTTGATCCACTTGAAATCAACAATAAAATAGTCTATTCGTAATAATATCAATGGGCGAGCGCACAGCTGATAGGTACCTACTAGTTCCGCTTCACTGACCGCGCCGCCGCCGCGCGCGTTGCGCGACGAGTATCCATTGTACCAGTTTCAAAATAAACATCTTTCGTTAACGATAACTTTATTTTTTTGTACTAAGACATATCAAAATAAGAAATAGGTGTATAATAAAACACGTTTAAGTTTAATTTGTCAAAATTTGCGCACTGATTCAAAACTTTTCCTGTATAATAAGTGTAGATATTTTTTTCATTTGATTAAATCTATAATTTGAAAAGGCCCTGTCATCCCATATTAATGGGATGACAGGGCCTTTTAAAAAGTAAAAGTCTAGATTTGACCTGATGGTCAAATCTAGACTTTTTTAATCCACGCCCACCGTTACTCCATGTTTCAATTCCTCTGCTGTCCCCCCAAGAGAAGTGGCTTGAAGATACATAAATAATAACAATCAGTATCGAATCTTATGGAATAAAGAATCATAAACAGGTGGTCATACAATCCTGAGACCAACTCATTAAAATATTTAAAACAATAGTATAATTTAGACAAGTAACGTCTTGATAGTAATTAACTTCCAAATGTATTATTAGGTAAGGAAAATTCCTTTTTTTTTTTTTTGTACAATAAATGTTCTATTTTCATATCGGTAATTGTTGATGTAAGTTTAAATCTGACAAGTACCAGGGCGTTTTAGGACAAGGTAGTCAAAATCACAGTGATCTTTATTCTCGTTATAATAACGTTGCTGTTGGATTGGTGCTGTCAGATGTGCTCAAATTTAGCTCATGAGTAAAGATATTAAGCCCGCGTTGAATTTCAACAAAATTGTATTGCTAGTAGATTTAAACCCATACCGAAAACTACCATTTACGCGAGTGATTTTTTTTTTTCATGTATCTTTCAAAAATCTTGACAGCATTATGCAAAAAAAAAAACACGTAATTTCTGTAAATTGCTGGTCAAATACATTTGGAAGTTAAAATTTTAATACAGGCGTTAATTAGTAATAGTTGACGAATATTTATTTTTATTTAATTAATATATTACAATGTATTTTAAATTGTGGATTTAATCTTAGGGATTGGATGCGGTTTTGGTCAAAATTGGGTTATTGGAAGAGATAATATAATTTATATAATTAACTTTTATAGTACTAGCCGACCAAGTTAGTAAGATAACCGTCGCAAGACAGTTAACATCCATCGATTTAAACGATACTTAATAAAAACCAATGCGGTATCTGATTCCACGCAGTTGTCTTCTTGTGTGAGATGTCATATTTACCTAAAGTTGAGGTGTTGGCTATAATTGAAAGCACTTTTCTATCGAAAAAATCCCGCGATTCCGGGATCGACAAATTTAGAGTTCTTTTTATAGAATCGAATGTATATAAACTTACGTTTAGGTGTTGGATAATATGAAATGCACTTTTGAATTGTTCGTAAAAAATTCGCGATTCCGGAATTGATATAAGTATTTACTAGTTTTTGACTATAGAATCGAATGCTAGCTTATGGTGTAAAGATAAATAATATTTAAGCTTGTCGTTTCCATACCATATACCTATCTGATTCGTTGTGCATTCCCGGATTTTCTGGAATCCCGGGATTTATATTAACAAAAAATATTTACGAAGCCGCTTTCATAGTTTCTTAGCCAATAATTAAGTTTAGGTAAATATGCATCCACATATCCGATCTCTAATTATAACCCAACTGCGCGACTGCAAAGACAAGGTTATGTTTATTATACCATTTTTTTTTTTTTTTTATATGTCATCTCGGTGTAGACCTTGAGAGGTCGTGACTCTTGAACCGGACCTTCCTGTGGCTGCCTTATGCGAAACTTGAAGCCTCTAGCCAGGGCACGAAACGACTGCACGCTAAGGGCTCCCCCTGTGGGGTATGAACCTCGGCTTAGGGCAGCGTCGGGGAGAGGACAGCAAGGGACAGGCCGGATCAAATCAGAGTTATTATTATTAACCTTTTGACCGCCACAGTCATGTATAGATGACAAACGAAAATGTGCCCAGCACGCCACGGTCTACATGACAAAGACTGATATTTATAAAACTCATCATCTGTGTTGGGTTTGGCTTCTAGTCTGAGCGGACGCAGCTGAATACCAGTATTTTACATGGAGCGACTGCCTATCTGACCTCCACAAGCCTTACTGGGTAACACGATACCCCTTGCTAAGACTGGTTGTCAGACTTTCGGGCTTCTGACGACCCGTAACAACTGTCAAAGATCTACAAATGGCAGCCGGGACCAACGGTTTAACGTGCTTTCCAAGGCACGGAGGGGTTGTTTGTAAAGATGCTAACCCATCCACGGCAAGCGTAGCTTAACGTGATCGATCTTTTCTCCCTCTCTCTCCTTGTCGACTAAAGTTTTCGGTCGACCACAGGGTTCATTTCTTAGGTCGAAATTTCCAGAACGGAAGCGGGCAAACCAATAACGGGTGGTGCGATCGTTAGTAGTGTTCGCTCCGTATACGCCATTGATGTTACGTGCCGCTTCTGCCGCTTTGCTGCCACGACGGTACTCATACTCCATAATCACTCGAATTTTTAACGTATCCATGATGACGAAAAACGCTCTCTCTCTCCCTCCCTCCCTCTCTCTCTCTCTCTCCCCCTCTCTCTCTCTCTCTCCCCCTCTCTCTCTCTCTCTATCTCCCTCTCTCTCCCTCTCCCTCTCTCTCTCTCTCTCTCTCTCTCTCGCCCTCTCTCTCTCTAAAATTATAAAACTGCAAGATAGAATAATATGGTAGAAGAAACTGGCTGAAAATAGCAGAGAATGTCGTAACGATTTTCCGTGCATAGCCAAATCGGCTGAAAGCTATGGTGAAAGCGCAGTTACATGTAATGTAGGCAAACACAACTAGCTTGGAAAAAATGTCTCAGAATTTTATAATACGACCTATTATTACCTAGATTTTATATGCCCCAATATTGACCAAAATCACAAAACATTATTAGTCTAACTACTGTATAATATACGATAAAAAAATAAATCAAACATTCGACAGTAATAATACTTGTTTCAGAATATTTTAAAATTTTCTATCCAAAATGTTTGGATTTTCGGTAGACCTAAATACGCAAATTTGGCTTGCTAAAACTTTTTCTATAAGATCAAATTCATCAGACTCATAAAAACTAAATTTCATTTTTGAAATAATTTTTTCATTGATTATAATTAATTTTGCTGTCGTACCAGTCAAATATTAAGTTAAATGTTAGAAATACGTCATTAATTATAGCGGTCACACAAAAGTTGTTATTTCGGAAAAAAACGACTAGCTCCGAAGACGAACCGAGTCGTTTTTATGAGTTTTGTACGTAGAAAAATTATATATTTACGAATTATTAATGTACATAAATATTCTGACGAAATTAAATAATATCACTAAAATTAAACAAAATATTTGACTAGACTGACAATTTTCAATATGTCTTGCACAATAAAAACATTTGTATTTTAAATAAATAATAAAAATTGATTTCTGAATATAAATAATTTAGGAAGTATATTTTTATTTCAATAAACCATTGATATGTTAACTGCCACACTTGTAAAAATAAATAAGTTAATTAAATATTTAAAAAATCTGATATTGTGTGTAATGTATGTATAAAAATACTCAAATCACTTAAAATCATACAGTTTGTGCATTTCACTATACATAATAATAATTATTTTATTTATACAGGGTTATTGGTAAAACACTGCAGGACTGTTTTACTAACATAATAAACAACAACAATTTTTCTATTACTTTTTACAAAATATAATACACTAGCGACCCGCCCCGGCTTCGCACGGGATAGCTTCGTTTTTAATGCTGATACTAAATATACTACAGAATGTCTTTCTATACAAAGTTCACAGCTTTTTTGTCATTAGACAACACAAAAATGTTTTCTTTAGAGTTTACTCTTGAAAGAGCGACATATCCCGGCCGGGACCGCCGCAACCGCTATGTCCCTGCATATTAAATCTGTAATATCTTCGAAAATATTCATTCAAATTACGTGCTGTAAAGGGCCATATTGATCTATATTAAATGCACAATGTATTTAGGATACTTAATTTGATAAGGATTAATGCTGTATTGCTTAAAATCGCTTCGTAAATAAGCCATTATTTCTCGTAAAAAGTAACGGATTAAAAATGGTTATTGTGGGTTATCCCTAAGAGATAGACATATACCATCGCGGACTTTTTTGTAGACCTTTTTAAGGTGTACAATACTGTAGTACATTATTTTGATCTATCTCGTAGGGTTCAGCCAGCGTTTGCAAAGTAAGCGCATAAAAATGTGTTTATTTACGATATCACATTAGAAACCTCTAAAATTATCAGTGTTTCTCTACTATATTATGCATGTATTATACATATAAACATTCCTCTTCGATCACTCTATCTATTAAAAAAACCCGCATCAAAATGCGTTGTGTAGTTTTAAAGATCTAAGCATAGGGACAGACAGACAGCGGGAAGCGACTTTATTTTATACTATGTAGTGATTTACCAAAAACAAAACTTCAAGATATTGTTGTTCTATCTAACACATTTCAATAGGGATGATGACTAAAAAATTTTTTTTGTCCGTCATGTAGATTATTAAAAAATATTGGACACGTATTTTTTCTTTTTTTACGTAATCAAAACATTACGGCAATACAAATGCAAGTTCAAATGTGGCATGACGTCACTTCTCATTAGATTTTATAATGAGCTGTGACGTAACGAGCCCCCACTCCCCAAGTTTAATGTGTTTTATCTAAGTAATTTTTTATTAATATGATAAAGCAAAAAATACGTGTCTAATATTTTTTTTATTATCTGCTTGACGGACTAAACAGTTTTTCCTTTTTTATACCCAGGCATCATCCCTATTCTGTATTTTGTTGTACCTACCTACTCCTCCCGTGCACTTTCGCCCTTGCCTTTGGCACTAGACACGGCAGTTGGTTTCGCTACGCATAGAGTTCGTAACGCTTAGAGCGTTGAATTTAAATATTTTTATTATTGTATGAAAATATGATAAATTAAAATCTGATGAATTATTAAAAGCCATTGAACAAAAGTTTTTGTTAATAATGTTAGTATTATAGTCCTGAGGTTAGTTTTTTATAACCCTGTATAACATGAAAATGGTTGACAGGGGACAATGGAAGAAGAAATCGTGTTGTGCCGACCCCAAGTAACATGGGACATGGACAGGAAGACGATGAGAATTATAATTGATTTCAAACTATACTCCATTTGAAATAAGATTAGACATTCAGTCTGTTCAACCGATTTTGACTTCTATGGCGTTGGCATAAGGATGGCATTCATTTTAAATTTCGAGAACGCAGGGCGTTGTCTGTTAGGGCGAATATGATGGCCCGCAGATTTGCTCGTTGTACCACTGAAGTGAAAACTACATTGTTCAGAGCATATTGTACATCTATCTACACAATCAGCCTGTGGATCTCATACACGCGCAGACAGTACAGCGCCTTGCGTGTGCAATATAATAATGCGTTCAGGGTGCTGATGGGGTTGCCCCGATTCTGCAGCGCATCAGGGATGTTCTCCGAGTCGCAAGTAGACTGTTTCTATTCTACTATGCGGCAACGATGCACATCCCTGGTGCGCAGGGTTCGGGCTAGATGATGGTGATGATGATGATGGGGCTCCCTTTTCCGCACTTAGACTCTCATTTGGTCCGTTGTGCGTGGGGATTCTGGCTAACAAAGCCAGCCTAGCTCCGCCCAAAAGCACAGAAGCTTCCTGGGAGCTTCACAGGCTTCACGGAGCGACCTCACTGTTCCGAGGATTTCTTTACGTTGTGGAGCCACGGCCTCGCATTCCAGGATAACGTGGGCGGCTGATTCCTCGGCGTCAAGGCAGCCCCTGCAAACGGGGCTGTCTGTGGCGCCTACTCGTATGTTAAAAAGATGTTTGTTAAGGAGATTATGGCCCGATTAGGGTTCGGGCTAGCTCCAACAGCATCGTGAGGGCATTCGCGCAGAGGTTCGATTGTCAGTACCTGAACCATTGCTGTATGGTTCACATACGGAGCAATCGAAGTATGTGATATGTTTATGTGGTATTTTTAATAGTATGTTTTTTTTTTATGTAATCTTTGTGTCCTATGATCCTTTGTTGGTCGAAATAAACGTTTTATTATTATATTAAAAGCAAAAAAGTGGTTACAAATACCAACTGTTTACTGCAGGTGCCATTTGTCATGCCACCAACGCAATAGAAGTCAAAATCGATTGAACAGACTGTAAAAAGGTTAATTGAAATGTCTAATCTTATTTCAAATGCTGTATAGTTACGAAACAAAATGTTTTACTCAAATTGCGATATGAGAATCCAATATAACATAATATGACGCCTGTCGCAAAGGTGCCCCACGTACTTAATAGGTGCGAGCCTATTCCCATCAAATTATGTATTCAAAAGAAAAAGAAAAGAGTTAACACATATAAAAACCCCTAAATAATTATTTTCAGTCAAAAATAAATAAATAGCAGTCAACATACCAATATTTTATCAACTGTAGTCATAGACAATATCAGTTTTATTTTATTCTTACATTATAAAAAACGTGGTGATGACATGAAATTTATACAGCCTATAGATAATTTTTATCATAATAGGTATCTAAACTACAAAAACACATAATTATTAAAAAAAAAATGGACGTACATTAATTAATTCATAATAATAATAATGAAAAAAGACTTAAATAATAGTGTAAAACAAAATTATTTGATTTTAATTTGAGAATGTGTAGAATAAATTGTATTTGGGTTTTTGGTATGAGACATTTTAGATTTGTCTTGCAACGTTACGGCTCGCCCGACATAAAAAAAACTATTAAGGCGAACCATAGACCACAAGTTATTTAAAGAGTTTTAGTGTAGTGTACAGGTTCCCTACCAACCTAGAGAGGAAGGCAATTTTATTACTAGCTACATCTGGATCGGGATAATATGAAAAAAAAGAAAGAAAATCAGGTTTATTTTTCACAGAAACACGTGCACACAAAAAGATAATTAACTCGAGTAGGTAGGTAAATACGACTGATCCCCGCTCTAGTTTTTTCCATCTTTTTATAACGTGGTGCATTAAAAGCCGCGAGAGCAGTAAGATCGATGCATTCGAGATATGGTGTTGGCGGAGGCTACTTCGTGAACCATGGACCGCCATGAGAACGAATGAATCCATACTAAAGGAACTCAACATCACCAAGCGGCTACAGACACGACACCCGTCTGGTCGGAGGATCCTCCCTTTTCAATAGAGGATGGGTGAATTTTACACCCTGTTCCTCATAACTCTAAAAATTCATTAAACATATTGCGATTAGGTATACCCAAAGTCTCAAATTTAGATAATTTATGTAAACAAAGTAATGTCAAGAAATGTCACTGTCAAAATGACAGGACAGTGGTTCAAAAAATTTTATTTTTTTTGTAAATAATCATCTATAAATTAAAGTGAATTAATTATAAGAACTATGCAAACAAAATACCTTTGCCAAACAATATTTGGTGTAGTGTGTCGGAGACACGGCCTATGATCGTCATATTCAGCCATTTTAAGTCCACTGCTAGACGTAAACCTCCCAAAATCGATTTTCTCTCGAATCAGTTTACAGCCGTTTTCATCCAAAATGTGGCTAGATATGCTACATACAATATGAATCTATGAATGAGAGTTGTAATATTAGTGTTGTTAAACATGTAAAAAAATTGAAAATGTTTGGATCTCCTGCATTGTTACCAGTATCATAAAATATTTTATACCAGAAAATCTCCTTTTTTTAATAACTTTGTTTAAAACCGAAAATGTATAAAAATAATAGCGGTATGATTATTTTTAAACTATTATTTTTTTAAATTAGTATTTAATAGAAAACGGAACCTTTTTTTTCGCCATTTTATGTGAATTACCATTACGAAGCTATTTTTTTTATATGTTATCCTCTTTGTTTACATAAATTATCTGAATTTGAGACTTTGGGTATAGCTAGTAATGAAATTGCCACCCTGTCTTGGTAGGTAGGAAACCTGTGCACGACACTAAGGGCTGATTTTTCAATCGTCAGATAAGTTTTACCGGAGGAATAAATATGACAGTTTGGCAGCTTTTGCATACAAAATAAATGTCAAACCGCCATTTTTATTCTTCAGATAAAAGTTAGCAGGCTATTGAAAAATCGGCCCTAAAACTCTTTAAATAAATTGTAACGTTACAGCTCGGCCGCTTGGAACGGAAAATTCACTTCTTCACAAATTATTACTTCTTTTCCTAGGCCAAATCAAATCTGTCAGTAAAAAACTTTCACCAAAACTTATTATTCCACACACCCTCAAAAACATACACACAAAAAGAAATACAAAATATAGCCTTACTGTATACAAAAAAGTAAAATAAAAATAATAATAAAAAATGTTTAGCACCTCATTCGAGTTCGCTTATATATTAATAAATAATATATATAAAAACACTTACTGCTTAAATTATAAAACAATTTATTTTGTATGACATATACACAAATGTGGGGGAAATAAGATTTTGTATGGAGGCTCAATACTAAATCAATCTGCCAAGTTTCTAACTAAGTTGAGTTCAGTTTCCAGTCTAACCAGATGTAGCTGAATACCAGAATTTTACTTGAAGCTATACTGCCTATCTGACCTCCACAACCCAGTAACTGGGTAACACGATACCGCTTGGTAGGACTGGTTGCCAGACTTTTTGGCTTCTGACTACCCTTAACAACTGCCAAAGATCTACCAATGACAGTCGGTTCCAATCAGGGTTCAAATAACGGTATAAACGAAACGGTTTCGTCTTAAAAACTTAAGAAGCGATTTGTTTCGGTAACGTTTAACGGAACGTTATTAAAACGTTTTTGAAGAAGAACGTTTTTAACCGTTTTTTTTTTTTTGTTCAATTTTTAGGTTGATCGATAGAAAACTCGTAACACAACCCTAATCAATACTTAAGCGGCAAGCGAAACGGAATCAATGATGTAATGAAATGAAGATAAGGTACAATTTAACTAAAAAAGTTCATCAAAGTGCAAAAAGTTCGCGTCCCGTGCGCGGCTGCGCAGAATAAACCGGTTTTTTAATGCAGCCTCATTTCGTTTTCATTCCTAACAAAATATTGTACAAAAAAATAACGTTTCCGAGCACTGGTTCCAATGGCTGAACATACTTTCCTAGGCACGGAGGGTCTTCGTAAGTAATTAATGTAGCAAAACATCGTGAAGACACCGTCATGTCCTAGAACTAAAAATTCAAAAACATGTGACATCTACCAACACGCACCGCATATCATAATTTTATCTCTAATATTTACCATATTTGTGTATATGAATACTTATTATAAAATTAATCTGTGTGTAGACATAGCTTAGACTAAAAATTTAAATGTTAAACTTAATAATAATGTATACAATGTCAATGTAATATGAGAATATACAGGGTGTAAGGGACACCCCTCCGCAGACTGATAGGATGAATTCAGTATATCATACTAAGATGACCGGTACTTGAAATTATTTCAGGAACGTTATGGGAATCCAATAAACCTGATTTGTTTTATTACCTCACACGCAATGTATCGTTACTGTGGCAAAACGCACGTAGCGAACGGCAGCGCAGCGAGTGAAAAGTGAACAGTTGATTTCGTGCGTCGTTTCAACATACATTGCTGATTTTTTTATGTAGCAGTTTTATTTACATAAATCGAGTGCTGCGTACAGAGAATGTAGTTTTACATTGAAATAAAGGAATAGTGACTGACAAAACGATAAAAAAAAAATCCTGAGCAAATTTCCGGTGGAATTAGATTCAACAGAAGGAGCTGAATTCAACCTGTTAGTTTGCGGAGGGCTGTCCCTTACACCCTGTATTGTTTAATATTGAGAAAATTACATGCATGTGGCTTTGGGCAGCTAGCCCAGCTATTTTCACCCACGCATATATGACCTATCAAGTCAAACGTCATTCATTCAAATTAGACTGAGAAACACTTTTCGAACGGCAATATTACGTAAGACAGTCCCCCAATACGCCCGCTGTTCACGCTTTAGCTGGGAAGAAGTGGGGCAGCAAACTCCCCAAAATGTATCTATTTTCATATAGCTCATCACAATTAGAGACAAATAGTAATTTACTTATATTAAACACAGCAATAATGAAAAAATATAGATGTTTATTAGTTAAAATATTAACTGTAACGATCACAACTTTGCCCAGTCATTATCAACAATATCCAGTCACAATAAAACTCTTAACGTTATAGGCTATTTCACACAATAACTAGACATTTAACGAGTAAGGCTATGTCTACACAAGATTCGGGGTGCATCCATAAACAAATTGAGAAACACAATTGAAAACAAAATCATAATCACAGATTTTTAAACCCAATTCGACTGCATTTGATTTTTTTTTTAAATAATTTTTCATCAAATGCATAAAATTATTATGATTTGTGGCTGTTGGAAAAGGAAGGATTTTAATTGTTTTATCTATACAAATAAATAAAATTTAAGTGTTTGTTTGTAATTTCAAAATAACAGCTTTTTACTATATGCATATTAAAGTATATACGGAATTTATGACAAAAAAAAATTGTCTTTCTGTCTGTTTGTTCGGGTTAATCTGCGAAACGGCTGCACCGATTTTGACAGAAATTTCACTAACAGATAGCTGATTTTATAAGGAGTATTTTATTTCAGAAAAAGCCGCTGGCAGCAGCTAGTAAGTAATACAGGATAAGTTTAAAAGGAGTGCGTATATTTTTGTTGGTAAAGGTGCAAAAAACTGAACAACTTTCCCCAAGGAACATAGGTCGAAATCTAAAAAATAAAATTCAACTTCTCATACAAACATAAATCACGTAACCAGTCACTTTGTATGAAAAGGCGATTTTAAATTTTAAGATTTCGACCTAAACTGCTTATAGTTGTCAAAGTCAAAATAATTCCTATTACAACAGCCAACTGTCAAAAACTAAAACTAAATCAATAAAAACTATTAGTATGCCGATTCCATTTTTTATTTTTTATTAAATAATAAATTAATCTATATTTTAGAATATCTTCTCCTAAATTTTAGAAATAATTATGAATTTTATCGAATTTCTGTTTTTATGTTATATTATATATCACTAATTTTTAAAACTGTAAGTACATTTTGGAGATATTTTCCTTGGAGATCTTTTCATTTATTTAGTTATCTTACAAAGGATTTGATAATAAATGACATAATAACTGTCGACAAAAAATATTGGATTTCCGAGTGATAAATCATAGCTCATTGATCATACATAATGTCATGAAACATACAAATAAAATATATCATATATATATATATATATGATATATTATATTATATATATATATATATGATATATTATATTATATATAATATTATATTATTATATTATATTATATATACTAGGGCCATTCCAAACGAAAAGTTACAAGTCATAAATCATTATCGTCGCGGAAGCAATACCGCGTAAGTCGAAAATTTACCATGTGACGTTTTTTAATTCATTGGATAAATTTTGTCGGCGCGCATCGAATGTCAATTCTTTTTTTTTTATTATCAAATCGCATAGCTTTATTCGAATAGTTCTGGCACCGCGCAAATCGTTTGTTGTGTCACAACCGCATAAGTCGTTAGTCCGCCATACTATCTATGTTTCTCTTTATTTATCACGGTTTTATTAGAGAGACAGACAGTTCTGATGCACTAAAAAGGTAAGCAAACTCGATTATTTATTATGTTATAGTATAGTAGAGCGTAATTACTGTTATTTTAGATATTGATATTATACACGTCAATACATCGGTGATTGACTTAGGCGGTATTGTTAACTATTTTGTTAAGACTTACGCTGTGTTCTGTAAACAGTTTTTTGTCTCTCCTGAAAACTTATCAAATTTAAGTGGCGCGGTATTGTTACCTAAGCGACGTTATGTCAATAACAATAACCCAGTTAGTAGAACTGCTCCATAAGGGTCGTAAGTGCGAGCGAGAGGCTCGATAAAAATGATTCATGACGCGTTTGTAATGGTCAGAGTATTACAATTCCTTTACAAAAATAAGATAAAAATTGTATCAACACAAATCTTTACATAAAACATACTTCAACTTCCTACTACAAAATGATAACAGTCCATACCTCGATTTCTCTCCACATTGACCGGCTATTCTCCGAAATGTCCGTACAGTTATAGTATAAATAGATGCGGGTTGTTTTTAGTCCGGTGGAAGATAGCTGAACAGTTTGTATTTGTCCCTGATGTAAGGACGTACGTCATCTTTCTGTGGGAAAAATAAAGATAAAATTATATCGGATGTAAAAATACGCTTAACGAAGCAGAGTCACTTGTACTCTCCGTTATTGTGGTCATTTTTTTTTTTTGTACTGGACCTGGGAACCTTTTATTTATGGATACATTGAAGATCAAAGTTCAATTTTTTTTTTTACGATAACATGTTTTAAATCTTATATGTACTTAAGAGGGCTGTCTCGGATCCACTAGCGCCACTCCTTTTAAAAAATATTATCTCGTGACTGAGAAGCAATTATGAAAAACGGCTCAATCAGCTCCCTCGGTGTGTCTAGAATTTTCTAATAAGTCATAAGTCATTTATTCATTTGTTTAACATAGGTATGTATAATAATAATGGTATAAAAGATAATAAAGAGTGCGCTATGTTATGCCAGAGAGCGTACAAATGATTGTAATCAATAATCACAATAAGAACACAGATTAACACAAATAATAATTAATAAAAAATAATAAGACTATGTCAATATACAATGCTTATGTCAATATGCAATACTAATGTCAATAAACAATGCTAATGTCAATATACAATACTAAAGTCAATATACAAAAAATAATATAATTATGTATTTTATTAGCATGTCAACATTCTGTCATTACATTTTTGTCTGTTATGAATTCCGAAACTAACTTTTATAAAGTTTCTAATTGAAAGACGAAGCAACAAAATACGATTTAGAGAAATGTGGCCGTTTTAGACGTTTAAACGTTGCATTGCTCATCCTAATTTATATTAATTGAACTTATTTCTTTATATTTCGTCTATAAGTACAGAATAAGTTTTCCAATATATCAGTAAAGAATAAGTGGTTCTATATCAGTAATAGAACACATTTCCATATTTGTTCAATACCTTTTTTTTTTTTGTTCACTTGAAATCAGCAAAATATGGATACAATCTATTTGTAATAATATCAATGGGCGAGAGCACAGCTGATAGGTACCTACTTCTGCGTTCCGCTCGTGATATAGATATAACTAGATAACGCAAGTATCACGAACTGTATGAAAACCAAGCGTGTCATTTTTCGACTACCTACTATGACGTCACAAGTTCGCGCTCTCGCTCACGTTTACCCAGCCAGCAGTACACAGGACAGAGCGCGAAAGTGGCGGCTTATGATTTTTGATCGATGGTGCTGGTGCGATTTTTGGCACGCGAAGTAGTTGCTCTTGCGTTATCTAAGTATATCTATATCTGTGGTTCCGCTTCACTGACCGCGCAGCCAGCGCGTTGCGCGGCGAGTATCCATTATACCAGTTTTAAAATAAAAATCTTTCGTTGACGATATCTTAATTGTTTTATACTAAGACATCAAAATAAGAAATAGGTGTATAATAAAACACGTTTAAGTTTAATTTGTCAAAATTTGCGCACTGATCAAAAACTTTTCCTGTATTAGCATAAGATGACAAAAACTCGAAAGGATGAATTCGTGTTTTGGCGCCGAGGACACGTTATTGCTTTTTTGACGTGGCGGTTTAAAGGTTAAATACTTACAGTTGCCAGATGCTCCAAGAAAGGTAGCAGCTTGAGCAGCTCGTTGTCACTTCGGTCCACGAACCAGCTGTCGATAGGAATTCCGTTCTCAAGCTGGTAGCCGAATGCCTGGAAACAAAGATATTATGGCAGAGTAAGAAAATGAGTTGATATTTGGAAAATCATAAAGTATTAGGTTGAGTTGGTTGTCGCCACACTAATCCTCGCATTCACAGCGTGTTTGCACACTAGGTAACCACGAGTAAAGCGCGCGTCGCTTTATGAGATATAAATAGTATATCTGTTATGGACCAAGTGATTATTAGGACAAAAAAATGCCCAGGCAGTTTGAAATATGCCCAATATGAGAGGGCAGATTTAAAAAGGGCATTTTTTATAATGCTAGTCACCTGTGGGGCAGCACAATTAAAAGCAGGTTTTATTACTATTACTTTTATTTCAAACGTAGAATCAATTTTTAAGATCAATCCTTAGTTAGGTCAGGTAGAACAGTGGCCATTAACGCCACATCCCCTCTATTGTCGGTGAATCATTTGGGTTAGGTTAGGTTAGAACGTGTATTATCAGATTGCTCAAAGACCACACGGCAATATATATAATGACGAGGCAATATGATAAATAAGGAAGTTCAAATTATAATTAATTATTTCGCCCTAAGTAGCTTGTCATTATTCATAATGCGCGGGCATTGTGAAAAATGCCCACTATTATAGCAGCCTTGCGAAGGTCGCGGCCAAGAATGGACAGGTCTTTGACGTTAACTAGTAGAGTACAACGGTACGAGTACAAGTTCATTTTGGCAAATTGCCAAAATCAGAACCAAACCTACCAACATTTTTCTTTTTTTGATCCTCAATGGTTAAGTTCTCGGCCTTCATTTCACCTGATAGCAACTGCTGATAAGGCTGAAGGTGGAAGCGGAATCCTCAACCACAGAGCAACTGGCTCTAATACCGCTTAACTGCCGAAACACAACAACTGCTGTTAATATTGTTGTTATGGCGACAGACTTAGATAGGATGGTGGTAGCTAGCCAGGCGGACTTAAAACAAGCCCTACCACCAACCAAACCGAGCAAAAAATGTTGCCCCCGATGGGAATCGTCCCGGGACCCACTGGGTCTAAGACAGGCAGGTGGTCTTACCAGTACACCACGAGACGGAATCATTTTAAGCTAATATTATCTCTGAGTCTTCTCGCTCATTATGATAGCTCTCACAAGACCATTTTCCATGTTTAAAAATTTTGCCCCCACTGGGAATCGAACCCGGGACCTCTGGGTCTGAGACAAGTGGTTTTACCACTAGACCAAAGAGGGAGTTTCTACGAAAACGCGGCGCGGCATTTACTAGGTGTGTATCGTATAAACTTACCTGTGGACTATTATCCACTATGACAGTCCTGCGCAGATCGCGGCCGAGTATGGACAGGTCTTTCACGTAGTTGCCGTTAACAAGCAGACAATGTTCGCGGAATAATCTTGTGACAAACAAATAACTTGGATTAACACAATAAAATGTTAATTAAAATTCAACAATGACAAGAAAAACCTAAAATTAATAATCATGATCTCGGAGATCGGAATAGGTAGAGTTAATTTACCTAAAATTCGAGGAAGGAAGTAACATAGAGTGGATAATATCTCCTCTAAATCCCGGAATAATTATAATGACGTTTAAATCCCGGGATTTAAAAACAAATGGTACATAATTCATATATAATTTTTTAGGGTCTGTACTAAAACTATTAAATTAAAGAGCTTTTTTAGCCATTTTTGTACACACGGCTACATATCAAGCTATACAAATCCAGTTTACGCTGGTCTCGCATTGTATAGGATTTCCGTACAATGAGAGATCAGCTTATACTGGATATGTATAGCTTGATATGTAGCCGTGTGTACAAAAATTGCTAAAAAAGCTCTTTAATTTAATAGTTTTAGTACAAAACCCTCAAAATGTTACATGACTTTTCAAATCAATAATTTGTAAAGAATAAATAAAGTCCAATAAATAATTCGTGGTTTTTGAAATCCCGGGATTTAAACGTCATTATAACGACACCCGCTAAGTATACGTATGTATCTGCCAGATACACGAAACGGTTTTATTGCATTTTTGGCATCTATGTTACCTATCATTAAACGTAAGCTGTGCCAGAAAGCCTTTTATACCATTCAAGATTATATTGAGGACAAAAAGGCTTGGGATTGAGCTGCTCCAAATTTTATATATTGAAACCTTTTTTTAATTGTGATTGCTTTATACACATTGACATGAATATTTACTTGTGAAGTATAATGTTATTATTTTAATTATTGTGAATGTGAAGACTATGTGGGTCTTTGTTTATTTTTTATTTTTTCCTTCTCAGTATATTTTTTTTTTTTCCTGTTCATGGTATGGCAGTTTGAGTAATTTATGCGGCCTGCCCAAATGTCCTTTCTTTGGTATTGTTCGTCGAATCGTTGAGCTCCTTATGTTCTGAGTTGAGCTGCACGATTACTGACAAATGCGTGCACTGAAAGGACAGGTCCACTCAATCTGTGTGGTTCTTTCTTCAAAAGACCATTCCAGACACCAGTCTACATGGTCTTCACATGATTTGACCAAGATTATGTCTGGACTTTAAAAGAGACTGTGACCTCTGAGTTTGTTTCGGTCTTTCTTCTCAGAGTAGTCAGATACGAAATGCCGACCTCATCTAGTTTTAAAATATGATTGACGTGTAAAAGTGTTTGTAAAAACCTACTTACAGAAATAAAATCATTTATCATTTATATTTACCACATACAAGTTTATTTTATTTTTTCAATTAACCCTACATACTTTTTTCTCAAACGTATATAGGGGCTTAGGTACGGCTATTTAAAGAAATTGAAATCTTCAATTCGCTTTCCTATAAAATTTGCATTTTTCAGTTACTTAGTTGTACTTAGGAGGTGTCGATAATTATTCCGGGATATATTACAGTTAAATGAAAGAAAATTTAAAACTCATATAAAAAGCACACTTTGTAAACAAGCATTACAAATTAGAAGATTATATCCAAGATAAGAATGCTTGGAAACATGCTGGTCCTGCTCCATAGGACAATTTAGAGTCTAGACAAAATCAAACTGGTTGCTAATTTAACTGTATAATTTATAATTTTTATGATATTAATTTTATTTTATGTGATTAATATAAATTTAACTCACACACTGACTTATTATATGTTTTTTTTTTTTTTGGAAAATCATATACAATGTTTGTAAATATGTGAGCACCATGTACCTATCGCATTTATTAATTTTTCTGTCATTACTTCACTTTTCATTCTTTTTACCAATTGTGGTAAGTAATTTTTATTTTTATTCTAGGTACATCGTCTTCATCTATAATTATTAATTAATGTATACAAACTATTGTTAACATTTTAAAAGAGTAAGTATGGAGTTTCTTGCCCATTCTTCTCCATACATAACTGCCTTTTGGAAGGCGCAACTAGAATCAAATAACTATTCATGTAATTTTTGACGTTCAAAAGTGCATCTTTGTGCCTATTTGAAATAAATGATTTGACTTTGACTTTGACTTAGAGGAGGTATTATCCACTCTATGTTACTTCCTTCCTCGAAGTTTAGGTAAATTAACTCTACCTATTCCGCTCTCAGATGATGATCAATCTAACCTATATTTGATCCACTGTCGCGCCGGGTCCAGTAAGTTGAGCAGCCTGTCCGCATACACTCGCTTGCTCGCCGTGAATAGAATCACTTCATAGAGCCGTGACACGCGGGATAGGAACTCGGCGAAGTGTGGGCGGGTGCGTACGAATACCTGGGGAAGGGAAAATTTCAGTTAAATTAAATCCGCCCATTGCAAGATCCATGTAAAATATTTTTACGTCACATCTGGCCATAATGTGAGTATTACCGCACGCTACGCGTACAGTAAAACTCGCATTTCGGCCAGGTGAAGACGTAAAATTGTGTACTCACCACGGGCATTAAAAAAGAAAGCCCTCTATCGCATATTTACAACCCTCGCCTGCGGCTCGGGTCACAAATACCTGCGATTTCGGGCTTTCTTTCTTTTACAGCCTTTGGTAAGTAATGTACTATTATCTCACGAAACTACGCGTACTTGACTTGTGGTAATATACAGGCAAAGTTTTTAACTAGTGCGCAAATTTTTTGTGGTTCAGTATCAGTAAAACATATTTCCATTATTTGCTCCATACTTTTTTTGTGCCCGACATGAAATCAGCAAAATATAGACACAATCTATTCGTACTAATATCAATGGGCGCGCGCGCAAGCCGGCGCACGCGGCGGGTGTAACCCCCGTCACGCCCGTTGGCCGACAGTCCCGTTATGCACGCGTCCGAGTGACGTCGCGTCGCTTTCCTGCGCATGCACCGCAATGCAAATGTTTTGAACTTACTACAACGATGTCAGACTTCCAAGCCGCGAGTTTTACGAGATGGTGCGAGTGTCTTTAGTAAGTGGTTAAAAAAAGAGGGGGAAAGTACCATTTTAGCAGGCACTCAAAGGCTGCTTGATCAAATAATCACAGACAGTTCAGGACCCCGAATAAGTGTAGTGTTATAACTGTTATAAGTGCCTTAATTTAATTTATCACAAGGCTTCATTCTCTGCATTTTGATGGTTCTAAGCCCATGAAATTAAGAAGGAAAAATTTGAATTACTCTTCAAATAACTTCAGGTCACGGCCTAAACTTAAAAAAACTAGTTCGAATTGATAAAATTAGCGATTAATAACCTGCTTAAATACCTACGTCGTGTACCTAGTGTTTAATAAAATTCGTTCAAGTTTTATTTGTCAAAATTTACGCACTGGTTAAAAACGTTTCCTGTATTAGGCTTCAAGACCGAATTTCGGCCATAGCAGCCAATCTCAGCGGAGACCAGCCTTCGGCGCGGGAGATGTAATAGTGCAGGCGTGTGTGCGCAGACACAGGTGCACTCTCTCTTCCCTCACTCTCATAGTCCGATGGGACAGCAATCCGACACGACCGGGGAGAGATCAGGCGCAGATATATGCCAGTGACCTTGAGTGGTTAGCTTGCGTGTTCTGTACTGAACTCACGCAACGCGTCGTACGTCCAGCCAGTAATAGGACTCGCACATCCAGGAGCGCTGTCCCAAATAAGACGCATTATTAATTTATTATACATAAAACAAAAGGTATTTTAATAAAACACGTATACTAAAAGATCAATAACTAAATTATCTTTAAAAAGGTGAAGGTTTCAGAAAAATACGCTTAATAGATTTTGCGTGATTCTCTAGCTTTTTATCCGCGTTAGACATAAATTAAACAAATTAATCTCACTATGTAATATAAACATAAGTTATTAAGAAAATGCTCTAATTTAACATATATTTTTTTCCAAATCATTAACACTACTCGTTTAGACGTGATGTTCAGTATAAAATCATTAAAAGTCGGTTATCGTCGCCTGAACGAGCTTTTCGAGGCATGGGAGTATCACACCGCCAACTACCAAACTCCGGGCTGTTACTGAGAAATTCTTAATGGAAAAACCCAATATTTGTCCGACCTGGGAATCGTACCCGGGATCCTACGCTCAGCTGTCGCGCTTGCAACCACGAGACCAAAAAGGCGCGCGCGCTTTACTTGTGGTAACCAAGTGTGCAAACACGCTGTGAATATTTATGTAAATGCAGGAGCTCTCGGTACCGTCCGAGAAAATGGCAAAGTCGGAAGTGCGTGTGTTATGTGCTGACGTTACTCGTCTTCACACACAGTGTATATTTTGGTGTAAGCACGCTCAAATCGATTACAGCGCAAGTAAAGTAAAGTACTTACTGTGTATCTGCAGTCTTGGAACAGCACTGGGAAGTGGAAACTCGCGTCTGGGAGCTCTTGAAGCGAGCAATGCACTAGGGTCTCGTCTAAATCTAACACCTGTGCAACAAAAGAAATTTATTAAAAAAAAAAATACACTGTTTAGTCCGTCAGTCAGATAATAAAAAAATATTAGACACTTTTTTTTTTCTTTATCATATTAATAAAAAATGACTTAGATAAAACACATTAAACTTGGGGAGTGGGGGCTCGTTACGTCACAGCTCAGTATAAAATCTAGTGAGAAGTGACGTCACGCCACATTTGAACTCAATGTATCGTCGTAATGTTTTGATTACGTAAAAAAAGAAAAAATACGTGTCCAATATTTTTTTATAATCTACATGACGGACAAAAAAAATTTATTTTAGGCATTATCCCTATTATAAACAGTCTGTAACATTCGCACTGCTGGGACACAGCCTTCCTCTGTGTGAGAGGGAGAGGGCCGTGATCCACTACGTGGGCCCAGTGCGAGTTGATGATGGATGTCACATCTTGTCTTCGAATTATTGGTTTTTAGGAGATACCAGTTCCTCACGATGTTTGCCGTTTTGAGAGATGAAATAAATTACACAAAGTAGAGTGCCTGCCTGGGTTCGAACTCGCGATTCACAACTCGTTACCACTGCTCACAATAAAATCCTAACTATATTATGTCGGTTATCGCGTAAAAAAGTAGCCTATGTCCTTCTCCATATCCCAGGCTATATCGCTGCCAAATTTCATGACGATCAGTTCAGCGGTTCAGGCGTGAAAACGTAACATGCAGACAGACAGACAGACAGACAGACAGAGTTACTTTCACATTTATAATATTAGTATGGATCCATACTAATATTATAAATGTGAAAGTAACTCTGTCTGTCTGTCCGTCTGTCTGTCTGTCTGTCTGTCCGTCAGTCTGTCTGTATGTTACGTTTTCACGCCTAAACCGCTAAACCGATCGTCATGAAATTTGGCAGAGATATAGCCTGGGATATGGAGAAGGACATAGGCTACTTTTTTACGCGATAACCGACATCCACGCGGGCGGAGCCGCGAGCAAAAGCTAGTAATATTATAAATGCGAAAATAAGTTTGTTGTTTGTTTGTTACCTTTTCACGCCTAAACCACTGAACCGATCATCCTGAAATTTTGTTTATACGTTTTCAGGTGTACAGAAACGGACATAGGCTACCTTTCATCCAGAAAAAGTACTGTTCCCAAGGAAAATAACAATAACGTTCTTATGAAAATAGATGGCGCCACGTGTCTTTCGAATCATGATTGAATTATATTATTACAAGCAGATAACAACCCGAATTGATTGTCAAATTCTAAATTAACGCGAGCGTAGCCGTGGACAAAAGCTATTTCTATTATAATACTAGCTGACCGGACAGACGTTATCCTGTTTGCTAGAACTCGATCGCAGAGCCACCGATCGGGTCCAATTGTAAACCTTAACCTCAAATATACACACAAAATTTCATCAAAATCCAGCCGTTTAATAAGAGTTCAGTCACACACACGCACAGTAGAATTGTATAGATATTTTTTATCCTCTCTGGGGAAGCTCTTGACCTTCATCTCACCTGATGGTAAGTGACGATAAGGCCGAAGGTGGAAGCGAGCTTCACCGGGAATCCACAACCATAGAGGAACTGGCTATCTTACCCCTAACTGCCGGGACAAAACAAATGCTGTTAACATTGTTGTTATGTCGACAGACTTAGATAAGATGGTGGTAGCTAGCCAGGCAGACTTAGAACAAGCCCTGCCACCAACCAAACCGAGCAGAAAATGTTGCCCCCGCTGGGAATCGTCCCGGGACCCACTGGGTCTAAGACAGGCAGGTGGACTTACCAGTACACCACGAGACGGAATCATTTTAAGCTAATATTCTCTCTGAGTCTTCTCGCTCATTATGATAGCTCTCACAAGACCATTATCCATGTTTAAAAGTCCCTCTAAAGCAGCGGTCGGCAACACGCGGCCCGCGCACGTCTTACTTGCGGCCCGTAATGTTTTGTAAATCCATACTAATATTATAAATGTGAAAGTAACTCTGTCTGTCTGTCTGTCTGTATGTTACGTTTTCACGCCTAAACCGCTGAACCGATCGTCATGAAATTTGGCAGAGATATAGCCTGGGATATGGAGAAGGACATAGGCTACTTTTTTACGCGATAACCGACATCCACGCGGGCGGAGCCGCGGGCAAAAGCTAGTAAGTTATAAATATCAAAATAAATGCATTAATTAATAAATAAGCGCGCCTCTAAGAAATCAACACTTTTATGAATGAAAAAAGCAAATCTAGTCCAGAGCTAACAGATACTCAATTGTTAATAGACTTTGGATTTTTGACAGATGTAACTCATGAATTAAATACGCGAAATGTAAGGCTTTAACGTAAAAACGAAACTAATCTCTGATAAGCACACAGACGTAAAGGCATTCCATCATCATTATCATTTCAGCCGAAAGACGTCCACTGCAGGACATAGGCCTCCCCCAATTGGGGGGGTTGTGCCATAATCGCCACGCTTGGCAGGCGGGTTGGCGATCGCAGCAAACGCATTCCAAATTAAAAAAAAACATATTGATGAAAAAAAGTTAGATCATTTTCCGAATTGTAAAAAAGGCTGTAGAGGAATCAGAAAAAGAACGTCAATTTTTAATGGTACTTTTATTTTTTCAATGGAATATGACCAATTATACAAAGATATATTGGGCTTCTAGGGTTAACATCACAAGTGCGGCCAGCCTTTAGTTTATTTTGCCACCTTGAAGCCCAAAGGTTGCCGACCGCTGCTCTAGAGTAATAAAACTCATTTTGACAATTTAACTGTGGTTGAAGCTGAAAAGTTAAGCATACTTACAAGACTGAAATCTGGACTGGTCCTGGTCTTCAGCGGTAGTGCGGGGTAGCGAGCTCGCAAGGCGCCCGTTGCTACTGTCTCCAATGGCGGGAGCTGTAACAAGAATACGGAGGTTGATACATATCAGGGTATTTATATATATGATATTTTTTATACATTTTTCTTTTTTTTTTCACCGTAAATGGTAGATTTTGACTTTATTAACTGGCAAATGTCTAAGAAAATACCGGGATTCCCCCAAAATGGTCTGACAACTCTCTAAGAAAAACTAGTATATTTCCGGGATTCCCCTAATTTGTCAACATTGAGCTGTAACAAGAATACGGAGGTTAGATTTAGATCAAAGTTAATACAATTTTTTTTTAATAAATTATTTCTTTTTTTACCAAAAATTGTAGATTTTGACTTTATTAACTGGCAAATGTCTAAGAAAACACTGGGATACCCCCAAAATGGTCTGACAACTCTCTAAGAACAACTAGTGTATTTCCGGGATTCCCCTAATTTGTCAAAATTGTCATGCGATCTTTCGCCGGGTGAATAGTGCGTATGAGTAGCAAGACACCTGAGTGTGATAGCGGACAGGTATGACTGTTCTTCAAACATTGTATACGTTTATGTGTGAACTAACAGTTTTTAAGCACTATTGTACTAACAAAATGGATCATGTTGCCTGAAAAATAAATCTATTGCCATTAGAAGCTATTTAACTAATAGGGATGTGATCTGGCTAAAAAAAAAAGAAAAACTGTTTAGTCCGTCAATCAGATAATAAAATAATATTAGACATGTATTTTTTGCTTTATCATATTAATAAAAAATTACTTAGATAAAACACATTAAACTTGGGGAGTGGGGCTCGTTACGTCTCAGCTACGTATACAATCTAGCAAGCAGTGATGTCATGCCACATTTGAACTCATTGTATCGCCGTAATATTTTGATTACGTAAAAAAAGAAAAATACGTGTCCAATATTTTTTAATAATCTACATGACGGACAAAAAAAATGTTTTTGTCATCATTCCTATTATATTATTTGCTTACCTGTTTAATAAACAGATAGGGATCGAAGGCGTCGACCCAAGACGATATCTGCTCACAATCCACGCGGTTACTGCAGGATGATATCACATCGGCAGCTTCCTCCTGATACAACATACACAATACGGAACCCTAATAAAATAACATATACAATTAAATGAAAGAAAATTTAAAAATCATATTAAAAGCACACTTTGTAAACTAGCATATTACAAATTAGAGGATTATATCCAAGATAAGAATACTTGGAAACATGCTGGTCCTGCTCCATAGGACAAATCAGAGTCTAGACAACATCTAAACTGGTTGCTAATTTAATTGTATAATTTATAATTTTTATGATATTCATTTTATTTCTGTGATTAATATACTTTAACTCACACACTGACTTAATGTATACTTTTACAATGTCTGTAAATATTTTTAAATGGTTTTTTTATTTTTTATTCTAGGTATGATGGCCAGCACATCCAGTTACCACAAAAAAATTCATACATAAAATTCATATAAAACTGTTAAATACGACAGCTTTTATAAGTTTCTATTAGTCTATACTAATATTATAAAGCTGAAGAGTTTGTTTGTTTGTTTGAACGCGCTAATCTCAGGAAGTACTGGTTGGAATTGAAAAATTATTTTAGTGTTGGATAGCCCATTTATTGAGGAAGGCTGTATAACATCACGCTACGATCCTTAGGAGCCAAGCGAAAAGAACAAAAGTCAGAAAGAACGCTAAGCGATAACGAAGTTATAGCGCGGGCGAGCGACGGGATACGACGGGATGCGACGCGATGGGTGGGCCAAATTTCACGCGGACGAAGTCGCGGGCAGTAGCTAGTATATTCATAAAATATAAGCTGACGGTCCTAAATCTGTAAAGTATGAATGGAATTTTAAGTATTTTAACATTTAGAAAAGATACGAATACCTACGCTTAGTATTATAGACGTTAATAATTCAGAAACCGAAAATACTCCATTACTCGATTTCGATGTTACGAACACTCGCTAGATAAGAAAACGCTAATAAACTAGAGACGCCTAAATACTCTTGGACCTAGTTTTGGAACAAGTATTTAGGCGGATGCGTACTTCTAAGACTCAGTACGAATTTTACCTGGTAGATCTAAAGAAAAGAAAGAAAATAAATTTATTTGACGCAGTTTAAGGCACACAATACGGACACATAACACAAAAAAGACAGAAAAAACTTTAAAATAGCAATGTGTGCCTCGCGGCTACGCCACGTAGGCCCAGTTCAGCATAAATGCCAGCCAACTAGCCTGACGCTGGTTTTCAACTGGACCTTGTGTTGCGTGGGCGTCAATCTCACTTCTAATACTTACAGGCTGGCAGGGACATCAACGCGCAACCGGATACCATGGATTCAGTACAATCATGGACCCCACTGCGTATTTTTTTTTCCATTTTTGAAAAGAAAACTTCTTTAGGCGCATTGAGCACTTTTTGGGTGAACAAAAATCATGGAACTCGCGTCAACGTCACTGAACGCTTTGTATGAGCTATATGTATACTGTGTATATATGTACTTAGTTTTCACTTCATCGACATTTTTTTTTTTTTTTTTTTATATGGTATTTAGATTAGATTTTTTTTAAACTGAAGTCTTAACAAACTTTCTCCGCTGTTTAATAATAACTAACCTCTATGTCTGTCGGTGATTGCTCGTCGTGGTACGCAAGCGCTGCATCATCGACGCTGATACCTGCCCCGTTCTGCTAATAAAATAAAAGAAATTTTAATTTCGTATAAGAAAAAAATACGTTGAAGTATAGCTTTCCAAAGAAAAGTGTGCGCTTCGGGAATCATAAGCGGGCTACTGACATCCCTGCCGCAGGGGCAATCTAGGGTGTTTAGGTGGGGATGACCCTAAATTGTGATGTGTATAGGGAAGCAGGGACAATTTCCTAGATCGGCCCTGCGGCAGGGCAGCAGGAGCAAGAGACCACCCTTGTTCCATAGATCGTCCCTGCCGCCCTGCTATGTTGCCGCGTGTGTAGCGCGATCGGAGCAATTTCTAATCAGTTTATTGATAACTGTCACTCGGAGCGCACGCATGTCGATTAAAAGATCTTTTGTTGTATTTTCTATGAATGGTGTCGCCATTGCAAGGTCCGAAAGAAGCAATATCCATTTGTAAAAAGTTTTTAAGCTCATCTACTTCCAATTCTTTCATAATATTCATGTAGCTCAACTCATTTCTTTCCTATAGTTACTTCTTCACTCAGTATCTCATTTTCCTTTTTTTTTTTTCGGTAGCACCACAGAAAGATCCAGGGCTATACTACACCAATCTTTTAATTTTTCGATAATACTAGTGCCATTCTCAACACGTGTGTTTAGCTCAACGTATACTCGAACACTGAACGGCATGCATGTGAGTAGAGACAACTCCGATATTGCCGCGACCGCCGCCGTGCGTTCTAGATTGCCCCTGCGGCAGGGATGTCAGTAGCTTGCTATAGTGTATCTTCAGAACGATGATGAGATCTAATAAAGAGCTTTCACAATCATGGAAGTACTTGTTGATGTGTGTTTGTAACTGTGGGGGGTAACTCTGTGGCGCGAAGTACGTACGAACTCGGAAACACGAAAATTACCGAAGCGCATACCTGTTTTGGTTTAACTGTAATAATATGTGCCTCAACCGCTTTCACACCAGATTGAGTTACTTATATCTATCCTTGTCTTTGAAACTAAAGTCCTCGTTAAAATAAAGAGACAAAACTCACCGCACCGTGTGCTTCAGCAGTCAAGCTCTGACTGATCTCAGCTAAAAACCCAGAGCTGGGGCTCCGAGCTGATAGGGCTTCGAGGCTCTCTATAGCGGTCCCTTGAGTGTCGCAGGTTGAGGATATCTCGCATTCCGAGTCGCGGACGTAGCCGTCTTGCTCTAGCATTGTTACGAAGTCGGGCTGTGTGAGAGAGATGGAGCATGGTAAGTTGATGTGGAAGAGTAAATGTATTAAAGTAAAAGTTCGTGAGCATATTCGCAAGAAGCTGGCAGTATCATCATAACGGTAATGTTTTCCCATTGTGTGTCTTATTTGTTTTAGTATACATATTTATGTGTATTTATTTGTGCTTATATTTATATATAATAATATTTATATATTGAATGTATAGTTTGTAATAGGTTTATGTATATTTAAATGAATATTTATTCCTCAATTTTCGCTATTGCACCTACTACTGTATGTCTCTGCATCACCCAAGGGTTGACTGGTAGAAAATGCCTATGGCATTAAGTCCGCCTCTGTACATGTTTTGTGCTTAAAGTATTAAATAAATAAATAAATAAATGCAAAACAATTAATAAATCTTATTTAATTGATTATGCCTGTGTAAGGTTTTTTTTTTTTTTGGTATCATGGGTGATATTTTCACTTAATTGATAATAAAATTCTGTGTAAAACGGGTTAACTTGACTAGTTTTCAATGATCTTTTTTATTTAAAAGCCAATAGATAGAATTCGACCGAATTTCGTTTTCGATACTCGGCAACTTTAGCCATTTTGAAATTTTAATTTTGGGCTGGAAAAAAAAAAACTATTTTAGGCTATGGCCGAATAAAATTTAGTACCGGCAAATCTATACTATCAACTCATTTATTCAGAGAAAAACGATTTAATCGAGTTACAAAAACAAAAACAACAATAACTGTCAAAATGCAGAAAAACATGATTTTTATCGCTTATTATATTTATCACTGATTGATTATTAATAACTATGTTTAGGAATCAAATTAATCTTCTTAAAAAAATATGACTATGAGATTTAGTGTGAGAGATGAGTTATATCTTTCTTCTCTTTCATATAAAGAAATGTGCTTAAATGTGAAGCTTCCTTGAAATTTGACTCTCAATGCTCATCCAATTATTGAATCGCCGCGTAAGTAATGATTTACCTACGGAAATCCGCAATGTAATAAATACGAAGAACTGCTCAAAGGCATTAAAAAGATACTTTCTAGATTGCAGTGTGATCTAGATAGTGTCTATCACAAAAATAAAAATATAAATTGTACGGTCTCCAGCGCATCAGGTTAGCGCAGACGGTCGAGTTTTCTCATTCGATTTTGATCTTAACCACCATCAGTTTAAGGTTTGAAGTCGTTTGGCGAGATTAGACGGTTTCGTGTGGCCTGATGTGCTGGCCACCGTACCAACCTACCTACCTACTTGTTAATTAATTTATAATTAATATTTAGTGGCACCGAGTTGCCGTGTCTGGCCATACCGCTGTTAAACCCGCGATGGTTTGTGTGGTATGTTTAAACCTCAACAAATGTATGTAAAAAGATTTTTTTTGATTAATAAAAAATAAATAAAAAAAATAAAAAGAAATTTTATTTAAAAAATATGCAATTTCGTCTGATATAAGTGTAAACGGTTAAACTGAAAGATGGATTCTGCATTTCTTTTACTTTCACCAAAAAAAAACCTTTCAGTTTTCGGCCGAAAGTGTAAATCTGTCCGAATTTCGTTTTCGGTCGAAAAAATTTAAACATTTTCTGTCGGGACTCTACAAATAAGTAAATGAAACCTGATGTTGCTTATTTTTCATATCTGCTTTGATTTAGGATGTCTGGGTTTTGTATTAACACTGAATTCCTAGTGTAAAAATGCCAATTGAATAATGTAATAAATAAAATTCTCACCTGAACATATTTCTCCCCGTTAGTCAAGAAATCGGTACAATTATCCAAATCATCAGTTGTAGACGTAGGCTGGTACATCTCCAGATCATTGCTTGACTTCCTGCGTTTCATTACTCGCTTGTCCACCGAATTAGTCCTCGAAGTCTTTTCTTCAGCCTTCTCTGTAGTCATGACCCTCGCTGCCTTATCTGCTAAGAAGTTTATATCTTCTTCCGTAGCTGGCATATCCTCATTTATCAGCCTAGCACAATCCGCTATAGCCATGAAGTCATTCAAGCAATCATTTGGAAGACAGAGTTCAGATGATTCTACATGACCATCTGAATCAGATTCCTCAGACTTCTGAGTTGGAAAGTCAACAAATGTAGTGGTGTGAGCTTCATACATAGTGACGTCATTATCTTCTGTGTAGCAATTAGTTTCTGGCACAACGGGAGCTTTCTTTGTTCTCTTTTTTGGACTCTCATTTGTTGAGCTGACTGAGGATTTTGTTATTTTAGGAGTTATTAACCCAATTTGACGGACTTTGCGTATTGGTGAGCTGTTCAAGGAAGCTGACTTATCAGTCTTATCCATACGTCTTGTCTTGCGTGGTGAACTTATTGCTGAAGATATAACGTCAGTTTTTTTCAGTTCTCGGTTCAGCGAGCTGTGCCTAAGTTGGGCACTCTTTGTTGTACGGACCTCTTTAGTCTTAGATGTTGTAGTAATCTTATCATTCTGGGGCTTCTTCACCGCAGTAGAAGAAGACACGGGATCTTTAGTGGAACTCCGTACAACGGTTTGAAAGATTGGTTTCTTTGTGCGGTTGTCATCTTTGTGCTTAGCCTTCTTGTGCATCGTCTCTAGTGGCTTCTCCATGCTTAGTTTGGTTCTTACTGGACGAGTTTTTAAATTCTTCTGTGACCGAGTGATACAGAATTGCGGTGTCTCAGACACCACATTTTTCACTTCCCGCTTAAGGATATTCTTCCAAGCGTTTGGTGGCTTGGTTAGAGGCTTAATGGGCTTCTTCTTGAGCTTGGTTACCTTTGAACTCCGTTTACTTGAGAGCGGTCGCTCCCTCTTCCTACTTCTTAACCGCATCGCAATATTAGAAGGCAACTTAACCTGGAAACATAAAGTTATGGTGAAAAATTTTGTACTATATTCTTTTTGTTGACAAAGATAGCACAATAAGGCGCAGTCCACAAATAAGGAAAAATAAATTGTCACAGAAAAATGAGCATATAAAAAGACAAGTTAGCGTTAAGGAGGAGGTAAGGGTCAACAAAGTATGACATCGTGTGACAAGGCGGGGGGGGGGGAGGAGTCGTAAGCTTTGTGACGTGTATGTACTAATCTAAAGTGTTAAAACTGTATACTTCAACTCTATCAATCTTATTATCTCTTAATTTAAGTTAACGAACAACCAGTAAACCTAGGAATATCCCATTACAATAAATTTAAATACATGAAATGAAGGGTTTATGAGCTCTACTTCTATCTACTCGATAAGTTGATATGCATCAGACAAACCTATATGACAGACCAGGTAGAGAACTAAAACACAAACAATCATCTAGATTGAAGAAGAACCAAACATTTCAACAGCAACTGTCGTCGTTATCAGCGACCAAACGTGATAATTACTGCCTCTGGAAACTAACAAAAGTAATACAAGAGAACCCAACATACAATACCACCTCTGTTATCACAGGCCGAAACTAGGGTGAAAAAAACCACTGGAAAAAGCTGAACTTAAACAAAACATCTCAAGTCAAATATTTGTACACATAATGAATGAATAAAACCCATGTATGAATAAAGCGCCTGGCTATGACCTTATTACAGGAGAAGTCATGAATCAGCTACCTAGAAAGCCTACTCTTCTTAACCATACTTTTTAATGCCAACGATTTCAATGATCTTTGAGAAGGTATTCTTAAGAAGACTCAAGCTGATACTAGATGAAGAAAACATAATACCAGTCCATCAATTTGGCTTTCGGCAACACCATTCCACTGTTGAGTATGTGCATCAAGTGGTTGACAAGACAATCTCTTGAAAGAAAATAATTCTGTGCCGCTGTCTTTCTGGTTGTACAGCAGGCCTTTGACAGGGTGTGGCACGAAGGATTTCTGTACAAAATAAAGATTAAATTGCCAAACTCACATTTATTATTTATGTTGTTACGATCTCACTTAACTGATAGAAAGTTTCAAGTCAAATTTGGGGAGGAAACAGAACTATATGACATTAAAGCTACAGTACCTCAAGGCTCAGTACTTGGACCTATACTGTACTCAATATACACAGCATATATGATAATACTGTCTGCCTTGCAAGAAACAAAGATTTATTTATAGCTGCACAGAAATTGCAAAACCAAGTGTCAAAAATTTACCAATGGCTGGACACATGGAGAATAAAACAGAGAATTCACATTCTACACAGCCTACTGATCACATTCACCCTACGAAGACAGGACTGTCTGCTTGGAACCCTGAGAGGAGAGCATATGCCTATAGAAACCTGCATTAATATACCTTGGGCTTCATTTGGTTTAAAAGCCAACCAGATTAAATGATCACATGAGCCAAACAAAAACAAAGAAGCAGACTTACAATTTAAGAGTTTATATTGAGTTATAAGACAACAATAACTTAAGAGGGGATCGACGTTAATTAATAACTGCCGCACGGGTCGATCGAAGGTTAAGCTACGCTTGCCGCGGTCGGTTTGTGGCTGGGTGACCATCCATTAGATATCGAGATCCCTCCATGCCACGGAAAGCAAGTGAAGCCGTTGGTCCTGGCAGTCATTTGTAGATCTTTGACAGTCATTACAAGTAATCAAAAGCCCAAAAGTATGACAACCAGTTTTACTAAAAGGTATCGTGTACCCAGTAACTGGGTTGTGGAGGTCAGATAGGCAGTTGCTCCATGTAAAATACTGATATTTAGCTACATCTGGTTAGACTGGAAGCCGAACCAAACATAGTTGGGAAAAGACTAGGTAGATTGATTTTAGGACGACCTCTAATGCTGAATAACTAATTATTGGAATATAAATCAAATCAAAATATTTTATTTTACATAACCCTACATGGGCACTTATGAAACATTAGAAACTAGGTGCATGATTCTAATTGGTCATTTCCTATAGAGAAGAGCTAGTAAGAAATACCAGTTACTCTTAAAAATAATTAGCTTTTACAATGTAAATTAGTTCATAGTTCTCATTTGGTCTGTTTTGCGTGGGTCAACAAGTACTTAACTAAATAGAAAATTGTCTAAAGCAATACTAAAACCCATATAGAATACAACTATCGGGTCGGCCAGTAACTCTGACCTAGAAATACTTCAGAGGTAATGTCCAATGAACAATGTCCTGAGAACAATATGTAATGCACCATGGTTTACCAAAAACAATGAGATACATGAATATTTAAATATACCAACTGTCAAAGACGAAGTTAAGGAGTATGCAAATAACCTCCTCCTTTTTTTAAGTCAGTTAAAATATAAAGATACCAAGGAGCTGTTAAACAGTGAAGAGGTCATTACAAGGCTGAAATGCTGGCAAATATTAAAATTAGATCAGAGAGATTAAAAACTACTCTTACGAAGATAGCATATTCAGTGTAATACTTCTCACAAAATGATTAAATTTCACCAAATAATCTGATTATGGCTAAGAAAAACGATTGCAGATGAAGTAGAGAGGAAAAAAAACTAAAATTAACTTAAAATTACAAAATGTGACCTCACACCAGGGGAACGACACAAATAATGACAACCGGGAACACCAAAAATCGTGTAGATCATCTGACGTAAAATTTTATATGGATTTGGCCAGGGTGGATGGCAGGGTGTGGATTTAGGGTGACAACCCCATTTAGATGGACTGACAACCTTTAAAAGGTGGCTGGGACAGACTGGATGCAGAAGGTGGAAGACAGTGTTGTGATGCAACGTGGGAGAGGCCTACGTCCAGCACAGGAATGAGAAAAAAGAACCATCATTATGCTTGCTTAATGTATGTTGGCTATTTCAAACAATATGACCACGTTCTGAATGCCTTGAACTCAAACTCAAATCATTTATTTACATTAAACCATTTACAGGCACTTTTGAATTGTCAACGAGTCGGTCAGTAAGAAAAATGAAGATACATGCCCATTCCAAAGTGTAGAAGGTACCTATTAAGAAGAACAGGCAATAAACTCCATGGACACTCAAAAAAGACCACTGCACAACTCAAACTCAAAGCATTTATTTCAAATAAACCAATTATGGTTTATTTTAAATAAATGCTTTGAGTTTTGCAATGAGCCAGCGGTCTTTTTATATGACGCGAATTGTACCTATAATATTGTGTGTTCCATTTAGTTCTTTATTTTCTGTTGGTTCCTGTAATTTCTGTAGTATATACAAATGATGGTAAATTTAAATAAATAAATACATTTAAATCTTTCTAATAGATAGTAAAAGAAACAGGTTATTCAGATGTGGGATAATAGGCTGATTAGGTTTATCATTATTATTATTATTATTCTAAATCCTATGTTCCTACAGATCTAAGAATAATTTTTACTTGATAAAAAGCATCAAGGCTATCAAGTCATGAGCTAAATTAGGAGCCCTATGAAAACAAGAAAATGAGAAAAAAATGTAAATACCGCAAAACATGTCAACAAATGATTTGTTTACATTTTTCTGTCAAAATAATATTGACAATGTTATCATTTGATGTCATTGACATGAGCATTTTAATCTAATATAGAATGAAGTTACAGCAGTAATATGAAGATTAATCGTCAACAGTAAATCGAAAACGTATGCAAAACTAGCATTATGAAATTACCTAATTCAGGAAATATGTACTTACATGAACTTAATTTTTAGAAAGTATCATTTATTCCATTTGCTGTACGTAATAAATAGCCGGAAAATTAATTAAACAGCAGTTCGATGTGGTACACATTACGCTTACGAAGAATCTCTTTGTTTTAATTTAATATTTTTTTTATTTCCGTGGTCAATATCAGCAGCGGGCACTTCGCGCCTTTTTCCAAATCCACTTTTCACCACATATCACTGTCAGTTTCCAGTCAAAACACAATTAAAACACTTCATGATGAATGCAAGATGTATTTTAAATTAGTTTACTAGGTAAATTAGTAATATATCACGAATATTTGTAACGCGAAAGTAAAAAAGCGGCACTGGTACATTATCGATTTTTTCGCTGTTCAACGCATGCGATTCCCACTGATGCGTTGGATTTTATTCATCCAAATTACCAGGGAAATTGTTGGATAGCGGAAATATATTGAATAATAACTCGTAACGAGTAATTACATGATAACTTTGATTGTAGAACACAAAAGCCAAACAAATGTCAAAATGGCGGCGTTTCTTTTTTTAACTACGACGTTTTTCTGCAGATGGCGCCGTGGCTGGCTGTGCGCATGCGTTTTGTGACTGCTTCGAAGGTCGATACTGGGGGTTGGGTTGAGCTCAAGGGTTTGAGGATCCAATGCATTTCTGGGATGTAACTTGGGAGGTTTATTTTATTTTTGTAGAATTTCCATCAAAGAAAATTGAGATTCATACTTTCCCACAGTTTTGTACAAATTAAAAACGTTGTCTTAGAATTTGTGTCCAATTCAGCATTAATTTATTTATTCAAATTGGCCAAGTAAAGTACACACACTCAGTACAGCACAGCAGGCTTCCGGAGTACTCTTGGGGATTTAAACCCCTTTAAACCTATTAAATAAGACCAAACTCGATGATTATCCTGTACGTACAGACGCCAGCACATCAAGCTACTACAATCTGTCAAATTTCTTTATTAGATTTCCAACTTTATCACTACAGTATAAGGTTCAAGGTTGATTGCGAAAATTTGACAGTTTCGGGTAGCTTGACCTGCTGACGTCTGTACATATAAATATGAACCGTTCGTAGGCACATGGCTGAATAATACTGTTATTATTTCCGCATGGGTCAATCGAAGGTGCTACACTTCACTTCCAGCGCCGGTTCGTGGATGGGTGACCAGCCATTACATATCGAGATCCCTCCGTGCGCCTCGGAAAGCACTTTCGTAGACCTTTGACAGACGTTACGAGTAGTCAGAATCCCAAAAGTCCGTCAACCAGTTGTAGTACCAAGGGTTATCATGTTACGCATTATCTGGGTTGTGGAGGCTCTCAATGCAGTCACTCCACATAAAGTACTGGTATTCAACTTCAGTCGGTTAGACTGGAAGCCGGCCCCAACATAGTTTGGGAAAGTTAAAGCAGATTGATTCGACACCCGCTAAGTATACGTACATATGTATGTATCTACCAGATACACGAAACGGTTTTTATTTCATTTTTGGCATCTCTATACCTATATTTAACACAATCATACAAGTTTATTTTATTTTTTCAATTAACCCAACATACTTTTTTCTCAAACGTATATAGGGGCTTAGCTACGGCGATTTAAAGAAATTGAAATCTTCAATTCGCTCTCCTATAAAATTTGCATTTGTCAGTTACTTAGTTGTACTTAGGAGGTGTCGGATTCGTAGAACGCGCGGCGAACTGGAGAACAATGACCAGAAGCAGAAGAGAGATAGAGACCTATGGACAGACGAACAGGGGGCCAAGTCTACTAATGTACTAACGTTGCAATGGTCTCTTCACCATTGCACACTATTGTAATAGCAGACTTGAGGCCCTGACAACATGAATATTCCTCTATAGATTTCGTTTTTGCCATTTTTTTGTTCACCAAAAACCTTTTTGTTTTTGTTTCACCCAAAAAAGAGTTTATGTTGTTTCATTACGATATGTATATTTATTTAACTAAAGATTATCAACATCAAACATAAAAATGAATACTAGTACACTGCTGCCTATTCTTTCGGGGAATACCGTCGTGATGTTATGTTATGTTGTATGTACATAAGTAACAGTACTTAGGTATATGTACTTAGGTAACTTAATCATTCTACGTGAATTGAACCGTAACCGCTTAAGTGCTCAGTGCTGCCATTTCAGACAATTTCCCAACAATTATTGGAAAATGATAATTTAAATAAATTGTTGGATTCTGAAATAATTTTCGTTCTATTTTAATTTGATCTAAATTTAATTGATTATTTACATGGTTTTGTTAAAAAGCAAACATTTTCATAGAATAGAACATTTTATTTGGATTAAAACATGGTACGATGGCCAGCACATCAACTTACCACATACTGTCAAATTTTGACGTTCGATTTTGAACTTAATTATTAACACTTTAAAGTTCAAAATCGTTTGGAGAAATTTGACAGTTTTGTGTAGCTTGATGTGCTAGCCACTGTACAATACGGTTATAATCTACGTGTCTCGCCATGGACTGGCATATTATAATTTTAAAGGAAACAAGTTATAGTTATTTACCTACATCATCATTTTTTTCTAATTACAAGATTTATTAATGACATAATTTTATTTTGTTTTCTTTTTGTAAATATATCACAATATTGTATTGTAAAAGCGGTAGTTTTGAATATTAAGGATAGCAACACAAGACCAACCGCCAAAATAAAAATTGTTTTCTTTTGCTTTGTTTGTTGTTTTCAAACTCTGGTGACTATTAAAATAATATAGAATCTTAAGACCATTTGTAGCTGCATTAAAATGTCTAGTGCCTCTGTGACTTCGTCTAAGCGTGAGGTAAATTATGTTACTTGTAATAATATTTTGGAACCAACTTGTCTCAAGAAAGTTTGGGCTGATCTTCTTCCAGCTTATGCTAGTCTTCATTTTATACAAATTGAAAGCTTATGCGCCTTATTCCCTTTGCCATTACGTTAGTGTGTGGAATTGTGGAGCTGTAAGAGAGGTCTTCCTCTTTTACGAAGCTGTAAGATCACACAATCGAGGGCGTCATGCACAGTTTCAAGACAAGTGTTTTGTTTCGCCGTAGTACTAAAAACCGCCACCAAATGGCAATACTTTTTAGGTCCGTTGCACCCTCCAGCTATCAACTCTGCCACCACCTTATTGACTGGCTAATACGGCTAATACCTATACCATGTCAGCAGCTATTAAGGCTAAAGTCGTGAAAATCTGTAATTTACAACCGCACCTTCAACAATATTTGACATTAAGGTGTCAACAAAACGCTCTTTATTTATACAGCGAATAGTGTGTGATCGTTCAACATTTTGTTATGAAACAACATCTTTAGATACTATTATTTTTATAGATTAAAAATTTATTTGCCTTCTTCATATGAAACAACAAAATAGATCTATCATGGACTTACATTCTAACTGAATAATTGTGTCTGAAGTTTAAATATGGAATTGAACTTTTTAAAATGTTCTTTAGCTTCAGCTGGAGAAGCATAACTTCTTTTTGTTTTCTTTTCAGAAAGCAACCACAGAGCTGACACAAGAGATAGAGTCAGTTCGGGCAATGAACAGCAGTTTTAGAGCCTACTTAGAGCATTTGAGGGGTTTCAATAAAAGTCTAGCGGCTATGGATGAAAACTATACACAATTGAGTAAAACTAATAAACAATGGGTTGAAACGTTAAATATTATCAAATGATATTATGTTTAGTTATGAATAAATAATTTTAAGAAACAAAATTTGGCTGTGGTTTTGTATCATTTATTTATCCTATACAATGTGTAACGTTAAATGCGCAAAACCTCAGACACCCCAACTGATTTTTAATACAATTAACCTATTTCAGAGAGAAAAAAAACATAAAAAAAATTGTAAAGGTTTTATGTGCTGTTTTAGTTTTACTGGCAATTCTGATCGTTTGTTGCGCATGCGGCGACGCTCTATCGAGGGAGGGGTCGTCATCGGGCCGCTCGCTGCGCCGCGCTGACATTATTATTTGTTTATCCCGTATATGCGAAAATTTAAATTGGTCGACAACAATTTGTGTTTGTTTACCTATTTTGGCGGGTTTGCGCATGTGATGGCTTGATCTGTTAATGCCATCCTTATGCCTATGGAATAGAAGTGAAAATCGGTTGAACGGACTGTAAAACAATGGTTTATTTAATTGGACGTATTTAAACAAAAAGGATCCAATCCACAACCTGGTCAAAAATGGGTTGAGTGTACCAAATTGAGTCTAAATATCGATACTATCGGCGAGTAAAATAGAACCAAGCAAAAAACAAAAGTTTATCATTTTGATCAACCTCAGAACCAGCCCACATGCACGGAAATATAAAATACTAGCTTTTGCCCGCGGCTCCGCCCGCATAGATGTCGGTTATCGTGTAAAAAAGTAGCCTACGTCCTTCTCCATATCCCAGGCTTTATCTCTGCCAAATTTCATGACGATCGGTTCAGCGGTTTAAGCGTGAAAACGTAACATACAGGCAAACGGACAGAGTTACTTTCACATTTATAATATTAATATGGATGTTAGATCTTTTAAACTTCAAACATTATCTCTAAAAGGACTTTGTGTGGATTGGATCCTTTTCGTTTAACTACGTCCAATTGTCTAATCTTATTTCTTAGGGAGAATACTGACTGCCTTGTTGGTCAAGTGGTTGCAAGCGTTACTGGTGAACATATAGAAGTATGAGGAGCAGAGTGTAAAGTTCACTCATCCTCCATAGAAAAGGGATGATCCTCTGACCAGACGTGGGCAACTGCCGGCCGGTTGATGTCGAAATGTTGTTTAAAGGGTGTAAGGGACAGCTCTCCTCAAACTTACGGTGCATTCAGCTCTTTATTTTGAATCAATTCCACCGGAAATTTTGTCAGGAATATTTTTTTTTTTTTTTCAGTTACTATTCCTTTATTACAATGTAAAATTACTGTACGCAGCATTGCATTTATGTAAATAAAACAGCTAAAATAAAAAATAAACTGCGATGTTGAAATACTCTAAAGGACGACGCTCGAAATCAGCTGTTCACTTTCTGCCTAGCTACAGAGTTCATCTCGGCTCGCTGCGCTGCCGTTCGCTACGTGCGTTTTGCCACGATAATGATACATTGCGTGTGAGGTAATAAAACAAATCAGGTTTACTGGACTCCCATAACGTTCCAGAAATAATTCCATGTACCGGTCATCTTAGTATAATATACTGAATTCACCCCATCAGTCTGCGGAGGGCTGTCCCTTACACCCTGTATATACTAGTCGCGCGGTCAACTCTGATTGCGCGATGCAGGATGTGTGTGACGTCAGGTCTTTGATGCGTAGTTTGCTTGAGGCGTAGTAAATGCCGCCACAAGCATGAGGTCCTGGTTTCAGTTCATAAGTCTGGCAGTGTTATTGGGTTTTTGTCCATCAGGAATTTCTCAGTAGCAGCCCGGAGTCTGGATTTGTGCCCCGTTTATGGCAATAGGCTCGCCCCCTCTTACATGGGACTTAATATAACTGGCGAAATGTGGGTGTACTATTAGCACACCTCTGCCCAACCCTTCTGGGTATACAAGCGATATTACCTATGTTATGTTTTGTGTGTTTTAATTTTTGAATTGTTTCTATTACGGACGCTTCTAACGTGCACGTCTTTCTACATTGTTCTCACATGTATAACTTCAACATGAATGATGTAACCCATATTTTGTAACAATATTTTGTTTTAAAAGAGTGTCCATGGAGTTTCTTGTCCGTTCTTCTCCATAGGAACCTACTACGCTTTGGAATGGGCAACTAGCTTCATCTTTCTGACTGACCGACCCCTTGACAATTCAAAAGTGCCTGTAATTGGTTTATTTGAAATAAATGCTTTGAGTTTGAGTTTGTGTTAAAATAAAACTTCATTTCGTATTTTTCGTTTCTAAATAATTTATTTAAATACACAATTTAATAAAGATAAGGCATGTTATATTAATAGAAGATAATAAATTAAGGCATAATTTTATTATTTTATTAAGGGGGAAGCGCTAAGGTAGCCCGTGAAATTCAAATTTCCTTATAATTTTTGCAATTTGCAGCTCATTGTCTGGGTGTATGATTTGCGACGACCTTAACAAATATGTATTTACATAAATAATCATTAGATTAGAATCAGTAATAAAACTCCTTAAGTTAGGCCGCGTTCCGTATTGCACTGTAATCGATTTGAGCGTGCTTATACGCGTACCGAATTGGCGTGAGCGCGATAACGATGTCCCGTGAATCGTCATAGATGATAGAGATGAGTCTGATATTATGTCATATGTAAAACCATCGATATTTTAAAATCATTTCATCATGCAATGACAACGACAAAATCATCAACGCCTAAATCATTACTTGAATGAACGCGAACTTCGGTGATTCGGATAGGCGTATCGGGGCGACGCGGACGTTGCGAGGCTGCGCGATTGGCGACACTGAAGTCACAGAACCACAGTTTCGATAAAATGCCCGGTGCTGGGCGCATAATGATAATTTCACTAAGCCGTTCCTCGATCATTTCAGCACTCATAATTGAAGTGACATGATTATACTTAGACATACTCAAATCAAAATCATTGATGATTTTGTCATTGTTCCCGTCATCGATATTTTTTTGTCATTGTCATGCAGTCATTGATAGAGAAAAATCATCACTCAGCGCATCTCTAATAGATGACGTCATGACATGTGTCATCTTTCGATAACGCCGACCTTAACCTTTAATATTATCACCGTGACCTGTCATAATCGTGTTATTCGCACTGTCATAAATCGGAACGCAAATTATTGAAGTGAGTGATAAAAGCGATTACAGTCTAACTCGGACACATTCCGAGTTAGACTGTAATCGCCTTAGTATAATCCTCAAATGTCAAGATTTCATGAAATAGTCATTCAATATGATACAAAATAATATGAAATTACAGCGTTGTATTGATGATTCTAAGTAGTGACGGATTAACCCTTAATCAAATTAAGCAATTGCCTAGGGCATCACGTCTGGGGGGGGGGGGGGGGGGGGGGGGGGGCACCAGAAGAAGCACAAACTCACGCACAATTGTATAAAAAAATAAATACATGATGATAAAATTGAATCAGCTTTCCCTAATGTGGAAACAGCTCTGCGTATATTTTTATCGCTTATGATTACAAATTGCTCAGCGCAACGTTCTTTTTCAAAATTAAAAATATAAAAAAATGAAAAAAGGACAAACATGATACAAGAAAGGCTCGATAATTTATCGATATTATACATAGAGTCCGATATGCTAAGAACGTTAGACGTTAATACTATCTTGCGTGAATTCAATGCCCGAAAAAGCCGCAAGGCGCATTTCAATAAATAAATAAATTATGCTTTGGTTTTTATTGTTGTTGCATCTACTCCGCTTCTAAGGTACGTTACATCTCATCATCTTATTTTACAAAAAACTAATGTTTTTAGGCGGTAATGGTTTAAAGACCGATTCTAGTTGACATACGGATAGGGGGGCCCACAGGCGTGGATTGCTTAGGGCATCAAGTAGTCTTAATCCGTCACTGATTCTAGGTATCATACATACTTAAACTCACTCGCCTTCTTCCCATGGCGTGTAGGCAGAAACTATAGAACGCCGCCTAACTACGCTCCTTACTTACTCCTTTTGCTTAAGAGCGCTGTCACCGGTCCAGTAGTGCCACTCCTCTAAAAACATATTATCTCGTGACTGAGAAGGAATTATGAAAAACGGCTCAATCAGCTTCCTCGGTAAGTGTCTAGAATGTTCTAATACCTTTTATAAAGTTTCATATTGAGACACGAAGCAACAAAATACGATCTAGAGGAATGTGGCCGTTTTTATTTAGATCGTATTTTGTTGCTTCGTGTCTCAATATGAAATTCGGTAATTTCTTTTATTTTAGAATGAAAATGCAGAAAATAAGCTCGTCAAGTTGTGCTTCACAAGACTATATACGTTATTATTATTACAAGCAGTAGTTTTAAATTGTTTATTTATTGTATGTTTTATTGTAATCATTAAAACGGAAAATAGTGGCCACTAAGCTCTCATATACAGCCTGATACTGACCTGAAAATTGCAAAAAACTTAAGAAAATTTGAATTTCGCGGGCTTCCCAGACGCTTTCGCCTTAATAGACGATATTCATCCTCGCAATTCAACTGCTGTCATATCCATCTACAGTAGTCGTACTGGCAGATGCTTCTGTCACCAACACCACGGCTGGGGGCGCCACCGGCGGGGGTTTCACGATTATAGGCTGGAGTTTTTGCGACTTTTCTATAAAAAAAAAACGAAAAGAATAAGATGTTAATTTCATATTTGAATTCAGAATCACAGATTTTTGGGAACACTAATGACGTTCACTAGGTGGCAGGTGGCAGCACTGAGACGTCAGGTCCGGGTTTTTAATAAAGCTAAAGAGATTTTTTTTTTTGAACGCGCTAATCTCTGGAACTATCAGTTGGATTTAAAAAATATTTTTGCATTTGCTCGCTCAATTGAGAAGAATTTTGAGGAAGGTTATAAGCTATTTTATCTACGCCCATGCTATAAATCCTCTATAAAAGTTTCTGAAACAGTTAGCTTATTGCCAACATTAAAACACCCAGTGTCATAGTAACCATAATAGCATCCAAACGGGAGTTATAATGTTGTATTGAATTTCATAATACAACTCCTTTGCTTTTACGAGGATGATGATCCCTTATTCCTTACTCATCTGTTTGATGAGTAAGGAAGGGATCATCATCCTCTCTTCCATTCTCACTACTCAATTCGTAGGATCTTTATGAATTTCAAGAAAAGAACATTGTCACAAACAAAAATGGCGGGATACGACGCTATGGTATAGTATAGTGAAACGCGCGTGGTTTCACTATAGGTACTATACCATAGCGTCGTATCCCGCCATTTTTGTTTGATATTAGTATTGCAAAAACTGTTTCAGAACCTTTTATAGAGGATTCATGTCATGGGTCTATTATAGATAGTCTTGTATGCAACTGTAATAATTAGGTATTAAAACACTCATGTGATACTATTATCACACGAGGCGAAGCCGAGTGTGTTAAACCCACATTCGTGTTTTAATACCCCTTATTATAAAACAGTTGCTTATATAACTATAACGTCATACTACGACTCTAAGCGAGCCGAGAAAACAACATTCATTGCGTTATTTACGTTGTTGTTGAACAGACAAATTTTTCTAACCTATGATGCAATCGATTAGCAATATCCTTCAAAATCATTCAGATTGTGATTGAAAAACGTTAATACGTAATACAAGCAAATTAATGTTCTTTGCTGACTGTACTTTTCAAGTGACAGTTGACAGGACGAGGTCATTGACGTTCCTATTCTTAGCTAAATCGCATTGTACAGATGAATGTGGTACCTACTCATTCCCGTTAGTGAGTGATTGCGTAAGAATTTATCCTTAAATCCTGTTCACCCTTACGCTATCATCAGATACTTTTAGAATAGACCAGTGGCTCCCAAAGTTGGCTGGACTGGCTGTCGTGGAGAAAAATAGGGGTATAACCAATCCATACTTAATTAATATTATAACTACTATATACTGTCTGTTACGTTTTCACGCCTAGTTCTAATATCGTTTTAATATTAACCATTGTGATAATTAATTTTTCAAGCCTACCTAATATTCGCTCCCATATTCGAGCCACAGTTTGGGATATACTGGAGTAGTGAATAGACTACATCAGCACTGGGCTTCCCGAGGTGGAATCAGGCTCACACCTTCTCACAGAGCAGATGCCTGTGTCCCAGTGGGCAGATAATGTTTTGTTACTTACCTATCATACAAACTGAGAACTGTGCCGTATCACATGGTAATCCATACACCAAGCCGATTAGATGGTCTTGCCTATCCAAGTTTAGGCAGGAGTTATCCATGGTAAACTCTTCATCAACCCACCATGGCGGCATCTAGTGGGAAATAGAAGAACTAATTAGATAACATCATCTTTGAAGTTGGGAATAGAGACATCTAGCGCTGAAAGTAAGAAATATTTAAATACTTAAATTAGTTACATCTAGCGGGGAGTAGCAGAATTGCTAAGAAAGAGGGATGACTAGACCGTGGCTCATATATAGTGCCATCTAGCGCAAAATATTAAAATCATTTAAATTATGGGAGACTCCCAGATATTCTATGGGTCCTGTACCTCGAAACGGAACCCTTATAGGAGGATCACTCGTGTGTCTGTCTGTCACAGCAAATTTGTTTCGAATCTACTGGACCGATTAAATTGAAAGGAGATTGTTCCAGAAAAGTATGGAGTCTGGGCTAGCACTTTTTCTTCGTCGATCCCTCAATGCAGAGGATCGCGACCACATATATACGACGCGTCTCCAAGTTATGCGGTCTTCTACAGTGTGGGCTAGCACTATGTACACTATATGAAAATATCGCTATGCAATAAAGTAACCGTTTTTTCATGTTAATTTTCTACAGTTTTACTTCGTTTTAGTGTAAATTCAAATTAACTCAGTCAAGGAGAGCAACACAACATAAATATAGTGGATCAGAAAAATAAAAAACGAAATCAAAAATCAAAAGTCATTTATTCAAATTAGGCTGAGAATCAGCACTTTTCGAACGTCAAAATTACATAAGACAGTCCCCCAAAACGCCAACCCTTCACCACTTCCTAGTGCTTTAGCTGGGAAAAGTGGCGTAACAATCTCTAGCAGCACATATCTGTCTGTGGCGGCATCTACCACGACCTACGACCTGACGTCACAAATCCTGCATCGCGCAATCAGAGTTTACCGCGCGCCTAGCGATTATATACAACATCCCGACATCAACCGTCAAGCAGTTGCACACCAGAACAACACCCGTCTGGTCGGAGGATCCTCCCTTTTCAATAGAGGATGAGTGAACTTTACACCCTGTTTCTTATACCTCTATATAATATGCTTCGGATTTTTTCTTCGGGTGATGAATAGCCATTTGTGAAGGGCTTGGTGGACCATAGGTTTATCCTTTTGTGCCATTTTGTTTCACTCTAGTAACATTTCGACTGGACTTATATTGCTGACAGGTTGTAAATATGTCAGCCTAAAGAAAACAGGTCGAAATGCTCGAGATATTAGTATCGCACAAAGTGGAGCTGGAACGAGCCGTTAACTTTTTTAGCACTATTGAATTTTGTTTTGAATTTTTGATAGCCGATAGATATTATCACCAGTACCGCACTGTAGTCACTAATTTTCTAATGTTCACGAGCACTTTCCATTATAACAAATATCGATCAGTGGGTCATCTTAGTACTCGTATCACAAAGGCAAGTCCATACTAGTCCGTACTTCAGGTTTAACAACATTTTAAGACACTATTTATAGATTTGACAGATATTTCCAATAAAAAAAGTTTGAGCACCTTTCGTAGATCTAATAACAATAATATAATATTGAAGTCAAATTGTTTATTTCTTATATTTCGTCATCCTGGGCACTCAGCCTCAGCATTGACTCCGTCTCAGTTTTTGTGAATGTATTAGAGAACTGATGCTGATCCAGAAACTCCCAGTTGTGTATTGATTTATGCTCATCGCATACTCTAGCATTTTCTGTCACAAATATTTGTTTCGATTTCAATATAAGTTTTCTTAAGTATTTCGGCACTTTCTTTCGTTCTATATTTTTACAAGCTGGCACAAAACAATGAGAACTTGACTGTGTTGTGTGTGTAAAACCATCAAGTGTTATTAATGCACTTGTTGGCTGGATAACAAACTGTTGCAAAACTCCTTGCTCCATTCCTATATTCTCCTGCGCACATGTCCAGCAGTTGGAACAAAGAAGCGCATGTTCTGGTAACTGAAACAATATAAGAAAACAATTTACTTACAAGGGCAATGGAAAGGGATATAGTTAAATATGTGAAAAAGTAAATTGGCACTGATAGTTGAGGCTTAGCTCTAGGATCTACAAGTTTGCGTAACCCCAGCGGATAAAAGGAATTAAAGTTAAACAAGAAAGTTTCAGCAATTCTCTTATAAACCGACTTAATTACGGAGGCTACGAAAAGGCGACGGTATAACTGGTATTTTTTTCAAACTTCTGCGACGAACAGTTTTCGAGATTTTGAAAATCCCAAAACGTTACCCCAGAAAAATCTTGAATATCTCAAAAACTATAAGTTGAACAAATTTTGCTATTGGTATAAATTTACAACTCATCAAAAGCTATCTTTTCATGTACTTGGTTCCAGGCTAAATGCTTTTTTTGAAAAACATTTTGCTGGGGTAACGTTACTCCAGCAAAATCAGTTTTTCTCGAATAACTTCGAAAATACAATTATACTTGAACAAATTGCAACTAGCTATGAACTAATTATCTGTAATATTCAGTTTTCTATAAGGCGCAATATTTTACTGGGGTTATGCATACGATCTACAATTGACTAAATAATAATTAAATAAAAAAATAACCTCATTGGGATAAATTCTTGCTGCAACTTCATCTCTCACAGGACCACTAGCCAAGTGTGTTAGCCTTCGATGTAGCGACATTCTACACCATGCACACATAGAGTCTTGGTGAAGCCTAGATGGGCCTCGAGTTTGTTGGTTATCCTGAATCTTTGTAGCACTCTCCACATGTCTACGTGCTGCTACCCAACAAGCATAGCAAACCTGTCTTCCTGGTGGAATCTGAATACAATAAAATAATACAAAATGTATTGGCTATTCACACAAATATTTAATTTTAAAAGTAGGTAATTAATTAAGTTGTTAATGTTACCTCTCTTGGATGTATAATTTTTGCTATTATGGTTCGTTCAGGTCCTTCAGGTATGGAGTGCCTGCGTGTTTGAGCAAGAGACCGTTGGCACCATACACATGCATTCATATCAAGGGTAGGGGCTGTTATGATTCCTTGTTGTTGTATTGTACGCCTAGTATTTACCCAACAAGAATAACATATTAAGCTACCCTCGGGTATCTAAAATAAAAAAATATGAAATTAAGATATAGTAATATACATATATAAAATAAGTATAGTATGTAGGTAGTTATTTGTATAACTCTTCTTGACTGTCCTTTTTCTTCATGCAACACTGTTGTCTGAGATCATAAGTAAGAAACATCTGCATTTGATTTATTTTTATGCCTGCCTTGTATGAATAAAAAAGAAAAAAAAAGAGGTCCTTACCTCTCTTGGAGCAATTATTTTAGCAATATGTTGTTTTTCGGCACCCTCAGGAATAGAGCGAACACGCCTCTTAAACAAAGATGTCATACACCTAATACAAACATTACTATCATGGCCATGCTGGAGTTCATGATCTTCATGAACCAAAGCACTATCAGAAGAAGATATTTCTTGCATTATGATGCCAAAGCATTGTGAGCACATTACTCTATTTATATCAACCTAAAACAAAATATAAAAGAGGTTATACAATGTTTAGAATAGTTATATAAAAGATGTTATTATAATACTTTAACAACAATAATACTGTGACAATAATAATGACTGGCTGTTTGTATAAGTGAGTTTAAATGTTTGTAAATGCACCCACAATACAGGAGAATTCCTAGTGTAAGGCATATAAAAAAAAAAAAATACCTGATCGCCAAGATACCGCTCGATGACCGAAATTATTTCGGGACCCATATCATCGGAAACATAATATTGTTCATTTATATCTATTAAAGAGGTGCACTGTAGGCACGCCATTGTCAATAAACTGAAATAAGTAGATATGAATTAAAATCTGTTAGGTTATGGAACATGGGCAGAAAACATTACATAGAAATAGCATTTTAACAAAACAACAAGTAAATGCACGGGTTAAAGTGTACATACCAGGTATCAGTAAACCGAACTTGTTATTGCAGAACACCACATACACGACGACATCCAAATTACATGCGAATCAGAAACGATATAACAAAGCTGAGGTCAACAAAGAAGCAATCAATTGATGTCCGTAGTAGTAAACTGAGTCGCAAAACGAAAACAATCACTAAAATCTCCGAAACACATCCAATCCCAACACGAGCGATCTCAACGATTCAAGGACCACTGACAACGTCAAAAACAAAGAGGTCACGTCACGTAACTGTCAAAGTCGTCAGACGTCATGTCAAGCACAACTATCATGGCTGCCCTTAAATAGGGTTATATTATTAAAAATCTTCCCAGATAATAATTTATGTACGCCTGTATTCTTCTTCAAATTATATATTTGTGTGTTTTTATGATAAAATCACTTTTTTTCTATTTACCTATGTAGTGTATGTACGGTGGCCAGCACATCAAGTTACTACAGACTCAAATTTTCTCGTTCGATTTTGAACTTAATCACCAAAATTTTAAAGTTTAAAGTCGTTTGGAGAAATTTGACAGTTTCATGTAGCTTGATGTGCTGGCCACTACATAGTGGTAGCCCAAAATTAAAATGGTAAATTGTGGCCACTAAGGTCCGTTTTAAGGATTACAATAAAACATAACAATGTAAAACTACTGTTTGTAATAATAATAACGTATAGTCTTGTCGAGCACAACTTAAAGTGCTTATTTCATTTCCTGCATTTTCACTGCGCGCTCGGCACCCTCTTAAGGCGAGGTTCTTCAAGTTAACCTCTAGGAAATGTAATTTTAATGTAATTTTATTTAGAAACGGTAGTGATTTAACACGTGAAAAAATTTGAGCATTTTTTTAGCTTTTGAGACCTTTCTGTAGGTACGTCGGGTACTCGTTACATAATTAGATAAAGTTCGCTCGATAGAAAAAAAATCCAAACATATCCTTATTTTGTAGATTAAAATCATTTTATTTCAATATTATACCACATTATGTAGGTATTGAAAATCACATCAAAATAAACGTCTATGATGATGTAATGTCCGTCGGGTTTAACATTATTAATATCGTAAAACATATAATTTTCAACCCAAAATTAACGAAATTCATTCACGGCACAATTTACTCGCGCCCAGCTGCCACCTCAAGAACAAAAATGCACGCTCGAAGAACCTCGCCTTAATCTGATGTGCGGTCTGATTTTCGATTGACTTATGCAGAAACGCTTAAGCTGGCTTACCGGTCCACTAGCAACACTACTTTAAAAAAAAAATATCTCGTGACTGAGAAGGAATTATGAAAAACGGCTCAATCAGCAATCTCGGTAAGCATGTCTAAAATTTTCTAATACCTTTTATAAAGTTTCATATTGAGACACGAAGCAACAACATTTGACCTAAATAAATACGGCTACATTCCTCTAGATCGTATTTTGTTGCTTCGTGTCTCAATATGAAACTTTATAAAGCTTGCTGATTGAGCCGTTTTTCATAATTCCTTCTCAGTCACGAGATATTTTTTTTTTTAAAGAAGTGGGCTAGTGGACCAGTGATCGCCCAAAATTAACACCAATTAAAGGCTCCTACAGACTCGCGCGATATCGCGGGCGCGACGCGACACTAGTAGCACAATTTCTTTGTAGGTGCCTGTCGCGCCCGCGATATCGCGCGAGTCTGTACGAGCCTTAACACGGATTTTATCCTTAAAATGTTGACCACAGAGGCGCTTCTCGAGTTCCTGGCAGAATTCAACTGCGCCCACTCGCAACAGTCGCAACCCACTCACACCGTTTGACGACCTATGCGTACACTAATCAGTGATTTCCTCAGTGCGCCACATGCAGATAAAGTTACAAGTGCTCCGCGTCATTTATTGCAAAGTTGCGGTGCGCTGGGTGGTGCACTTGTCTGCCTCGCTTGAATTTGCCGCCCACTGAAGTTGGCGCCCGGGACACGAGCCCCTTACATCCGGAGCTTGGTCAGACACGCAATGGGCCGGTTTATTTTTTAAGGTATATACTGCCACAGCCCGTTCTTAAGGTGGATGCGCTGTGGTAGCCCGCGAAATTCAATTTTTCTTGCCGTTTTATGCAATTTGCAGGTCCGTGTCAGGTTGTATCTTGATGAAAATATGATTTTAACCATATAAATCATCAAAACATCTTTCTAAATTAGATTTCGTGTAGATTCGTTAGATTTCGTTCGTTCGACGAATTTGCACGAAATCTAATTTAGAAAGATGTATTGATGATTTATATGGTAAAAATTATGTAAATACATATGTTCTATTGTCGCGTAGCCACGTTCTCAAGTCGCGGTCTCAAGGTAACTCTTGCGGGTTGTATGTAAACACAAAATACGCGGCCGATGCCGTGGACAGTGGCTAGTGTACTTATTATAAAAAGCGAATATTTACTCACATATAACCCGGACATAGAGCCCCCTGCACCCTTAGGGCTTGGGATTACTTTCCCACCGTTGGGATTGTACCAGCTGAACCGGACGGTTTCAGTCGAGATGTCCTTCGTCATGTTCAGACGACCGGAGACCCAGATGTGTTCAATAGCTAGAAAAAACGTACCAAATTTTTTAAAATTGTTTTTTGTTGTTTTTTCTTTTAATGATTTTATACTGAAGATCACGTCTAAATGAGTAGTATCAATGATTTGGAAAAAATATATGTTAAATTAGAGCATATTCTTAATAACTTAATATACGAATATTTTTAATTATTTTTATAATACAAAGTGAAATTAATATGTAAAGTTATGACTATCGCGAAAAAAAAAAAATGAAAATCACAAAAAAACTATCAAGCGTATTTTTCTGAAACTTTCACCTTTTTAAAGATAATTTAATTATTTATCTTTTTTAAACGTGTTTTATTAAAATACCTTTTGTTTTATGTATAATAAATTAATAATGCGTCTTATTTGGGGCAGCGCTCCTGGATGGGCGAGTCATATTACTGGCTGGACGTAGGACGCGTTGCGTGAGCTCAGTACAGAACACGCAAGGTCACTGGCATATATCTGTGTCTTAAAGTGAAAACCTCATTTATGCGAAAAAGATAATTTTACGGGAGGAAGAAAAAACTGCGCCCTGTGAAATATAATTACCAAAGCTTCTTCAAATATGTGTATAAAAAATAATTTTAGTGTACAATTTGGATACATTTTCAGATGCATTATGATACATATTTCATTTTATTATTGTTAAAACGTAAAATGCTACTTCCATGCTTTTATAGAAAAAAAAAAAAAAAAAAAAGACTTACAGTGCTGGCAGTTACAAGTTCGTCAATGGAGCATTATACAATAATAATATATAATAATCCGTGTATTTCGTTGTCTTACTTAACTATATCTTATAGTAATAAGTAACACTTATAATCATCAAAAAAGTCCTAAACAAAATTTTTAATAAAAATAAAAAATAAGTGTTGGTAAATAGAAAACCACGTAAGTAGGTATGTATGTTCTTTCGTTTGCGAGTTTTTCAAACTCGTCATAGATGGCGTTACAGGTTACTAAACTTTAAATAACGATAGTTATTGTGTAATATTGTTGAAATTACTATACGTTAGAGTTATTTTTTAATGTAAATGGTAAATAGATTACAGTGTTTTCTATTTATCGTGAAATAACGGAGTTTATTAAACGTTTATATTGAAATAACGAAAGGGTGAGAACAGTTATTTGTTTAATGTTATAATAAATGGAGTATAGTGCGTTGCAAGGTTTTCTTTCGTCAATGCTCAAGGCGTCCTGCCGCTTATTCGTCAACGCTGCCCCCACCTGGCCACGCATTCCTACAGCGGTCTGGATCAAACTACATATACCAACGAGCGGTAATCAGTACTGCTCAACGGCGGGTGTGTGATCGTAGCTCAACAGTCTGAAAGTAAATAACTTTGAAAAACTTACGTTCCTCCTTATTCTCGCCCATAAGCAGCAACAGCTGTATCAGAATATCATTATTATCCAAACTGGCGAGTGTTCCGTTCATTTTCAAGCAGTTTTGGTAAGCGTGTTGCCAGTAGAACAACTGCCGAACTAACACGTAGTAATATTGATCGTCGCTGGGTATCTCTTGTGGAAACTTTTGGGATGATCCTGAAATAATACATTTTAATATTAATACAGATACGGCTAAATTCACAAACAAAACTCAAATTATAAAAAAAATACATAGGTACAATATAAGGTGTATCTATTCATACACGAAATATTTTAAGAGGACCATCTATAGGTGGTAAAAAAGCCTATTTTTATAATAATTTTTACATAATTATTATAATTTTAAAATTGCTTGAGACATTTTGCAAAGGAGTTGCATTTTCCAAAATTTTACTCATTCTAAGCCTGCGTTCCGAGTTGCGATAATATCGATATTCGCGTGCTAAAACCCGTTCCGAATTAGCGTGAGCGCGATAACGATGTCCCGTGAATCGTCATACATGACGTCATGACATTCGCCATCTTGCGATAACGCCGACCATGCCTTTTACTAATATCGCCGTGAGCGCTGTCAAAAATGACAGTTGTGCTGTTTTGTTTTGAGTCGCATCTTATATAACGTGGCATTTTCGAAATTATTATTTTGGCTACAGTTGCTACCTAACCTAAGAAGAAGACATTTTTGGTGTATTACACAGAGAAATACTATAATATCGTTTTGACATTGAGTGAGCACCGTGAGCGCGTTCACGAGCGTTCCGAGTTGTTGACAGCCCTCGGCTGTCATAATCGTAATATCTAAATCGGAACGCATGTGAGACGATGTGAGCGCTGTGAGCGATTTTAGCCAATTCGGAAGGCGGCCTATGAATGACCCGCCCGGATGTGGCGACGGTGGCGGCACGAACGCGGTGAATTTTGATAATTAATCATCATATCAAGTAATTTTAAATTATTTAATTTTTTAAATAAAATAGGTACTCAGATTTAAAAAAAAAAAATCGTTTCCATGGCTTCTTTACCACCTATAGGTATATCTCTTAAAATATTTCGTGTTTGAATAGATACACCCTATATACACATACAAATTAGCCAAAAGTGTCGTATTCAAGACATAAAAGTTTGTCAATTTTGTCCATTGCTTGATGTCAGGGCCAGGGACCAAAGCCAATTTAATTTACAGTCGCTGTTAGGGCTGAACATGTAAATCTAAATGAAAATGCATAAGACAAGATTCACAGATCTCTTTGACTTTCCTTTACTAAATAAAGTAAGCGTTCCATTATTTTCATACAAACATTAAATATAAACATCGTGGGTGAATGTGAGCAAGCGTTTCATTTGAATAGGAACTTTAGCAACATACAAATAATGTTCACATCCGTTTGCGACGCTTACTTTATAGAGCACAGTAAAGTCAAAGCGGAAGATGGAAGGAATGAAGGGAGGCTTTTGCCCAGTAGTGGGACTGAACAGGCATAAAAAACAGTCTTCAGGGACTACCGATAGAAGTGAAAACTAAGTTTTGTTCACCCAAAAAGTCCACATATATACACAGTATACATATAGCTCAAAGCGTTCGGTGACGATCGCGAACCCATTCGTTTTTCCCCTACCAAAAATTGCTCAACGCACCTAAAGAAGTTTTCACTTCAAAAATGTATTTGGTCGTGTTATTCCCGTCAGGAACGAAGTTCCTTCTCACGTATGATTTAAAACAGGAACAAAAACTTAACACTTGAAACTGACCATTATTTTAACTCGCATAGACTGTTTTACCCACCCACATACCTGTTTTTGATACAGAGCCATCTAGTATACGCTTTAAGAAGCTTTAAAAACTTATACTAGATGGCTCTGTATTAAAGACGCGTATAAAATTCACATTTTCATTCTCTCTCTGTCGCTTTATATTTTACACAGGATAAGTTTTAAAGGAGTGCGTATATTTTTGTTGGTAATCAGGTGCATAAAACTGAACAACTTTCCCCTAGGAACATAGGTCGAAACCTAAAAAATAAAATTCAACTTCTCATACATACACATAAGACACGTGACCAGTCACTATGTATAAAAAGTCGATTTTCAATTTTAAGATTTCGACCTATGTTCCTTGGGGAAAGTTGTCCAGTTTTATGCACCTGATTACCTCCTAAAATATATGCACTCTTTTGAAACTTATCCTGTATAAGAGAAAGAGTCAGAGAGAGAGGGAGTGGGAAAGTCGCAGGCATAACGATTTTTCCTTATGTGAAGGTTTACAAGATGTACAAGTTATGCTACTGTAGATTGAAGACAGAAAAGTACTAAAATTCGACGCTAATACAAAAACACGAAACTATCAAATTTCTCCAATCGATTTTAAACTTTAAAGTATTGACGATTAAGTTCAAATTCGAATATCGGTTACATCATACAAGTTAAAATTTTACATGTTTTTTAATTTTAATTTTACAATTTTTTATACAGTGGCGGATTAAGCCTTTAAGAGCCCTGGGCGGCAAAACTAAATGGACCCTCCAAGAAACAAGCACCCTGCCTCGACAAGGTTAGGTTTTCTTTTGACTCATCATCATCATCTCAGCCGAAAGACGTCCACTGCTGGACTTAAGCCTCTCCCAATTGGGGGGAGGGGGGGGGGGGTTTGCCATAATCGTCACACTTGGCAGGCGGGTTGGCGATCGCAGTATGGTGTTAAATATGCATAGAGAATGCTGCTGCCCATTCTCTAGTAAGTCCCTTAGTCGCCTTTTAGGACACCCACGGGAGGAAATGGGGTGGTGCTATTCTTTACGTCCGGCACCACACAGTAAGAAAGAAAGAAAGAAAAGAAAGAAAAATAGGTTTATTTGTCACAGAAACACGTGCATACAAAAAGATAATTAACTTGAGTAGGTGGTATACAAAAAAATAAAAAAAACAAAATAGATTTACATTCCAATCATGAGCACAAAACAGTACAGTACAGTGCTTCTTTTGACTACTGATACAGGAGTATAGGAGTTACTTTGTCGATTTACACAGATAAGTCTGAGAAAATAGAGAATGCAATTGCAAGACCGAGCAAAGCGATACCGAAAATTTGAGAACCCTACATTTATATTTAGCATGTGTACCTCAACTACATATTTTCTACTGAACATATTTTGGCCTTGTTTGGGATTTGATTTCTCGAGTTTTTGGGGGCCCCCAGGAGCCCCTCTTAGTTTGCTAGTGGACCGATGTGAAATGACGTGCAAGTTATAAGTGTCTAGGTAACCATTATAGTTATATAAGCAACTGTTTTATAATAAGGGGTATTAAAACACGAATGTGGGTTTTCACACGAGGCGAAGCCGAGTGTGATAATAGTATCACATGAGTGTTTTAATACCTAGTTATTACAGTTGCATACAAGACTATCTACACCCATGACATGAATCCTCTGTTAAAGGTTCTGAAACAGTTTTTGCAATACTAATATCGAACAAAAATGGCGGGATACGACGCTATGGTATAGTATAGTGAAACGCGCGTGCGTGACAATATTTTTTTTTTTGAAATTCATAAAGATACCACGAATTGAGTAGTGAGAATGGAAGGGAGGATGATGATCCCTTCCTTTCTCATCAAACAGATGAGTAAGGAAGGGATCATCATCCTCGTAAAAGCAAAGGAGTTTTATTATGAAATTCAGTACAACATTATAACTCCCGTTTGGATGCTATTATGGTTACTATGACACTGGGTGTTTTAAAGTTGGCAATAAGGTAACTGTTTCAGAAACTTTTATAGAGGATTTATAGCATGGGCGTAGATAAAATAATTTAAATAAGCCGTGGCATCTTAGAGATGACCAGTTCATACTGACGGGTCCCTGTTTACGAACATGACGCATGGACTGCCTTCTCTAATTGCTGCTAGTGCGGCAATTCCCTGCTCTGAGTCTAAGAGCATAAGAAAAGGCAGAAAGTGATCAACCAATAACTTTGTCGAGTGTACATTACTAACCCGATCGACGAACTCCCCGTTCTAAGTCACCACCGTGTTCTGAAATCGGGCAACCAAGATTTAATTCGCGACTTCATTTCGGACTATCCACTACTATGTCCTCTGGGTCGGATGTTACATAAACATAAAATCACGCATGAAATCAGGTCAGGTTAGGCCGAAGCGTATAGAACATCCAAATTTCGCCAGTTATGTTAAGGCCCATGTAATAAGAGACGATCCTGTTGCCATCAACCGGGAACAAATCCAGACTTTGGGCTGTTACTGAGTTTCTGATGAAAAACCTTTAGCACTAGATCAATTGAGGCGCCATTTTCATGGGCGAGAAAATCGCGGCGATAAACTCGCCCTGACATCAAATTCTCGCCGCGATGATATCTCCCGTGTAGAGATTGCTTCATAAAGTTTCTATTGAATTTGATTCCACTTATTGTGTTGATGGCGCATTAGGTAATTACTTGCTTTTACCCACGGCTTCGCTCCCATGAGCTATCAGGTCCCATCCCAGGAACTATGCAATATTCCGGGGTGCAAAGTATGCCTAGTAGGCTTACTAGGCATACTTTGCACCCCGGAATATTGCGAAATATTTTAAGAGATACAGCGGTGGTGTGTGCACCACCGGTGTATCTCTTAAAATATTTCCATTTTAGGCTGATCTCGCATCGTATAGGATTTCCGTACAATGAGAAGTCAGCTTATACTGGAATTGTAAAGCTTCATTTGTGGCCGTGTTTACCACCACACAGGTGGTAAAGAAGCCATGGAAACTATTTTTTTTTTAATCTAAGAATATTAAAAAAAAATATATAAAATTACTTGATATGATGATTAATTATCAAAAGGCACCGCTAAGCTAAGTAAAGGTTCTTTGCAAAAAAAAATGCAAGTTTTTTTTATTTTATAATTACCTAAAAATAAAAACACTTCGATAATAAAAAAGTTTTTGTTGCTATGGCTTTTTTACCACCGATGTTAACCTTAAAATATTTCGTGTATGAATAGATACACCTTATATTTAGTTAAATAAATAAATATTTTATTATAATTTAATAAGAAATGTACCTGCGTAACAAATGAACTGCATCTTCCTGTCACACCTTGCTTCTAGGAACACAGGCGGATGGGACGCGTGCCTGTCCAGCTGAAGGCATCCATTCTGCTTTATGTTAGTTCTGTCCCTGTAAAAAGTTTCTACTTTAGCAATTTAGGAATTGATTTTGTTGTTGCAAAGGGCCAAGGCCGGATTAACTATGTTGGGGCCCTTGACAATGCAATAGGGATGTGTCAAGGGTAAAAAAAAAAAAACTGTTTAGTCCGTCAATCAGATAAGTAATAAAAAAATATTAGACACGTATTTTTTGCTTTATCATATTAATAAAAAATGAATTAGATAAAACACATTAAACTTATGGAGTGGGGGCTCATTACGTCACAGCTACGTATAAAATCTAGTGAGAAGTGACGTCATGCGACGTCATACCACATTTGAAATCAATGTATCGCCGTAATGTTTTGATTACGTAAAAAAAGAAAAAATACGTGTCCAATATTTTTTAATAATCTACATGACGGACAAATAGTAGATTGTTATACAAGGAGCTGAAATGACCCATTTATACGAGGTAGTTTTACTCCCGAGCTTTAGCGAGGGAGTAAATAGAAACCGAGTTATAATGAGTTTTTAGCGCCGTGTGTTACACTCTACTTTTCACTACGATTGCGAGAAAATAAAATAATCCAATACAATGTAAAAATAAATTACGGCCACTAATTCAATTTGCAAATTAGAGAAAAATTCTAAAGAATTCGCGCCAATGTCTTTTTTTTTATTTCTTCTGTAGCCGCAACGCATTGCATGCATTCTAACAAAGAAACCGCCGATTTTAGTTCCATTTTCAAAAATAAAATGTTGTTCTTTTTTATGACACAGTAATAAGTCGAGTCTTTATTCATGATTATTCTACTTATGACTAAAGACTTTTTCGTTTTTGTAGGCTCATTGTCATTTGAGAGAAAAAATTAAAAAAAAAAACTTTTTCCCTTAAGGTTAAATCTTCGGGTTAAATGCTATTTTTTCTTCGCTCTGGTACGCCACAATGACGGTCTTTTTGAGCAAGGGGAGTGTTTTTTTTTTTTGTCATCATCCCTATTCTCGGGGCCCCTTTTCAGCCGCTTGAAGATCAATAGCTCTTTTCAAGTTGATGAAGGGATGTGAGTAATAGCATCAGCAGCATCACCGGACTGATGCTTTACTCCTCAGGAACTTACAGAAAAAAAAATGTATTTGGGCTCATTGAAATGGATAATTGATATTTTGCTTTAAGAGCCAACTAGTCACGGGCTCGAACTCACTGGTGGGCGTGGCCAAAAAGCACGCTGTCTCACCTAGCATCGTGTCCGTCATCGTGTGTACTCAACACACGATGACGGAAATGCACGATAATTAACGATAATTAAATGCACGATAATTAAAAAAATACGAAAAGTCCTTTGGAAGTTTAGTTTTTTTCATAAAACTCATTTATGAAAAAACTACTGGATAAATCTATTATAATCAGTTGAATTTGTTATTTTAATTATCATTGACATGTTTTTATTTTTCGTTTGTTAAATTTGGATGGTACTGTTTTATTTTACAAAATTTCTACTATTGTTCCGAAATAAATGACTTATGACTTATGACTGACAAATAAAGCTTTGTCGGAGCGGACCTTGTTTTGGAGATTTTACAATTCTTTTGTTACTTATTTACGCCCAAAGTTGCGTTAAAATTAGCAGGAAAAACGAATTTTTGTTGGCTCATAACTTTTAATGGCTTTTTATTTTTATATTCTGCTTCCGTACAGACAAAACTAATAATAAGACAAAATGATATATTTAACTTTGGGTGTACAATGTCAAATAGTGGAGTAATACCCCCCCGAAATTTGTATGGAAAAAGTATCGACTAGTTTCACCTTAATGAGAGATGCCATTCTCCAGCCACTTACCTCATAGGAGGCCAGGCATCAGGCGACGCGTCCGTCATAGCCGGTGTTTGGAACACGCTAACCCCGGTGTCTGTCCACTTCCAAAGACCGAGCGTCCCCTTAGCGCCCACCCAGGCGTTCTCAATACCTGTGTGTTTTATTCAAAATTAATAATAAAGTCTACAAAACAGTAATTTCATTCAGTTGACAGAAAACAGCGAATTATTTGATTTCTTTCGAATCCCAAATAATTAGTTAAAATACACTAATATAGTAAATGACCCTCTTTTTGTGATCCCCAAATAATTTCCATTTTGGGTGTCCTAAAAATACTAAATAAATAACCAAGTAACTGCGACCAACTCGGGTGTAGCGGTACCCTCTTTCTGAGGTAGTCGGGTAAAAAAGCCTTAAAGTTCAAAAGAAGCTAATTTCTTTAAAAAAGCGTACCTACGTCATTCGATTAGAAGACTAATAATAAAAAGTAATTAAAATGAAAATCAATATTTCCCTTTATTTTTTAGGATATCTACGCAGCCTACGCGGACAGCCTCTACGCAGCATCTAGGGGAGTACTACACCGTGTGTGCGTAGCGTCTCCTACGGGACTGCTACACCGAGTGTGCATAGCATCTTTGACGAGCCAGCTACGTCACCGCTACGCCGCTACGCAGCTTCTACGGGACTGCTATGCCGTCTGTGCGTAGCATCTGCTACTACAGGACTGCTACACCGAGTGCACCGAGTGTGCGTAGCATCTTTGATGAGCCAGCTACGTCGCCGCTACGCAGCTTCTACGGGACTGCTATGCCGTCTGTGCGTAGCATCTGCTACTACGGGACTGCTACACCAAGTGTGCGTAGCATCTTTGACGAGCCAGCTACGTCGCCGCTACGCAGCTTCTACGGGACTCCTATGCCGTCTGTGCGTAGCGTCTGCTACTACGGGACTGCTACACCGAGTGTGCGTAGCATCTTTGACGAGCCAGCTACTTCGCCGCTACGCCGCTACGCAGCTTCTACGGGACTGCTATGCCGTCTGTGCGTAGCATCTGCTACTACGGGACTGCTACACCGAGTGTGCGTAGCATCTTTGACGAGCCAGCTACGTCGCCGCTACGCCGCTACGTAGCTTCTACGGAACTGCTATGCCGTCTGTGCGTAGCGTCTGCTACTACGGGACTGCTACACCGAGTGTGCGTAGCATCTTTGACGAGCCAGCTACGTCGCCGCTACGCCGCTACGCAGCTTCTACGGGACTGCTATGCCGTCTGTGCGTAGCATCTGCTACTACGGGACTGCTACACCGAGTGTGCGTAGCATCTTTGACGAGCCTGCTACGTCGCCGCTACGCCGCTACGCAGCTTCTACGGGACTGCTATGCCGTCTGTGCGTAGCGTCTGCTACTACGGGACTGCTACACCGAGTGTGCGTAGTATCTTTGACGAGCCAGCTACGTCGCCGCTAAGCAGCTTCTACGGGACTGCTATGCCGTCTGTGCGTAGCATCTGCTACTACGGGACTGCTACACCGAGTGTGCGTAGCATCTTTGACGAGCCAGCTACGTCGCTGCTACGCCACTACGCAGCTTCTACGGGACTGCTATGTCGTCTGTGCGGAGCATCTGCTACTACGGGACTGCTACACCGAGTGTGCGTAGCATCTTTGACGAGCCTGCTACGTCGCCACTACGCCGCTACGCAGCTTCTAAGGGACTGCTATGCCGTGTGTGCGCAGCGTCTTCTACGGGACTGCTACACCGAGTGTGCATAGCATCTTTGACGAGCCAGCTACGTCACCGCTACGCCGCTACGCAGCTTCTACGGGACTGCTATGCCGTCTGTGCGTAACATCTGCTGCTACGGGACTGCTACACCGAGTGTGCGTAGTATCTTTGACGAGCCAGCTACGTCGCCGCTACGCCGCTTCTACGGGATTGCTATGCCGTGTGTGCGCACCGTCTTCTACGGGACTGCTACACCGAGTGTGCGTAGCATCTTTGACGAGCCAGCTACGTCGCCGCTACGCAGCTTCTACGGGACTGCTATGCCGTGTGTGCGCAGCGTCTTCTACGGGACTGCTACACCGAGTGTGCGTAGCATCTTTGACGAGTTTGCTACGCCACCACTACGCCGCTACGCAGCGCCTACGGGACTGCTAAGCCTTGTTGCATAGCGTCAACGACTGCACTCATTATACTTACTTCACAAATCGTGGTACGATAGGTACAATACCTACTTGGTCTATTTTTCAACATTGTCATGCCCAGTTTTTTTAGGCATTTTAAAGTGGCGATATTTGCTAGCCTGTGAACAATAAAACAATATGTTAAGAGAATTACTTTCAGCATCCTTCTAAATGACTATTAGCGCGGGGAGCAAATGAAATAGACTAAGGTTGACTGGTAGAAAATGCCTCAGGTATTAAGTCCGCCTTTGTACAGTATTTTTTACTTGTGCATAAAGTTTTAATAAATAAATAAATAGTGCACTGTATAAATAGGCAATGGCTTGATGCCATCCATACTAATATTATAAATGTGAAAGTAACTCTGTCTGTCTGTCTGTCTGTCTGTCTGTCTGTATGTTACGTTTTCACGCCTAAACCGCTGAACCGATCGTCATGAAATTTGGCAGAGATATAGCCTGGGATATGGAGACGGACATAGGCTACTTTTTTACGCGATAACCGACATCCACGCGGGCGGAGCCGCGGGCAAAAGCTAGTCTTAATATAAAATGTACACTTTCCCGGACAAACAGTTAGTATTAAGTTTAAGAGAAGTATCGTCCGTTGCGGTAGGGTTCGTGGAGCGAGTGCCGTCTCGGGAGCGGAGCCGTGTTAGCACTAAGCAGCCCCTCAGCTTCCGATGATGCGTTGATTACGCCAACTGCGCGTGCAGAGCGCAAGGTGTGGTGTTGGGTTCGATTCCCAACAAAGCATAAACCAAAACATAACCTAGCTTGGGATCAAAAAACACTCCAGTTTTGGGCAGTTGTGTAATAAAACGACAAATGAGTGGAATATGATCTCTCGTTCCACCCCTCTGTCCAGATCTGCCACGAACCAATCTTTATTAAAGGAGGCCATCTCATCCCGCCATCTCCGTTTGAGTCTGCCGCGATGTCGTTTGAATGCGATTAATTTTCCATGAGATCAAAGTGTGGCGGTATCAACAACGCCACATGCGAACTACGCATCAAATACCTGACGTCACAAATCCTGCATCGCGCTATCAGAGTTTACCGCGCGACTAGCATATATACAACATCCCGACATCAACCATTGGGCAGTTGCCCATCAGACACAATACCCGTCTGGTCGGAGGATCCTCCCTTTACTATAGAGTATGAGTGAACTTTACACCCTGTTCCTCATACCTCTAAATTGGATTACGTCGGGGTCAAGTATTCAAAGTCAAATCATTTATTTCAAATAGACACATAAAAGGCACTTTTGAACGTCAAAAATTACAAAAATAATTAATAAATTCTGGTTGCCCCTTCCAAAAGATAGCTACGTTTGGAGAAGAATGGGCAAGAAACTCCATTCTTACTCTCTAAACATGTTATCAATATTTTGTATAAATTAATTATTATTAATTATATGTGAAGACGATGCACTTACCTAGAATAAAATGACTATACCACAATAGGTAAAAATAATGAAAAGTAAAGTTATTTATTTATTTAAACTTCTCACACACAATAAGGTACAAAGACGGACATAATGCCATAGGCATTCTCTACCAGTGAACCAAGGGTAGTGAAGAGATAAGATGGCAGTTGCTCTACGTTTTATATACATACCTAATTATTGACATTATTAAATATTATATACAAAATGACATGAATATTTACTTTGAAAAGTATTACATATATTACTTTAATTATTGTGAATGTGAGCACTATGTGGGTCATTTGTTTTCTTTAAGATTATCTCTTTTTTCTTCTTTCTCAAGTAGTTTTAATGATGGTCTGGTTTTTTGAGTACTTTATGCGGCCTACCCAAATGTCCTTTCTTTGGTATTGTTCGTCGAGTCGTTGAGCTCCTTAAATCCTGAGTTGAGCTACACGTTTACTGACAAATGCTTGCACTGACTGGACAGGTCCACTCAAAATTGTGTGGTTCTTTCCTCAAAAGACCATTTCAGACACGGATCTACATGGTCCTCCCATGATCTGACCAAGATTATGTCTGGACTTTAAAAGAGACTTTGACCCCTGAGTTTGTTTCGCCATTTCTTCTCAGGGATAGTCAGATAGGAAATGTCGACTTCCTCAAGCTTGTTTTTATATTTTTTATATGACGTGTAAAAGTGATTCCGATATCCTATTTACAGAATAAACGATTTCATTTCATTTCATTTCATTTCATTTCATTTCTAATTAAGAGTTGATAATAATAATAAAAATATTAAAGATAACAAATAAAATAGATACACAAGTACATAAATATGTTGTAAACTTATAATAGACATACATACATATTACTTTCCTCTCCGACTGACCTCTGGATATCAGGACGGCCACCAGCCGTCCTGATAAGAGAAGAATAGACTGAATGAAGAATGAACAAAGTCAAAAGTATGAGAAGGACAGAGTAGGAGAAGATTGTTGGAAGAACGCTGATTCTTAGCGTGTGAAGCACATACAAAGATGTATAGTAATGACAGACAAATTAATTATGCGATACTCGTAGATAAATGGAGCTGGTGGTTACGACTTAGCAAAAATATTAGTTGTCTAAGATCTTACGCCATCCCCCTCATCACGCAGTAGGCTGCAGCTTGGTGCCAGTCCATCCTGCCATCGTAGAGGTGGTACAGACCGCTCCTGCACCTGACTGTGTTCACTTCCTTTACGGGGTACAGTTCTCTAACATCTGTGAAGATGTCGTTTTGCATTAAGATAAAGTTTGAAGGCTTTGGAGCAGAAGAAAGTTATTGAAGGTTATTGCCTTGCCGGCAACTATGTTGGGGTTGGCTTCCATTCAGGTGAATACCAGTAGTTTAAGGCCCAGATATATGCCAATAACCTATAATAATAATATTATGAGGAGCTCGTGGCTAAGTAATAACAGCCGCACGGGTCGATCCGTCAGGTTAAGCTACGCTTGCCGGGGTTGGTCCGTGGATGGGTGACCATCTTTACATACCGAGACTCCTCCGTGTCTCGGAAAGCACGTTAAGCCGTTGGTTCCGGCTGTCATTCGTGGATCTTTGACAGTCGTTACGGGTCGTCAGAAGCCCAAAAGTCTGACAGCCGGTCTTACCAAGTATCGTGTTACCCAGTTACTGGGTTGTGGAGGTCAGATAGGCAGTCGCTCCATATAAAATACTGGTATTCAGCTGCATCCGGTTAGACTGGAAGCCGACTCCAACATAGTTGGGAAAAGGCTAGGCAGATTGATATATGCCAATAACCTTGAGTGGTTATCTTGCGTGTTTTGTACTGAGCTCACGCAACGCGTCGTACGTTCAGCCAGTAATAGGACTCGCCCATTCAGGAGCGCTGTCCCAAATATGACGTGTCCGTTTCGATGGCGCGGCCACGGAGTTATATAAAAAAAAAAAACTATGGCTAGATTATGTATAAAAAATTAAAAGTCGATCCCCAAAACTATAAATTTGTAAAAGTTATAGTTAAAAAGTTATAAGTATTTGAACGTGGCCGCGACATTGAAATACGGTGAACCACGCGGCCACGGAGATCTGTAAAACTAAGCGTAGGACCTAAAATTAGGTATGCAGCCCATGGCAGCGTCATTGAGACGGTGAAAAACACGCTATCGCCGTGGTATCGCTGAAAAAGCTTCGCTGACGTCAGAAGTTTTTTGTAAAACCCAGATTTGAATTTGTCAAAATATGTAAAAATACAACAAAAATTCCTAGGTTTATATATCAGGAGCTGTAAGACTAAAACCGCCACATTGATACGGTGTAAGTAAGTAGTAAGTAAGTAAGTCTTTTATTTTGCAAATATGGGTACAGTACATGGTGATAAATTGACAACAGATAGGTTCAGCCATATTTTACCAATAGGCATGCAAAAGTTAAGTATGACGCTAAAACAATAAAGGCAATTTTATTACATTGAAGAGTTTTAAATCACTACCACAAAATTATTTACATACACAAAATTCTGAACAAAAACACTACACAATACTAATACAAAATTCTTTCTCAGCAAGGAATTCGGTGACATTATAATATGCTTTATGCGTTAAAAATCTTCGAAGCCTGTTTTTGAAAAATGACAGCGGCAATTCTTTCCATTGCTTAGGTAATTTATTATTAATGGCCGGAGTCATGCAGTAGGCACTCTTGCGCATTAGCGTCGTTTTGGCGGGATGGGAACACACTTGGTTTATTGTCGCGTCTATTACGTGGGAATACTACTAGGACTAGGATTCGACTTCACAAACACAGCTACCTCCATTATGTACAGACCAGGGGGCCAAGTCTACTAATGTACAAACGTTGCAATGGTCTCTTCATTGTGAGTTTTTGACAGATTTGCCATACAAAAACTGTCAAATACTCACAATGGCGAGACCATTCTGACACTATTGTTATAGCAGACTTGAGGCCCTGGTAGTGTTAATATTTTGTGCTGTTTAAAGTATGGCAGGCAACTATCAGTGGATTGAAGCTTACCCATCGCCCGTAAACATCTTTTCTGAGCTTTAAAAACTGTTTCTCTTTCGGTTGAGTTTCCCCAGAATATTACACCGTAACGTAAGTGGGATTCTACTATGCCATAATAAGCAGTAAGAAGTGCATCTATGTATATTATTGGGGATAGTGAATGCAGAGCGTATGCGGACTTACTAATTATTTTGCATAAAGTATCAGTATGTGTTTTGTGTAAACACGTTATCGCCAATATCTCGCTGAAAAACAATTTTTAAAAGTTTTGACTTTGTTTGTTACGGCTAATCCCCGAGACGGCTGGATCAATTTTCACGGGACTTTCACTGGCCGATAATTGTTGTTCTAAGGAGTAATTGAGGCTAGAGTACTTTTATTTTAGAAAAAGCCATGTAGGCGAAGCCGCGGACAGCAGCTAGTCGGACATAAAATCAAAACATATAAAAAAAAGATATGTCAACATAATTGCTGTTTGTGTATGTGAGTTTAAATGTTTGTAAATGCACCCACGATACAGGAGAAATTCCTAGTGTGGGGCAAGGTTTTATAAAAAAAATACACTACCTACGAAGTGAAAAATAACTTTAACTTTAATTATATCGAATCATCATCATCATCATCATTTGTCTTATGTCCAACGCAACCTGCCGGGAAGCTGATATCGACATTTTCAATACAAGTGTGGCTAAATTGAAGAACATTTTATGTAATAGCTTCTTCGAGCGTAAATAGTCATTTTTCTTTTTTCTTTTATATATTATACCGTAGAATGGGGCTATTTGGGTTTTCGGGGGTTATTTGGAACAAAGCAATGAGTTGATATAAATTCGAATTGTGATCTTCGTACGAAAAATTGTAAAAGTAAACAAGACCAGAAATAAAATAAAAGCTGTCTATGGTGTGTTGGTAGAATTTATTTCAACTCAAATGTTAAACTCAAACTCAAACTCAAAGCATTTATTTCAAATAAACCAAATACAGGTACTTTTGAATTGTCAAGGGGTCGGTCAGTCAGAAAGATGAAGCTAGTTGCCCATTCCAAAGCGTAGTAGGTTCCTATGGAGAAGAACGGACAAGAAACTCCACGGACACTCTTTTAAAACAAAATATTGTTACAAAATATAGGTTACATCATTCATGTTGAAGTTATACATGTGAGAACAATGTAGAAAGACGTGCACGTTAGAAGCGTCTGTAATTAAAACAATTCAAAAATTAAAATAAGCCGTGGCAGCTAAGAGATGACCAGTCCCAACTGACGGCGCCCGTTCACGAACATGGCGCATGGATCAGCACCATTTAGATCAACCATTATGAAGGGAACTTAATGATCCAACACCCAATACAATTACTTTATTCCAAATAACCCCCGAAAATCCAAATAGCCCCGTTTTACGGTAGTCTATTTTCAATCTTCTGTTTCATATGATTTATAAACTACATGTGGAAACTCGTAATTGGCCATATTCTGCATAAACTACTTCTTACTGTATCTGTTTAGCTGTAAATTTCCTAAAATAAACCGGCCAAGTGCGTGTTGGACTACGCACAATGAAGGGTTCCGTACTTGGAAAGAATTTATCCTAAGAACAAACTTAACATTGTAGTTGGTAAACATAATCTCCCATACATTCCAACTGCAAATGTAAGTTTGTACGCACAATATCGAGAGATTTACCATGTAATTTTGAGACCATAGACTTCTTATAGATGTTCCTGTAATCTATAAGTATAGAACTATTTTCTGTATTTTTTTTTCAAAATTTTAGGTTCAATCGTTTCCGAGATAAGGGGGGAAATGGTCAATTTTCGCCTATTTTCACTTATAACTTTAAAACAATTTATTTTAAAATTATATAAAAAATATATTTGTGATCCTCACAGTAAGCCCTTTTATTTGATATGTCACACGGTACAGTTTGCAAAACTTTTATTTTAATTTTCTTGTTTGCCCCCCAAAACTGACCCTAATATTCTAAATTCATTTATTTACGGTTCATATCAGTATTTGGGTCACTCAAATTGATATGTATACCAAATTTCAACTTAATCGGTCCATTACATTCGGAGAAAATTGGCTGTCATAGAGGGACAGACATACAGACAGACAGACAGACACACGAGTGATCTTATAAGGTTTCCGTTTTTTCCTTTGAGGTACGGAACCCTAATAAAATAAATACATAAATATGTCCATACAGCTCATATTTTAGAAATAATAAAATAATATTTCTCCCAGCATTAATAAGATTGTTACCTCTCTCACAAGAGAAGGCTCTTTCCAGATGACAGGGCAGGTCCAGGAACACAGGGTGGTCGTGTTTGACCCTCTCTAGAGCCACGCAGTCAGCACCCATCTCCGGTACAGGGATATGAGTTCTATTGAGCCACTGTAGTAGAGAATTTGGTTAATTTATAATATTTGGATAAAAGAATAGAATAGAATAGAATTTGTTTTATTGGAGTAACCAAGACTCAACAAGAATGTTAGTAAAATTTACGGCTATGTTAGTAAGCACAGACACTAAACAAAAACAAGGAAAACAATACGATTAACAATCAATAACGTTAGGTCACCGTTGTGACATCCCATGAGAGACGGCACAACAGTGACCCACGTAAATACAGTCCAGGCGACTCGCAACCAAGCTTAAGACACTGTTGGAGCTGCCCTCCACGCTGCGCACCAGGGAAGCGCACCTTTTACGCATTGTTGCGTAAAAGCAATCTATATGTGCATCTGCGAACATCCCGGACGCACTACAGAAACGGCTGCCCCGTTTCTGTAGTGCGTCCGGCCCACCAGTATCCTAAACGCATTATTATATTGCACGCGGATAAAGAGAGATAAAGATAAATTTATTTGTTCAAAAATGTGTAATGAATATGAATATGCTCATAATAGTTGGAAACATAATTTTACCGGACCAACATGTTTTGCCTCTTGCCTCACTCGGCGTACAAAATGTTTAAATGTTATTTGACTAAATTGGCAATTAAAATTAATTATTAATGTCAGTTTAATTTATACAATAAGTCAGTGTAAAATTTAGTCTATAATTCAATATACAATCAGAGTCAGTACAAAAAGTAGTCAATATAAATTACAGACAAAATATTATGTCAATATATAATAAAATTAAATCAACAATAAAATTCAACATTTATTATTAAAAAAAAAAACAGCAATAAGTAGCATTTATCAGTAAGCAGTTTTTTAAGTGTTTACATAAAAAAAGAATAAAATAATAAATAATAAAACGAGATAGTTGCCTATTGTTTGTAAATAAACGGATCGTTGATCCGTTTTTTACCCTTAGTAAAAAACGGATCATGTGTTTACCAGTCGTTGTTAAAAAAAGGATCGTGAAATTTACTAATCGTTGATAACTAATGGACCGTTATTTTTACCAACTCTAAACACAAATCGGATCGTTAGTACTCAGTTTGAAAATAACGGATCTTTAGGTTACCAACCGCTTGCTTTAAAGGGATAGTTATTGTAATCAACCATTAGCTTTATATGCATCGTTATTTAACTTTGGCGTAATGCCCAATAATGTTATCATAAATGGTGTGGTCGGTAACATGTTCTATCTGTTTTAAACTTATCTTCCTGCTTTGTCGTTAATAAATTTTGACATTCAAAAGATCCTTTTATGTTTGTGACAGCATTGCGCCTGCCTCTGATCAAATGGCTATGACCAATTTCGATCAGAATGGCTGCTCGTTTGCCACCAAATAACATTCCAAATTTCCAAATTCAAATTTATTTACTAGCTGTTGCCCGCGGCTTCGCCCGCGTGGATGTTAATACTACCCTAGTTGAAACGGATTTTGTCCAGAAAAATCCTCTTCTGTAAAATATACTACCCCTTTTCACCCCGTCAGGGGTAGAGTTTTGAAAAACCCTGATACATGTTATTCTTTATTTTTGGTCGCAAGTATTTCTGCTGAGTTTCATAATTGAACCGCGTGTTAAAATTCCTACATACAAACTTTGACACCCCGCAATCCCCCTTTGAGGGGTAGTTTTGAAAAACTAATAATGAAAAATGTCTTACTTACTTAGGCAAGAATTTGTGCCAAGTTTCAAGTCAATCAACAAATGAATAAGATTTTTCATAAAAACTTACATCCCCTATTTTAACCCCTTAGGGGTGCAATTTCCAAAAATCCTTTCTTAGTGCACCCCTAGACCTCATAAGAAACTTACGCGCCAAATTTGGAATCTCTAGACCCAGCGGTTTGGGCTGTGCGTTGATGTCAGTCAGTCAGTCAGTTTCTTCTTTTATATATTTAAATTGTCTGTCACAGGTGGACAGTCAGTTCATATAATTATTCCATAAAGGATCATCCATTTCAGTCATTCCACTCACCATAGGATAATGCCTCGCCACATTTTCATCTTCCTCCTCATTTGATAACACATCGAGAGCAGTTCTCCTGAGCTCCATGCCTGGTCCCCATCGGTAGCCAGCCGCATCCTCAGCTGAGTCCCGTCGGGCTCCCACCCAGACTGATGCGAGGGCTGTGAATAAAAGATGAAAGAAAAAATCGAGATATGGTTTTTTTTTTAATCATCTCAGAGTTAACCATGAGAGGTTGAGACTCTTTAACCGGTCTTTCCTGTGGTTGCCTTTGCGCGCTAAGGGCACCCTATGTGGGGTACGAACCTCGGCTTAGGGCAGAATTGGAGGGAGAGGTGTGGTGACACGGCCGTGTGTTTTAAGTGTACGTCTGCAAAAGTACTACCACCGTCTTTAATCCGCTTGGACGCGTTCATTCTTTAACGTTCCCGGCACCGTTTCACTCTGCCATATTGTGTTTTATGGGTATCACTGGATTGCTCTTGAGAAGCTCTTTCCAACAGTATACGATCTCTATATTTTGACTTGGTTTTGTGATGAGTCACACACTCACCACACTACAGCCGAAAGACGTCCACTGCTGGACATAGGCCTCCCCCAAGCACCGCCACCTCGACCGGTTCTGTGCTTCCCGCATCCAGCGGATTCCTGCGGCTTTCATAAGGTAATCGGTCCACCTTGTGGGAGGCCTTCCAACGCTACGTCTTCCGGTACGCGGTCGCCACTCCAGAACCTTTCGGCCCCAACGGCCATCTGTTCTGCGCGCAATGTGCCCTGCCCATTGCCACTTAAGTTTGGCAATTCTTCGAGCTATGTCGGTTACCTTGGTCCTCCTGCGGATCTCTTCATTTCTGATTAGATCACGTAGATCGTGATTTTGATGAGTATAAGCCGATATTGCATTATTTATTTTATGTATTTACTTTAACTCCTTATACAGGATAAGTTTTTAACCAGTGCGTAATTTTTTTTTATTGGTTCAGTATCAGTAAAAGAACACATTTCCATGATTTGTTCAATCCTTTTTTTTTATCCTCTTGGAATCAGCAAAATATGGATACAATCTATTCGTAATAATATCAATGGGGGAGCGCACAGCTAATAGGTACGGTGGCCAGCACGTCAAGTTACCACAAACTGTCAAATTTTCTCGTTCGATTTTGAACGTAATCATCAACGATAAAATCATTTGGGGAAATTTGACAGTTTCGTGTAGCTTGATGTGTTGGCCACTGTACCTATCAGCTGTGCGACGAGTATCCATTATACCAGTTTCAAAATAAACATCTTTCGTTAACGATAACTTCATTTTTTCATCAAAATAAGAAATAAGTGTATAATAAAACACGTTTAAGTTTAATTTCTTAAAATTTGCGCTGATTAAAAACGTGATGTAATAATATGTTATGTTATAATATACTTACAAAACTGTGACTCCGACAATGCTTCGGCCAGAAATTCAGCTTTGTCTTTCGTATCAAGGATTGCTAAGGATCCGTTGTGATATCCTCTGCAACAAAAATCGATTTTCAATAAATTTATATGTACACACTAGCTTTACACGGTCCGGCTTCGCACGGGTAGCACTACCTATCTACCCTCTACCCTACTTACCCTACCTACCTACATTACCGTACCTTCCTAAATAAAAAAAAACCAACCAACCTACCTACCCTACCCTTCCTACTTACTCTTGTGGCGGTATCAACAACGCCACATGCGAACTACGCATCAAAGACCTGACGTCACAAATCCTGCATCGCACTTTCAGAGTTTACCGCGCGACTAGCATATGCATACATATACAACATCCCGACATCAACCGTTGGGCAGTTCCCCACCAGACACAACACCCGTCTGGTTGGAGGATTCTCCCTTTACTATAGATTATAAGTGAACTTTATACCCTATTCCTCATACCTCTAAACTCTATCTACCCTACCCTTCCTATCTACCTACCTACCTTACCCTACCTACCTACCCTACCCTATCTACCCCTATCTTATACCTTCCCTGGTGCAGACAACATTGACATTATGACGTATTGAATTTAACAACTCCTTGCAGAACAACTGAAGGTAAAGAAAATAAAATATTTACAAACCGTGTCTTGACAATAACGAAAACAAAAAAAAAGCATTATCCAATTTGATTCAGCCGTTCGCGAGTTTTTGTGAAACTAACAAACGTCCATAAATTTTTATGTATATTGATTTTTCTTTCTATAGGCTCCTACAAACAGGCGCGACACAAAGGCACCGACTAGCGCACGACGAGCGGTGCCTTTATGTCGCGTCGCGTGTCGCGTCTGTTGGCATTATAGATACCGCCACACTCTTAAGGCTCCTAGCCTTAAGAGTGTGGCGGTATCTACAATGCCACATGAGAACTACGCATCAAAGACCTGACGTCGCAGGTCGGTGACAAAAGCATCCTGAACACAGTGGTGGAGAGCCCTTACTCCCCTTTTCTGAGGCACTATGTGAGGAGAATGGTCAGGTAGCATATTCCTTGCTTTATCGTTCTCTGAACATTCTACCGCAGTCACCAATTACTCTTATCCTTGTTTTGTGTAGAGCAACACTAGTGATAAGGTATTTTACTAACAAATTGGACCTTAATGTTGCCCGAACTGAATAAATAAATAAAATGAATAAGCCGATTGAATATCATACACACCGGCAAATGATCTTCGCATCCTCCCAATTTACAGGCAGAACCTGCACGATGTACTCCTTTTCGTTGAATATGTAGGACTCCCACTTTGGAGTACTCAGTTGAGGTACTGAAACAAACAAATTGTTCTTGAATAGAAGGCTCAGAAAGTAGTCCAAGTGTGGACAACTCCCATAGTTATATTCAGCCTTAGTTTCCACAGCTGGGACTCAGGCCTCCTCCATGTAACGGCCTGGCCACGGGACATTCGCCATAGCGAATATTCGCGCGGTGCGAACGGCGAGGCGTCTAATGACTGAAACAAACGCATAGAAATGTACTTATCAAGCCACGCGGAGCGGCGAACGGCGAAGCGACCGGCGAAATGTACCGAGCGAACGGCACGGGCGACTGGCGGCGCGGCCGGCGAGTGAAACAAAAACATGAATCGGTACGGCGCGAGCCACGGCGTCAAGCGGCAGTCGGGGCGACTAGGCCAGTGATCAAACAAGTTTAGTTGTTTTCGCCGCGAATAATGAACACCGAGACTTTTATTGCTAAAATACTAGCAAGGCCAGCTATTTGGAAGTCTGGCCACCCACAGCATAAATATAAACATGTAGTGAAGTCCTTACTGGTCGCGGCAACCAACGTGACTGCCTGTGGCCTGCAAAAGATGCCGCGCGAATGGTCGCTTCGCCCCCCGCATCGTCGTTCGCACCGCCGATCCCCATGGCCAAGCCGTAAGAGGGAGTGGGTTGGACTGTAATACACCATGCAGATACAGAGCGGGTTGACATAACTCCCAACTGTCGCTAAAGATGTCTATAGGGTGGGCGTTTGACAAAAACCTGGTTTCTCTAATGGACTTTCTTCTGCAACTGTAACCTAGCGTTGTTTTTGTTCGGTTTGCACCCCGGAACAAAAATTCTCATAGATGCCCTCCGCCCTGGGGGGGCAGAGGGTTCTATCAGACTCATACTGACTAAAAACCCCACCACAGTGTTCCATATTACACCTACGCCGGGGGTTGCGGAAGGGTGCAATCCTTTCGCAACCCCCGACTGACCCGCCTCGACGTGCCTCCTCAAATCGGAGGGAGAAGTGAGGTGTTTGACTCCTCGCGACGTTTAAGAGGCGCGCGTGGAACACTACGCGCCGCCACCTCGGGTCTTGATGTATGAGGGCGACGGACATCCCTGGACCCATTTAGGGAGACCGGAAGAGAGCATTGTCCGCCGTCCACCGACGCACGGTGTGCCTGCTACGGACCTGGTGAGAGGATGAGATTTCTCTCTCCCTTTCCGCAACCTCCTTGTGCGAGATTACTGTTTCGCAGAAGGATACCGCCGCGTCCCAGGACTCCTCGCTGCCAACCATCGCATTCACTACAGCCGGCAGCGGCAGGTCACTGCCTACTCCTGAGATGAGGGCACGGCAAGGGTTCTCCGAAGCGGCACCCTCTGCCAGCGTAATAATAATAATAATAACCCCACCGCCGTATCTCTACGTTGACGTCGTGGTGGGGCTTGCGCGCTCCGAACTCTGGGTCTGTGCCGGTAGAGTTTACTTTACCGGAACATGTCTAGGGTGAGGAGCCAGACCAAGAGAGATACAGAAACCCGCAGGGCAGCATGTGGCGAGCTGTTGGGCAGTTGCGACCCCACGGACCCTATCTCCCGGGAGAAGTCATGTTCCTCATCTCTGGCTTGCCTTTATTGGCCGGCTGGAGTGAACACTGACGAGGAACTGAGCTCCCACCTCATTCTTGCCTTTATTGGCCGGCTTGAGTGGAGATTCGCAAGAGCAAACGTGCTCGGAGGAAGGAAGTATTCCAGTAAGTGCTTGTAGGGATCTTGACCATCTTCCGGGCTCTGGGATTGTTCTGAGAGCCGTGGAATACCTCTCCACTCCTCAAGCACCTCAGGATATGTTGCCCCTTTGTCGCTACGTCACTATGTGCTAGCGACCATTTCCGGGGGCCCATTAATGAGTGTGCAAGTCACCCCCTGCCATTTTATCCGTGTACAATAAAACATTGATCAGGCAGGGGCCATAGTCCTTCCATAGTTTTAGGTAACCAGTCCATTTTAACCACCCAAACCCATAGTCCAATATCTTTGTTTCCATATCCTACAATAGTCCTATACCAACCGGGGGTTGTCCTTGGGTGCACTTGCATAGTGCGTACAGGGATAATCGTCGGTTGGTGCCTCATTCCATTTAAAATTGTCTAAGGGGCCTCTGCGAGTTGGCTTCGGCCCCTCGTACGCCTTCCAAAGGTCCGGGACCCCAGGGTCCCGAGATATGTAAACACATAAAAATATAATAATAATAATATCATTTATTTGCCAAAAAACATGGTATAAAAGATGTTAGTGTTAGTAATGTGAACAAACATGTTTTGCCTAAAAGATATAAGCGTGCAAATTTTACATGCATAACGATACAATCAGTTATCATGCGTTTTTATGTTCCAGAAACTCCTTAACACTGTAAAAACTATTAGCAGATAGCCATTTGTACAGTTTAATTTTAAACAATCTTGTATTTAATGTTTTTAATTCATTTGGTATTTTATTGTATACCTGGACACACATAAACATGCAGCTTTTATTATATTTCGCAAGCCTTGGGAGGACATCTAACACGAGCCTGTAGGGGTCGCGCCTGCTGCGAGAATTTACATCGCTTGCTTTCGCAAATAATTTCCTATGCCTCCACACAAATACACAGATTTCAAAAATATAAAGGGACGGCAGCGGTAACAAATCAAGTTTCTTAAATAGCGGCCTGCAAGATTCGTCGGGTTTAAGCCCACATAATGCTCTAATGCATCTCTTTTGTGCGACAAATGCTCTATTTTGGTCAGTGCTGTTACCCCACATAATTAAGCCATAGCGTAGCACTGATTCAACATATGCATGATATGTTGTTATAGACGTTTTAATGTTTGTAATGTTTCTAATCTGTTTCAGTGCATATACAAACTTATTAATTCGTTTGGATACTGTATCAACATGTGCTTTCCAGTTGATGTCTTGGTCCAAGGTTACGCCTAGAAATTTAGTTTGCATTACTTCGTGAATTCTATGTATATTCATTTTAATATTGTTTTTTGCATTATTTGATTTATTAAATTGTATGTAAACGGACTTTTTTAGATTTATAGACAAGTTATTTTTATTTAGCCATTCAATTAGTTTTTCAATCACATTATTTATTTCAGTCTCGTGGTCATTAATTGAATTGTTTTTTTTATCAGATGTCACAATAATAGAGATGTCGTCAGCGAATAGTATAAATTTATGATTAATTATAGTAGTGATAGAATTTATATATAATAGGAATAAAATAGGGCCTAGTACACTTCCTTGTGGGACGCCATGTTTATTGGATTTGAATTCAGAATAGTGAGATGTCATATGGTTATTTCTATCCATTTTTGTAATAGTAACGCGTTGTTGTCTGTTACTTAGATATGAGGATATCCACTGAAGTGTAATGCCTCTAATTCCAATTGCCTCCAATTTCAGCGTATGCAGCGTCGCCGGCAGAACTGTAACCTAACCTAACTGAAAGCGATAATAGCGCGAGCATGCGATCGTCGCACTTGTATTATATGTATACTCGTATGAATATGACATACTCGCGTGATCAATCAAGTCATTGTTCAGGTAAACGATCGCGTAATTGTGTATTCGCGCGACGGTCAGTTTCGATTAGACCGTAAGGTAAAGGTTTCAAGCTATAGGTAGCAGATTTTTGTGAACAGGACGCCAAGTTGCTGGAATTTTCTTTAAACGGTAGCTCCGAGTTACTTTTGTGGCGGGATCTACAACCCCACATGCGGACTACGCATCAAAGACCTGACGTCACTCGGAGCAATCAGAGTTTACCGCGCGACTAGCATATAATATACAACATCCCGATATCAACCGTCGGGCAGTTGCCCACCAGACACAACACCCGTCTGGTCGGAGGATCCTCCCTTTTCCATAGAGTATGAGTGAACTTTACACCCTGTTCCTCATACCTCTAACTTTCAACATATCACGAGTCGATTAAAAACGGTTGGTGCATTGCTGATGTGTAGTAATTGCTACTTAAGACTTTTACAGAGTGTATCAGAAATACGTTGTCATATTTAAGGGTGTGGTACCAACAGAAATTATAAACTTTTCAGCTGTCCTTTTCTAATTCAATACCTACTTGACCAAATCCATGCATTTGTTATACACGCTGTATAAAAACTACTACAACTGGCTCCTATACTCGAAAAAACAAACAGAGGTGAATGAACGAATAGAATAACAAAATACTGAAATTGCAGATGAAATAAACACGCTAGAAGACCAACGAACGAATAGAAGATAGAAAAATGAGGATCGCAGAGAAAATTTATCTCTAGAAGATCAAAACCAAGTATCAAATACAGCATCAAAAAAATGAGGAGAGTGCAAATGCACTATGTGAAAGAAACCCCTACCTTTAGACGCATAATCAGATGGCTCAATAGCTAAATTTGTTCTCTGTGTTCTACAAAATATCTTGGAGTTGATCAATTGACCATAGACTAAGCGATGAGACGTCGTCATGCCATTTCTTGAGTCATTCTTTTGACACTTTTGTGCGTTGTACAACCACGTTCAGATAAATTTTGGTGCATCGCACTGAAAAAAATATTTAGCCTAACTACTTCGGCTATTTCAGGAATAATCAAAGTTTGACAAGACTTTATAAAAGTTAACTTGATTTAATAAAAGTGATACACAACAGCCAGCACAGGTTTTGGTTACATGTTGCATAAAGTTATGTGGTCACTTTTTTGTGTTACATGTTGACGAAAGTTTGGTTATGTATAAGTGCGGATGAGCATTTTTTGATAATCGTTGTGACTTGTCTTCGTTTAATTGGCGAACCAATTGAGCGAGTGTATGAAGCGCGGAATCTTGGTGTTACTATGGACAAGGACCTACGTTTTGAAAAACACGTAGCGGACTCGGTTAGAAACTGTTTTTATCGCCTAAAGGTTTTATACAATGTGAGGCCTTATTTATGCTTTTACGACTGCATGATTTATTTGACAATTTTTTTTTGTTTTTATGACTTTGCATGCCGTAAGGTAGAATGTAGCGGAGGCACTTAGTGATGTACCATCTTATACCTGTACCTACATTGTTGGCAAATAAATAAATCTGAATCTGAATAACTGACAGTCTGTCGCTACACGTCACGAGCATGTCGCGCATATCGGTGATGCGAACCCATAAATTTTTTACCTGCCAAAAATCGCTCAACGCGGCTAAAAAAGATTTAACTCCAAAAACAAATATAATAAAGAATGCAAGAAAAATACGCATAAAGCAGGAATACATATCAAAACACCAACCTCTATACTGCTCATGATAACTGGCAGAACACGAATTCAAAAATAATAAAAACAAAAATAAAAATTTCAAAATGGATTTCATAACGCACACCGCCCTCCACGAACGAAACACGACCGGTACTGAACTTAAGTTACTTCAAAAATTCTAATAATATAGCAGAAATGTTATTATTAATTACATTATTATTATATCCAAGCGTGACTTGAATGGTTTATTGATATATTTCCTGAGGATATATTTTGAAAATAATATATTACGTATGTGGTTTTGCATAATGAATTACAAATCTTTGAGAAGCGAGCTAAACTCCTTAAACAATAGAATGTTTTATAGGTATGTACTTATTTAGTTATGATAATGGGAAAAAAAAACTGCCAAGTGTTTGTCGATCTTGCGGTTGGGTTCCATAGTATTTTTTAAACAACGCCACATGCGAACTACGCATCAAAGACCTGACGTCACAAATCCTGCATCGCGCAATCAGAGTTTACCGCGTGACTAGAATATATACAACATCCCGCCACCAACCGTCGGGCACTAGCCCACCAGACACAACACCCGTCTGGTCGGAGGATCCTCCCTTTTCTATAGAGGATGAGTGAACATTACACCCTGTTCCTCATACCTATATAGGTATGAGGAACAGGGTGTAATGTTCACCCTGTTCAAATAGATACGAAATCCTTATTACCAGTATATACTCGTAATAAGGATTTCGTATCTATTTGAAATCTTAACAATAATGCAACATAAATTAATGATAATTAAACATTAAAAAAAAAAAATAATGTTAATTAACATTAATTTAATGTAGTTGTGAAATGTGAACCCTACACACCATAGGTAATTGTAGCCGAGTCTTGCACGTGCTAAAAAAATAATGCTTCCTATGCGATGTATCAAAATACATTTACGAATATTATCGATTTGGCTAAATTATTTTTATGAATCTGGCAGCTGGCTGGCAACATAAAAAAAGTAAACAGAATAAAAAAAAACAATACAAAGTGAGTACTATACTTCATTTACTATAACATTAGAAAAAAGAGGCTCGTAGAAGCAGGAGTGCGAAACATTTTATTCAAAGTTAAAAGTTTAAACAATTAAACTAAAAATGTTTTAACATAACTTTGATAAATAGGTCGTAATAACATCTTCATCACACATTACTTACAACAAAACGAATGAATGAAAAAAACGATTACGTCGTGTTGATTTAAATTTAATTAAGATTAAAGGAAATAAAAGTGATTTTTTTTTACAATATTTTATTGAAAACAACAACTTTCAACACACAATAGTTGGTGTAACTTCTTCGTCTTCATCATATAATTTAGTCACTACGAGTATCATCAGAGAATAAAGATGAAGAAGTTTCACCGACGTTACCTAATAATAAATCTTTCTACTACATCATCCATTATGCTTTAACTTTTCCTCTTCTTTAATTGGGAGTAATTGTTTCTCCTTGTCTAATTTGAACGATTTGTTATGTTGAGCCACATACCCCATCATTTGAGCCCATATTAATTCTATAGGGTTGAACTCGCAGTGGTAGTGTGGGAGGCGCAATACTGAAATACCCTTCTCTCTAGCCAGATGGCTATCATCAACATGGCATCTACAACAAACTTTTGGTATAAATGTCTTTGTATTTTTGCTTTTTCTAATAAAGTTGCCCTAAGATCTTTTTCCTCAAAAGGAATATTTTTGCTTTTAAACCATTCCTGTATATCTGCCTTTCGTGTAGCTGTGGTTGGCAGCTTCTCCAATGTCCTTGAGTGGTATAGCGCATTGTCCATAACAATTACAGCGCCACTCTCAATTTTTGACAAAATTAACTTGAACCATTTTCACTTTTTCTATCGCGCTTCTATAACATATTCCCTGTAAATTGAGAGGTCTGGCTCTTATGAAACAGGAAATCCTAGTACGAGAGTCAGGGCTACACAGATGATTGTGTCTTGAAGTGTAAATAAATAAATTATTATTATTATTAAAGTTGAAGGCGTCCATTTCGGAGTGGTCATCTTCATCACTTTTCTTTGCATCAAATATTAATGCAGCATCCATTAAAAACCCTTCACAAACCCTGTGAAATAAAATTAATACAAGTCAATTATTCCGTACCCCCTATATAATTTCACTGCAGGAAATAGTTCATAGATAAATACTATAACAAAATTTATAACTTTAAAAGTTCGCTTTGCATGCGTTAATTCATAATACAATATAATATGTATTACTTAATTAATAGTCAATAACAATGGGGTGTTCATTTTTTTATGGCGAGGACAGTCCATAAAATACATACCAGTATGACCGATTATATGTTGGATTTTTTAAACCAGCAGATAGACCTTCCCAATGTGCTTCTTTTGAAGACTTATTATTAGTGTCATGCCATATTAGGCTTTTCGTGTGACCTGTTTGTATGATAAAAGGTTATTAATATAAATACCATTCATTTCACGAACCAATTTTATGAAATTATGTTTAACTGTATAATTAATTATAATGTTATTGAATGCAAGAGGTCATACACTGCTTAGTGCATAAATAGCTGTTAAGAAATTTAGAAGCACTGTACTTTCATTTAGCCAAGTGTCATCTAAATAATAATATATTTTCCTTCCTTTATTTCTTAGCCTTTTTATTTCATGAAGATATTTTAGTCTCCAAAGGACGATCTCCTGCTTGTCTATGACTTCTATGAGTGCACTTTTTCTGCTCCGTTTGATTTATGTGAACTTTAATGTTTATTTAATTATTTTATACAGACTTTACAGACTTTTTTTAAAATCTGGCAGAAACTCGTCACTGTTAACTGCTTCCAGCATCTTTTCCAAGGTGGGCAACTCATTATTAAAGAAGAAGTAATGAATTTTCCTGCATATTCCACTAAATGTGATGTCATCAAAATCATCACGTTTCATGTGCTTCTGTTGGGGAGGGGGAGATTGCAGGCGACTTTTTATGTTGTACTCTTTGAGAATATTGGACAGAGTAGCCCGAGATACGCCTGTAAATAATAAAATCATGTGCGGAGTTTCTAAAATATAATACATTTTATCACAATGCATGTTAGTTTCAAATATTTTTATAGTAATAATTTTATGAATCATCCTTACCGGCAACTTCTGCGATTTTGTTTATCATCTCAGTCCTATAATGAGGAGTATCTGCAGGCCAGGACACCAATTGCTTAAAAATATTTATCACAGGTTGTTTTTCTACAGCACGCAGCGTTCTCTTTTTTTTGGGAGACATTATTATTTCGTCGGAGTCAACTTTTGGACCACGTTTTTTTCGCCGTTGGCTTTGGTCAGACTCAGCACTTATATGTTGTAAGCCACTCGGTCCCGCACCGGGATCACTCATAGCTCAAAAAAAAAAGTAACGTTTTGTAAAAACAACCCAATGACAACACTGATAACAATACAATAATAAAGAAATAACTAAATATTATTTATTATTTTAATAAATAACAACAAAATCACGAAAATTAAACAATAACAAACAAAGTATTCACAAGTAAATGACATACATGACAATCTTAGAACATTGTCAAGTCAATTTCACAGACGACATAAACCAGTAAAATTAGAAATCCCCGGCTGTCACAGCTTATGAAGGGATTAAGTAATATTTTAGATTTGGTAGGATTATAGTGAAACAAAAAGCGTTGCAGTATTGTTGACTCCTGCTTCTTTTAGGTTTTTAGCATAGGCACTGTAATTTTAAATTGGAATGAAATAATATATCTAAATGAAAGCTACTTAATTTCATATGGTTGTTTTTTTAAATGATTACAATTAAGTGTGATAGCTGATATATAAATTCATTTTAATCGATTTGGCGTCAATCGTAACTATAACAAGTTTATTGTACTTTTGTTATAAAGTGTGCATCAAAAATAACCTTTTTTAACTTCTGTCTAATGCTATTATAAATGGAGTATAGTTAATTTCAGAAGTCGGTGTCTTTGGATCTATATTTTAGTTTTTTGCCAGCGACTTCCGAAATAAAAGTTATTTTTCACTTTGTAGTGTTTTTTTTTTGAAGTCGGTTTACTTTTTTTGTGAAAAAGTTTTAATTTTTTCACTTTTTAGTTATTGTAACTACCCCACACCAATTCATCTTCCACTACATGCTATGTAAATTGTATATTTCTGGTTATTGGTTTGCCTACGATACCAAAATTCTATAGATTATAATGCTTGTTTTTCTCTATTCAGTCATGTGTTTATGCAGTCGGGATTTTTGCTCTTTTAAATAACTTCAAGTCCCATTTTCTTGAATGCGTTATCATGCCGTCAACAAATCATCCAATTGCGAGAAATAAACAAGAATATTCACGGCAATCTAAACCAGGCTTACTTAACAAACCTAGCCATAAGTAAATAGCAATATATCACATTGCAGCGATAAAGAGGCTTCAAGTAAAGCAAAATAAAGCGCTCCACGGATATTGAAATAAATTGCTGTAAAAAATATTTTCCTGTGCCTGTCGGGATGGTGTTATGTGAAAAGTTCATCATTTGTCTAGCGTTTTCCAACTTTTTTTTTGTTTGGGGGAAACCTCGAAAATTAAAAAACAGTTTTGCAATCTGTATCGTGTAGCGGCGACATCTTTATCAGAGTTCATTCACCCTAACGCAAAAATGTGTTTATTACTATTGCAACTTAAACTTAATCTAAATCCATTCCGCGGCGCTCTTGTAACACAAGACTCGGACTGCACTCGTAACAGGGTGTTTTAAACTATGTCATGCGTCATAATAAAAAATTCAAATGTAATTTTTTTTTTTTTTACATGAGTGATTAGTAGTCATTGGATACATGAAGTTTGTCTTTGTAAGACGACTAAAA